>PVJI01000180.1:0-338560 GCA_004026765.1 Micronycteris hirsuta | reverse complement strand
CCTGTGCTAGGCATGGTTTCGAGAGTGTCAGACGGACACAGGCGATTTGGACAGCGCCTGAAGACTGGGAGAAGCCCAGGGGCATCACAGGGGAGGAGGGCTGCCTCAAGGGAGAGCAGGAGAAGCTGCCAGGAGAGAGTGACATTTAAGCTGAGACAGGAAGAATGTGTGGGTGATGGCGTGAAGCAGTGCTGCAAGCAGAGGGAACATTGTTGATGCAATTCCCAAGTAAGCAGGAGCCTGGAAAGGGAGGAGTCCGACATGCTGTGCGATCCTCAGCCAGTGACAGGAGGTAGGGAGGAACGAGGCTGGGAGAGGTGTGGGCAGGGCGAGGCGGGCAGGGCCTCCCAGGCCCTCGAGGAAAAGTGTGATCCTGAGAGCAGTGGGTTTAGCCGTGAAGCAGGTGATTGGATCTGGGCTTTAGGAAGGCACCTGGGCTGGGTTTGGAGGACAGAGGGAGGGGGAGACTTGGGGAGCAGAGGGAGTGTTTGGGAAGGGGTTGCCGCAGGAAGCACAGCTCTGACGTCTGGCTAAGGCAGAGGGTGGACTAGAGCAGCGGCCTTGTGTGAGGACCTGAGTGGGCAGGGATGGGCCTGCAACCTCACAGCAGGGAGGCAGAGACCGAGAGCTTGCAAAGGGAAGCCTCTGAAATGGGTCAGGGTGCTCTGGGGAACCAAGTTGAGAGCTGCCAAGGGTGAAGCCTCTCCTCTGCAAGACGGGGTGCCAGGCTACGGGATTTCCCAAGGGCAAGACTACAGCTATTGGCAGGTGGCATCCAAGATGGGCACGGCATAAGTTCACCCACGTAGCGATCAGTTCACCCTCCCTCAACTCTCCTTCAGTCCTTCATGGAGAAAGCCTCAGTGGGGTGCCAGTGTGTCCTTAACACCTCTGACACTTGCTATCCCCCCCTGTTTTACAAAGAGAGCAGGCCTCAGGCTCAAAGCCTTCAGCAGGCAGCCCCGGCTCCTGAGGATACCATGACGTTGGTTTGCATTCAGTTCCCGGGCTGCCTTCCACTTATGGTAAGTGAAACCAGATCTCCAATGAGGGCAGTGATATCAAGTTTCATGTTTAAATGGAGGCATTTGAGCTAAGGAGGGGGAAATGGACCACCTTTAAAAATTATGGCGTAAATAAAGGTACAGGTGGTGTAGGGATGAGATAAAAGTCAGAAGGAGGACTTGAATGACCGGAGGTTGGGGACACTGGGTGGCAGAGAGCACTGCGTTTGGAGTCACGAACCTGTGTGTCTGCACCACCCAGCACATGGTCCGCTCTGCTCCCGCATGTGTCATGAAGCCTGGTTGACATCGGGGACGGGAAAAAGGCCCCAGGACTCTGAGGTGTGGCCGGTGAGGGATGGCTCTTGGAACAGTCTTTGTATTGGACTCACGACGGGAGGGGCTCCCTGCCCCGCCCGTCCTCCCGCTGGCTTTGCAGGTAGGAATTAGAAGAATGGAGACCATTTGGGCTCCTTGCAGAAATTAAGCCTGAAACACAAATCTCCCCAAAGATAAAATATTTAAGATAAGTTGTCCAAACACTGTCAGGTAGACTTTGCTCTCCCAAAATGACGTGTAAAAATCTAGCCCCGGGGAGGATTTCCATGTAAAGCTGTTGCCGGCGTCAGACTTGGTCCAGTTCCTGGGGCGCAGAAGGGCAGGGCAGCCGGGGCACACGGGTCACCAAGGGGAAGCAGCCCCTCTGTGGCCGGGGAATTGCCGCTGTTGCGAGACTAAGAACTCTGTGCCCCCTGGCGTGGGGGCTTCCTCTTACAAACTTTCAGTCTCTGGCGGCTGTGCTCTTGCGCACTCCCCAGGCCTGAGGGCTGGGGGCTTGACTGGGCGCTGGCACTGCCTGACCACAACACAAGGGACTGCCTTCCAAGCAAGTGGCCGCAATTTAATCCCTCTCTGTTTCCTGTTCATTGTTGGTTGTCACCCCTGGAAGTAAGCGGAGGGAGGGCTTGCTCTGCCCGAAATCCCAGCAGCTTTCCAGGGTCTAGCCCTCCATTTGTGAGTGCTGAACACACGCACGTGTGCAAGGGCCAGAAGAGTGACCTTGCTTGTCTGCTTCCTCACAGGGTTCCAGGCTGCCTAGTGAGAGCAGGACTGAGAACTGTGGAGTTGGGCGGGAATTGGAAATTGGTTCTTTCTTGGCCCTGTGACCCCATCATCTATAAAAGGGATTAGAGAAAGAATCCTTTTAAATGAAGGTTTAAAGCATTGAAAATTGCTCTGGGTTCAAAAATCTGAAGCAATATTTGAGGTGCTTAGGTCTGCTTTCATCAGCCACACAATTGCAGGAGTGCTCCCGCTGAGGCAGGATCCGGGAAGCGGTAGAAGGGGGTCCACGTGGTCCCATCAGGTGGCGAGGCCCGAGGCAGGGAGTCCGTCCCAGGTCACCGGGAGGAGGTAACTGGACTAAACAAGGAGAGGTGACTGGAGCCTGATGTTCATACTGAACCATCTACCGCTTTGCTGTCAGCCTGGGTTCAAATCCTAGTTCTACCGCTTGCTAGCTATGAGACCTTAGGCAGGTCGGTTCATTTCCCTGAACTTCAGTTTTCTCATCTGTAAAACGGGGATAATGAAGCACTCACGTCCGGGGCTATAAGAAGGATGGGAGGAATGAAGGCGTGGAAAGTCCTTAGAACGGTGGCGACCACGTAACAGATGCTCAGTGGACGTCAGCTGTACTTTGGATTCCAAGAGTCTAAGAGCGCTGTGAACTGTCCTCGGGAACAAAGTGTGCTTTACAGGCACTGGAAAATAAAGCGTCCACTGGGAATGAGAGGTTAGTTCCAAGAGACAACGGTTTTCATCAGGGAGTTGGGGTTTTTCCTCCGACACTGTCTTGGAAGCTTTCCTACAGACGTGTGGTCTCCCTGTGCGAACATGGAGGTCCACACTGTCAGGGGCTTACTGAAGCCCGCTGCGAGCGACCTCCGCTTCTCCTCAACGGGCCAAGAGATTCCCTATCATTTCACAGCTAAAGCTCCATTTTTAAAAATGTCAATAAATTGCAAGTACACCACATTTAAAATTATTGCCGGACAACTAGGATTATACTTTGAAAGGTAACATACTGATTGTGATTATTTGCAGCCAAATCACCTTGTACATTTCTATGTTCCTAAATTAATAAAATGATTTTTGACCTGAGTAGGGATTGTGTATATTTTAATTTCCTCTCACACTTTCCGCCACCACACCCCGTCACTTAAAAACACAGCCAAGCCTTTCCCCACGGCGTCTGTAATAGAGGAAAGTTTAGTTTCTCCTCTGGACCACCTCCCGCTTCCTCTGGGTTTGCATCCCAGGCTGTACCCGCAGGGGCCCATCTTCTCTCCCGAACGGAGCTCCCCACGGGAGGAACCAGGAGAAACCCACGTCCCAGGACGTGAGTGAGTGGCACACAGGGCTGCATCCTTTAGACCTTGCCTTCAAAAGGGTTTGGCTTTGTTTTGTCTTCAGCGCCAATGCCAGGTTCCTCTGTGCCAGGCCCTGCATCAGGCATTGACGACAGACACCGTGACAAGTGAGGCCCACCTGTGTTTTACCAGAGCAGGGACATCTTTATCTGTGTAATGGGAGTGATAATCATGTACTAATAACTTAGCCCTTCTCAAGGGGTTGTGTAGGGGCTGAGCTAATGGACGTGTAAGTGCTTTATAAATTATGAAAGTGCTCTATAAATACCTGAAGAAGGGCCAGGTATAGCGTGAAACAGCATGTTAGGACAGAAAGCTTGGTCTCTACACCTTTTTTTAGTGATAATAAAACAACAACAGCTGTTAGTTAAGCGCCCACCACACACTAGTCATTCCACAGGCACCCTTGCCAGTCCCCACCACCACCCCACGAGACTCTGCACAGCCTGTTGGAGGTGCTCTCTCTCGTGCCAGACGCTCCGCAGGCCGTGGGGCAGGACCCGGGTGTCCTGGAGAGACGCGTCAAGGGAAGGCTGAAGGTAGGACTGAATAGGAAGAAGGGGTAGGTGCATTTTTCTCTGGATCACAGAGGCAAAATGAGGCCTGGGGCTCCAGGGAACTTCTCGAAGAAGAAATAGGAATGGCAACCAGGGACAATGACCTCAGGGTTTTTGTCAGTTTCTAAATCCCTATAACTTCCCCTTTTTGGTTCTTCCATTATTCATGCCCCTTGCCTGTAGGGAGAAGCAGTGAAATCCATTCTTCTTTTTTTTATATAAAGATTTTATTTATTTATTTATTTTTAGAGAGAGGGGAAGGGAGAGGGTAAGAGAGGGAGAGAAACACTGATGTGTGAGAGATACATCAACCCGTTGTCTCTTAAATGCCCCCAACTGGGGACCCAGCTCGCAACCCAGGCAAGAGCCCTGACTGGGGATTGAACTGGCGACCTTTCAGTTCACAGGCCGGCACTCAATCCATTGAGCTACACCATCCAGGGTGAAATCCATCCTTCTGACGCTACATGTTTAAGTGTCTTCTCTGGTGACAGGCTGGCCCAAGGGGGCGGGCCTGGGATAGCTCCTCAGAGGCCAGAGAAGGGGAGGTTCCGAAGTCTTGTTTCACGCTCGCTTTGATCATGTATGACGGCCCCAAAGGACCAAGAGCATGGGGTTGCTAGAAGAAGGATGGAAAACCCATGGTGTCTAGGGCCTTCAGGGACAAAGAAAAGGGGAACACAGGGACAGGAGTCCAAGCTGGTCCTGGGTTGGGGTGGACTGAGAAGGACTTGGCCCTGTCCCTACAGAAGGCTGTCACAGGGCTGAGCTGAGGGCTTGGCTGGGCCGTGTCCTCCCTGGCCCTCCAGGCCTGAAGTTTCTGTTCCTCCTCCCTCCTCCCTCCCTCTGCCCCACAGCGGCCCACCCGCATTCTTGGGGAATCATAGGCTAAAAATAGACAGTTGCCACCACACTCCGGGCCTGGGGAAATCAGTTCAACATGTGTCCTGTGAGCAGTGCGTTGGGACTGAGTTAGGGGACTGAAGGGATGACAGTTATAGGTCCTAGGACCCCCAACTGTTGACTCCAATAATCCCACCCTACCCTGACCTGGCCCTCTGGGAGCCGGGCCCTCCAGCCTTCAGTTCCATGACCTTCTAAGGCTGGGCTATTTGGGTCCCAAGCAATGTCACTGTGCCTGCCGGACAGATAGAGCATGTGGCAAAAAATAGCTTCACCCCCTTGCAATATTCCTACCCATAACTGGACACGGCAAGTCTTTATCAGTCCAGAGGCACGCTCCCACTGGAGCAAAGGTGCTGCTCTGGGCCCGCAGAACCCGTGACTCCTTAGCCCAGAGCGGACCTCGTGGGGCTCTCGTTACTGACGGCCGCGTTGGAATCCTTTGGAACCAAGTCCAGCCGTCAGGGCTGGCGGTGGGAGGTGGGCTAATGTCAACCGTCAGCGCCCATCTGTCATCTAAGGAACCTTCATGGGTCTTATCTGTTCTCTACTCTCCAGCCTGCGTCTCTGACAAATGTGGGCCCACAATCAAAACATGCGTGATGGCTCCAAAGAAGGTCATTCTCGCGGAGTCTCTCCTTGGACTTCCATCTACAGGAGTCTAGAGGCTGAAAGACCCTCCCCTGCTCTGTGTTGGCTCCGTAAGTGACTATATGGAGACTGCACCTCTGGGTCAGGCCCCCGCAGGCTGCTAATAATGACAACGACCCTAGCTACCGCAAACTGAGCTCAGCCGAAGTACCAAACACAGTAATCACAACCTCACACGGCTTTCTGTGATTGTCTCCTTAAATCCTCACACGTGATAGTTTCATACACATTTTACTGGAGGGAAAAGTGAGGCACAGAGAGAGTAAGGTGTTGCCCACGTGCACACACACAGTGAGTGACAGAGCCAGGGTCTGATGGCTCTCTACCAGTTTGACTCCAGATCCCATACCTGGAGCCCCTCGAGGGAGTGTTCTGTTACAGATGCAGGACGCTAAGAGAAATGGCCAGGGAAGCCACAGAGCCAGTAGCAAGAGTCCCCAAAACACTTCCCTGGAGGCTGTCACTGTGCTCTGTCCACCGCTATGGCCCTAGCTCCTGCCGGTCCCCACAAGGAATGTGAGCCATGCCGAGCCCTAAGGCGCGCACAAGCGTTTCCCTCCACTGCTAGTGCTCTTCCCTCCACTCTGCGTGGGCCAGCTCCTGCTCATCTTGTGGGGGCTCCGCTCACTGGCCCTTTCCTCAGGGAAGCGCGGCCCAGCCGGGCTTATCTTCACCGCACCACGTGCTTCCACTTTCCAGGCTTGGACAGTTACTATTGAACTATGCGTTGGAATCATCTTGTAGTGCCCGTCGCTGTCTCTCTCATTAGAATGGAAGCTCTGGGAGGGCAGGAGCTATGCAGATCTTGTTCACCAAGGTATTATTCCTGTGACTCGGCCTTGTGCCCTCACAGATTAGGGGCTCAGTAAGTATTTTGGAATGAAGGAAGGGACTGATGAATGAATGACTTCTTGAACATTGACTGAATGACCCAAACAGTGATTGTGAATGGAGCTGGCTGAGTGGGAAGTGGCCGTCCAAGGAACAGAGAGGAATGGTGGGGTGTGGCAGCAGCTGCCATGAGATACAGAGCCTTGTTGGGGGTGGCAGTGGAGAGAGACAGGAAGGGACTGTGTGACCTTTAATGAACTAGATCACCCTAAGATTCTGTCCAGCTGTGAAATGTTTTGACTTGAAGTGAGGGTGGACTGGCGTCCAGGATGTAAGCCTTTCGAGCCCGTCTCCCCAGGTCCCTGGATGTTTCCCTGAACAACCAGTCAGAATAAATCCCACCACATGGGTTCTGAACCTCGGGAGGAAACAACTGTCTCAAGCCGCTTTGAACTGGTTCTGGTGGAAGCTCCTCCCATCGGTGAATTCCGGAGAGTGGGGCTCCTGAGGGGTTATGCTTTCTGTAATGAGTGAACTCCTCCTCCTTCTCTCTCTTCTTTCCCCTCTCCCTCCCTCCTTCCCTCTCTCCCTCCATTTTTTCCCCAACAAAAATGTATTATCTTTGTATGCAGAGGAACAAAGTCAAGTTATGAAGGATGTCGTCAAACACTTAGCGGTAGAAATGTTTCCTTAAGAAGTTTATGGTGGCAGAAAATGAGGGAAAATGAGGGAGGAGGGACTGTAAGTGAGTGGCTGAATTAGAATGAACAAATAATCGATCGTTTTTTATTTTGCTTATTTTTTAAGTTAGCATGCAGTAAAGTGTATATTTTGTGTTCATTTCTATGAATTTTAAGATGTGTGTAGATTTCGGTAACTGCCAGTGCAAATCAAGATACAAATTGGTTCCATCAGCCCCTAGACCCCCAGGAGTCACCCCTCCCGCAGCCCTGCCCCTGACAACTGCTGATCCGCCCTTCATTGTTCGAGTTTTGTCTTTGCAAGAATATCAAATAAATGGGACATTGTAGTGTGCAACCTTTGAGACTGGCTTCTTTCCCATTGCAGGTATCAGTAGTTTGTACCTCTTTTTTTTTTTTCCTGATAACTTCCTAGTAGTATTGACTTACTACAGTTTATCTCTTCACCCCTTGAAGGACATTTGAGTCACTTCTAGGTTTTGGTAATTACAAAGAGAGCTGCTATAAACACCTATGTACAGGTTTTTGTGTGAATGTGGGTTTTCATTTCTCTCGGGTGATAACCTAGGAATGTGATTGCTGAGCTGTAAGTGTAGGGTTAGCTTTGTAAGAAACTGCCAAACTGTTTCCCAGAGTAGCTGTACTGCTTTGCACTCCCACCAGCAATGCACGAGAGCTGCAGTTTATCTGCTTCTTGCCAGCACTTGCTGCTGTCGGAATCTCGCCTTGATTTTTTAAGCCATTCTAATAGGTGTGTAGTAATTCTCATTATGGCTTTATTTTGCATTTCCCTAATGGTTGATGCTGTTGAATATCTTTTTATTTATTTTTAATTTTTTTTTTTTGCTACAATCTATTCTCTTTGGTCAAGTGTCTGGTAAAGTGTTTGGTCCATTTCTTAACTGGGTTGTTTGTTTGGGTTTTGAGAGCTCTTTTTATATTCTGGAGATCATCAGCCCTTTGTCAGATGTGTGACTTGCAAATATTTCCTCCCAGGCTCTAACTTGTCGGTTCATTCTCTTAACATTTTCTGTCACAGAGCGAACTTTTCTAACTTTTTTATTTTTATTTTTGGTTTGAGAGAGAAGGGAAGGGAGGGAGAAGGTGAGGGAGAGAAGCATCGATGTGAGAGAGAAACATCGATTGGCTGCCTTTTGAACATGCTCTGACCGGGGACCGAACCTGCAATCCAGGCATGTGCCCTGAAGGGAACTGAATCAGAGACCTTTTAGTTTGAAGATGACACCCCCTGCCAATGGAGCCCCACTGGCTGGGACAAACATTTCTAGGTTTGTTTGTTTGTTTGTTTGTTTTTTAAGATTTTATTTATTTATTTTTAGAGAGAGAGAAAGGGAGGGAGAAAGAGCAATGTATGGTTGCCTCTCACATGGCCCTCACTGGGGACCTGGCCTGCAACTCAGGCATGTGCCCCGACTGGGAATCGAACCGGGACCCTCTGGTTCCCAGCCCGTGCTCAATCCACTGAGCTACACCAGCCGGGCAACAAACATTTCAAGTTTTGACGAAGAAAATTTCTATCAGGTTTTTCCCCCCTTAATAGATAATACTTTTGACTTTTTGTCTGAGAATCTTTGCCTAACATCACTTTTTGATCGCTTTCTTAGGGCTAGTCTAGGCAGTCCACATTGCTTAACTCCATTTAATCTTCACAGTGATCCTAGGAGAGTGGTCCTACTTTTATATGACCTCACATTGCAGATGAGGAAACTGAGGCACAGGGAGCTGAAATAATCTTCCCGAGGCTCACCGGCTTTCAGTGGCAGAGCCGGGGTCTGACCACATGCCTCTGGGACCTCAGAGTCTGCCCTCTTCACCACTAAGGTCACGTGGAAACTCTGCTCTGCAATCTTATTGGAAAGTCATCAAAGCAAGGAGACTAGTAACATTTGCTCCTCCTTGTCATTCAGTTTTTAGCTTAAATGTCACCTCCTGAGGGAGATCTTCCCTGGCCACTCCATCTAAAATAGGTCCCTCTCTTCCCCTCCTTCCCCTTGCCACCTTTGCCCCTACCCCATCTCTTAACAGAGAATGAGCTTCTCCAAGGCATGTTCCATCTCCTGAAGTTTGGTAACTTTCTTCTATTGTTTGTTTTCTTCTACGTAATTTGTTTCTTCCTCACTCAAAGTTCAGCTGGGTGAGAGCAAGGACCTTCTATTTCACCTCTCTGTCTCCCGCTGCTAGCAAGTTCCCCGGTGCAGAGGGAGTACTTGCCAAATACTCGTTCGTGGGTGTTCATGGAAGGATGGATGGATGGATGGATGGGTGGACGGGTGGATGGACAGATAGATGGATGGACAGGGAACTGCCTCAGTGGGGGAAATTCAGCTTCTCAAGGAGGAGAGAATTGCAACTTTGAAACTAATCAGGCTCTGGCTGAAAGAAATCAAAAGGTATCTTCCATATGAACACATTTGTATGGATGTATAGACATTATACACAGCTTTGTGTTTAAAAAATAGAAGATATACATGTAAATGTACATGCTAGTATATGCCTGGAGTGTCTCTGGAAGCATACACAAGGAACTGGTGTAGAACTGGGTGGCTAGGATTGTGGGGGAGGGAACGAAGCTCACTTTTCACTGTGTACTTTTATTTATTTTAGACTTCCTACCATGTGCATGTGTTGTACATTCAAAACTGGCGTCTCTTTTTAGGATAATAATAATAGTGAGTGCCTTCCCCCTGGAAAGCTAGGCAGCAGAGCAGGCCAAGAGGTTAACCAGAGGAAGTTACTCAGAAGACAATTAACTTCTCTCCAACCAGCAGCTTATTTGTAGGAACTGGAGCGAGGTAATTGTTCAAGCAGCAAAGGTTTTATGACAGTAGACAGGCAGACGACATTTATGAAGCCGTTGTTAATGAGCAGGGCTTGTTAAGTAATCTTTAATTAAGTCCATGCTCATTGCCACAATTTAAACCTTAAGATGTATCCGAAGCAAAACTGACACCCTCCACTCCAACTCTTTTAACAGTCTAGTTAGAAATTTTACTTCCCTACCAATTTTTTTGTTCTTGTTTAAACGAGGGTTCAGGATGATTTGGGTATGTTTATTTCGTTTTCTATGAAATGGAATCAAACCATCGACATGGCTCTTTAACACTCTTTTTTTACTTCGTGTGTTTCAGAGATAACAGTGAGTCGGACCTTCCTCGTTGGTTTCAGAAGCTACGTAATGTGCAATTGTGCTGATGCAGCCGGGGTGGTTCCAGGTTCCTGTTACTACTAAACCGTTGCAATGACTATTCTCGTCTGTCTGTCCGTCTGCCTATTTGTATCACTACCTATTATTGTTTTCATTTCTGCAAGTGGTCACACATTTCTTTCCTTGTCATAGTATTTCAGAAAAGAATTTCTAAAAGACTGTACTGTTTTCTATAACCCAACAACGGGCACAGTAGTGTTGGTTTTCTTACACCTTCACCAGCCATGAGTATTACTGATATTTTTTATTTTTGCCAATAGTAGGAGACACATGAGAGCTTATTGGTCAATTTTCATTTCCCTCCTTACACATACGTTTGTTTCCCACTTTCATTTCCTCTTCTGTACGCTGTGCACAGTCTTTGCCTGGTTTTTCATCTGGCCATCTCTATTTTTCCAGTTTACTTGCAGGAGCATGTTCATACCAGGGATAGTAAAGCTCTGTTACGTGAACTTTAAATATTTTCTCCCATGCTCTCGTTTATTTTTTTGACCTCCTTTGTGATGTCTTTTGTTATATAGAAGTTTAAGATTTTTATGTAATCAAATATCTCCATTTTTCCTTCAGAGCTATTAATAACCACAGATGTTTGTGTAACCCAGTGGTTTTCATATTGTGCTCCTGACCTTCGGGTGTCATGGGGATGAATGGGTGTCAAGGGGGTCGGGGTGCGTGAGTCTGTTGGCTGTTGGGAGCTCACCGGCACCCCTTCCTCTGTTTTTGTTGATTGTTCTCACGCTGCAGCCCATGCTGTGGTGGATGAGGGCCTAGGATCTGCAGCCGGAATGCTCAGGCACAAGCTTTAACCTCCCTGGGCCTTGGTTTCTTAATTTCTTCGTCTATGAAATGGGGCTTTAGAGCAGAGCCTGCCCCTGGGCTGCAGTGACCCTCCTGAAGCCGACACATGGAAAGCCACGGCTTAATTAGCACTGCCCATGGGCCCGTCATGGTAGGCAACGCTCTCACATAATGTGTACTTTCTACACAAAGTTCAAAAACAACCAAAACGAATCTTTGGTTACAAGTCAGGATAGTAGTTATCCTGGGAAAGAAATGGCGGTGGCTAGGAGGGGGTATACAGGGGTTCTGAGATGCTGGTGATGTTCTGTGGTTTGGGTTTTGGGTTTTTTTTAATAGTTTCTATTTTTATTTTTTTTTACTTTATTGTATTTTTTCCATGACCATTTATCCCCCTGTACCTTTTTCCTCCTCCACCCACCCCCTGCCCTGCTTCTTGAGCTGGAGGTTGGTGACACAGGTGTGTTCATTTAGGCAAACTCATCAAGCTTAATGCTTACGATTGGTGCATGACTCTGTTGTCTGTTGCATTCTGGTCAGTAGGTCAGCATTGAACTACAGAGGGGCCAGCACAGTCTGGGTGAGATGCAGGAGGGCTACTGCAGAATCCAGGTAAGTGGCGGTTGGCCCAGGGGGTGGCGGTGGTGGGAAGAGTGGGGACCTAGAGCGAGGGCAGGGGTGATGGAGTCAGGGCTGCCTCTCCAGCTTCCGGCCTGAGCACCTGGGGGGCAGGGGCCAAGATGGAGAAGGTGGGGGAGGCACAGACTTAAAGAGGATGGCAGAATCCAAGGCCTCGGTTTTGGACACATAACATTTGAGATGTTTCCAAAGGCAACATCATGGGAGCAGATGGCCATACAAATGTACAGTAAGATTTCATTTGATAGAAAGATTTCTGCTGCTTAAGAGAGAGAAAAATGAAAAGCCACCTTTTTCCTTTTACAGAGTGCTTTCTGTTCCATTACCGCCTTCCATTTAATTTCATGACGAAGATTGTTGTAAGGGAGGCAGGTGGTGCTGAGGTGGGGACGCTGTTTCTTTACGTAGAAAGTGGAGATACGTTTGTGTGTATGCTGTTCCGGAATGTGTCTGTTTCTCTATGAAAAGGGCAGGCCCTGGGACAGGAGATAGGCTGCCCGCAGGCCCTCGGGAAAGAGTTCTTAGCAGCGGCCATGGGGCCTGGCCGGGAGGAGGCCTCACCAGCTCTGCAGCCTTGTCTTTTGCTCTGTTTACCGGAGTCTCCATGGCTCAGCCATGCAGCACTGTCTCTCTGTCCACGGAATGCTCCACATGCTTTCCTAGTTCCAGGACTTTGCATCGTCTGCGTCCTCCGCCTGGGTACTTGTTCACTCTTCACTGGGCTTACCACTACATTCTTCGCATCTCAGCTTAATCCATTGTTTTCAGGAAGGCTTCCCCGCTCCCTGAGCAGGATGCACTCCTGACCTGTTTACCCAAGGCCACCGGCGCTGCCCGAGGTGACTCTCACTTCTCTTTATAGTAGGACACATCCAGCATCCGTCTTGGCCACCAGACTGAGTTCCAGGGCGGTGGGGACTCTACTTGACGTCTTGTCCCCTGTAACCTGACACCAAGCACAGTGCTCAGCACAGGGACCCTTGGCTGATTTGTCCCATGACCTCCTACACTGAGGACTGTGCCCTGCTCCCTGGCATCAGGTGCCAAACTTGTCTTCATGGCCATATTTTTTCTTTGCCTTCTGGAATAAACCCTCAGGACCCAGCTGATGACCTTGAAGCTGGGAGACCTAGCATCCACTGTGCACTTCAGGACTTGTCCTTGTGTTTACAAAATCCCCTGAAAATGCTCATGACTGTGGCTGGCCGCATACCTACTATTTTAACACTCTACTTGGACACAGTTTACAGGCAGATTGAAGCTGAAACCTGCCTTCACCCCTTACGAAGGATAATTAGGGTCAAACTCACTGGGGCCAACAGTCTGAAATAATGTAATCTCATGAAGACGTCCAGCGACAGTGTCAGAAGTGTGGACGGCGATCCTGGAAGAAGCAACAGTCACAGAGCATAAAAAGCTGTGTCTCAAAGCCTTAGGAACATGAACACCTTTTGCTGCAGCAATTCTACCTCAAGGAATTAATTCTGATAAACTAAAGCACGGGAGTAAAGATGAATCTATGAAAGGTCCCGCTCATCACAATGAAAAAACAGGAGACTGGTTAACAGTGGAAACCCAGGCAACCCTTGCTGCCATTGGAAGTGATGTTTGTACGTATATTGCTAACATGGAATTATGTCCATGACGTGTCGTGTGTATGTGTTAGGCGCTGTTCACCGGCAAGTGAGAGAAATCCATCTCAAAAAGGAAAAAGCACAGGGACGATTTGTTGATCCATGGGATCCAAAGGGGTGTTGGAGAACCCAGTTTTGGGAAGGAGCCCAGTGTGGCCAGACCTTAAGAACGGCTGGAATTTGGACTAGAATAGCTCCAAGACCCCTCTCTGTCTACCATGCTTGCCTCTCCTTACGTGCCAGGTTTGCTTTCTCCCTGCAGACTAACAGCGGGGAAAAAGGTTTGGGACACTGGAAAAGAATCTACCCGAAGCCGTTTCTAGCCCAAAATCCAAAAGTCCCAAGCCAGGAATATAGGGGCCACTGTAGGTCAGATACCCAAATTAGAACCAGTCAACCTGAATAGGGCAGCTAGGCACTGTGATTGGCCCAGCTGGGGTTAAGACCTGCCTCTGTACCAATCAACTAAGACCAATGGAGGGGTCTCCTGGACCTACCATGGGAGCTTCTGAATTAAACAGAGGAGATTATTTCCCAGGAAAGAGGGCTGGGCCAATTCTCTCAGTTATCCTCTACCTGTTGTTAAGGGAAATGGGTAACAAAACAGTCAGCACAGTGAGGTCCCATTTCTGTGAAAACGTGGGGTAGAAGGGAGGACACGATAGGAGAAAGAAGTCTGAAAAGATATTCTAAAATGTTAACATTGCTTTTCTTGCAGCTGTGCTGTGTTTTCTACGATGAACACCAGTTATTTGTGAGATTAAAAAAATTTTAAGAGAGGAAAGCTACATCGACTCCGTGAGTATTTGGAATGTCAACCATCACTCTTGTTTCTTGCCTTCAGCCAACTCATGGTAGATCTGAACTAGAAATGATGCTGTGTCGCCAGCCGTTCCCCATCCAACAAATAAATAGTTACGGGGGCCCCATAAATGCCAGGCAGCTGTACGTCCAGCAGATCCAGTGATAACTAAGGGCTAGACCCTGCCCTCGAGGAGCTCACCGTCTGGCAGAAGAAACAGAGGAGTTCGTAAGAATATCAGTTATAAGAATCTCAAAACAGAAGTGTGAGCAGCATGTTAGGAAAATAGAGATTAAAAAAATAACGCGTTCTGTTTAGGGGAACCTTAAAGGTGGTCTTGAGCCATTCACTGGGCTTTGAACTGGGCTCCGAGGGTAAAGCATGAAATGAAGGGCTTCCCAGGTGAAGGAAACAGCGTGTGCATAGGTCCAGAGTCAGCAGGGCTTCAGCTGGCAGGTAGTTGGGTGTGGTGGGTCTGTGGGAGCAGGTGATAAATTCCATTCCCTAAGCATTTAGTGAGCAGCTGTTGTATGTCAGGCTTTTGGCTCAGGGCTTGCTGATGAGTTTAGAAAGGACCTTGAATGCCATTCTATTTCTTTTCCAATATAGCAAAATTGAGATAAAAATGTAAACTTATCACTTCTCCCCTAGGAGAGACAAAGGTCTTCTCCATCCCTGCGCTCTCTTGCATTTTCTCGAATTTCTCCCGCTGCCGCGCCAACACATTAGGGGAAGAAGCAAGACTGTGTGTGTGTGGAGGAAGCAGGACCCCAACACCGTGCTTCCCGGATTGGTAACCACCCCAGTGCTAAGGATACTGGGGAAGCACGTATTTGGAGAGCTCTTCCAGGGCTGGTTACAGAAGCTGAGCCATGCTCATGAGGTCCTACCTTGACTTTGCAGTGGAGACTCACAGCCACCATCATGGCACTGCCCTCCCAGCTCTGGGTTTCAGGAAGGGGCTCTGATGATCTCTGAAGTGTCTTTCATGCACTAAGCCAAATGACCTTGGCCTGAATGGCTGAGGGTTATGCAAGGTTAGGTAGCCACTTAGTCAAAAATAGCTCTCAGGCTGACTCCAGCCCACAGAACAGCATCCAAGCAAAGGGAGCACAGATGGGCCAGAGCTGGGCACGCATGGGGAAATCCCCTTGCTGGTCTTCACCACTGGAAAATCATTCAGGAATGTGCATGGGGCTTCAGGGCTGCTGACGGGTGATGTCCCATGCCTGCCTGTTTGGCAGCAGAAATGTAGCTATTTCGTTGACGCCCAGAAACCAAGAGGCCATAAAGACAAAAATCCAGCACAAACATTAAAACTGAGTGAGAGGGAGCAGCAGGCAGAAAGAGCATGGAACTAAGAGTTCAGATCTGCTACTCTCATTGACACACCAGAGCCAGCCATGTTAATTTAATCACTCACAAATGTTTACTGAGCAGCCACGGTATGCCAGACTGTGCTAGCACCAGGGACGCGAAAGGCAGTGACAGATGCTGCTCCCAGTCGCAGGGAGTTTCGGCTTGTGGCAAGCTGTCGTGTACCCCATCCCAACGATAAGTAACATTTCTGAGATCTTCCCTTGCCGGACACTCTACAAGACGTTGGCGAACGAACCAGACACTGTCCCTGGCCATACGTAGCTTGCAGTCTAGAGGAAGAAGCACAAATAGCAAGTGGAAAAAAAAAAACCCAAATTGTCTTTACAATAAAAATTCCAATAAAGATTTGCTAAGGGCCCTTCCAGAGCTCAGAGGAGGCTCTCTGTCGAAGAGGGACTGTCACTATCTTGTTCGAGGTTTCGGCCCAGTGAAGGAACATGTCAGGGCCCCTCCACTGTCCCTCTGGCAGTGACATTGGAGAAAAGTCATTGGACTCCACGTGTGGAATAAGCAACTCTTCTTGCTGTTCAGGTGGGTGTGGGTCTGACGTTTTTGGAAGACAACTGGGTAACATTCACCAAAGCTTTAAAAGTATGCCTCTCCTTTGACCTGATATGTCCACTTCTGGGTTCATCCAAAGGAAATATTTGGGTAAGTACACAAAGATGTACATTTTCATGAAGTTCAATGCCTATGATAGTTAAAAATTTGAAATAACCAAGATAACCCATATTAAGGGACTGTTGAAATAAATTGTGATATATCCGTAAAGTGCTATGAAATGACTAGGTAGCCCTCTCTGCGACTGGATTGGAAAGATGTCCCTACGTTAAGTTAAAGCGTTCGGTTTAGAAAGTTGTGTACAGAGATGCTAACACCCCTGTGTACTCTTAGTGGCTGTATAAAACGGTACAGCCTCTGGGGAAAACAGTTACGGCAGTTACTTAAAAAATTAAAAATAGAATTACCATATAATCTCATACACTCAAAAGGATTATAAACATGTTCTTGAAGAGAGATTTGTATACTCGTGTTTATAATATTTTTATTGTAAATAAAAAACAATAGTTTTACAATATTGTGAATAGCATTATTCAAAATAGATACAATGTGGAAACAACCCAAGTGTTCATTGACAGCTGAATGGATTAACAAAATGTGGTATATACAAACAATGGAGTATTATTCAGCCTTAAAACAGAAGAAAATTTTGGCAAATGCTACAACATAGATGAAGCTTGAGGACATTATGCTAAGTGAACTAAGCCAGTTATAAAAAGACAAATATAGTGATTCCATTCACATGAGTCACGGAGAGTGGTCAAGATCATAAAGACAGAAAGTAGAATGGCAGTTGCCAAGGCTGGGGGGAGGGAAGAATGAGGAGTTATTGCTTAATGGATATTGAGTTTTCGTTTTATAAGATAAAGGGAATTCTGGAGCTAGGCAGCAGTGATGACAGCGCAGCATTATGAGTGCATTTAATACCACTAAACTGTACACTTAAAACTGGTTAAGATGGTAAGTTTTATGTCATGTGCATTGTGCCATAATTGAAATTTAGGGGAAAAATGTGTGCAAAAGCACCAAAAAAAGAATAAAATACTTAAAAATAAATTTAACTACAAAGATGCAAGACTTTAGTACTGAAACTACAAAGCATTGCTGAAAGGAATGAAAGAAGACCTAAATAGACATCTTTGTTCATAGCTGAAGATATCAAATTGTTAGGATGAAAATGCTCCCCAAAGCAATCTGTAGATTCAGAGCAGTTTCTTAAAAAATCCCCAAATCCCCAAAATTCATTTTTCAGAAGTAGAAAAGCTGATTCTGAAATTCATATGGAATTGCAAGGAAACCTAAATAGCTAAAACAATCTTGAAAAAGAAAAAAACATGTGAAGACTCACACTTTCTGATTTCAAAACTTACTACAAAACTACAATAATCAAAAGAGTGTGGTAATGGCATAAGGATATTCTCACATATAGGTCAATGGAATAGAACTGAGAAAACAGAAATAAACCTATACATCTCTGGTAAATTTTTTTTTTTTGACAAGGGTGCTAAGACCATTCAGTGGGAGGAAAATAGTCTCATCCACAAATGACACTGGGACAGATGGATTTCATCAAGCAAAAAGTAAAGTTGGATCATTACCTCATACATAATAAAAATTAACTCAAAATGTATAAAAGACCTAAATATAGGAGCTAGAACTATAAAAACTCTTAGATGAAAACATAGGAGGTAAGTCTTCATGATCTTGAACACAAGCAACAGAAAAAAAATAGATAAATTGGACTTCATCAGAATTAAAGTTTTTCCCCCTGGCTGGTGTGGCTCAGTGGACTGAGTCTGGTCTGTGAACCACAGGTCACCAGTTTGATTCCCAGTCAGGGCGTATGCCTGGGTTGCAGGCCAGGTTCCTGGTTGGGGGCTGGGGGTGTGTGATCGATGATTCTCTCCCTCTCTTTCTCCCTCCCTCCCCCTTTCTCTAAAAGTAAATAAATAAAATCTATAAAAATTAATAACTAAGATTTTTAATTTTTTTAAAAAAATGGAGATATAATTGACATATAACATTATATTAGTTTCAAGTGTACAATGTAATGATTCTATATTTGTATATATTATAAAGTAATTACCACAATAAATGTAATTAATATCCATCAACACACATAGTTACAAATACTTTTTTCTTGTGAAGCCAACTTTTAAGATCTATCCTCTTAGCAGTTTTGTAAATATTCAATACAGCATTGTTAATTGTACTTGCTGTGGTGTACATTACGTCCCCAGGACTTATTTATTTTACTGCTGGAAGTTTGTACCTTTCGGATCCCTTCACCGATAAAGTTAAAAACTTTATGTATCAAAGGAGTCTACCAAGAAGGTGAAAAGAAACCCACAGAATGGAAGAAAATATTTGCAAATTATATATCTGATAAGATTTTTAATCCAGAATATGTAAAAAAGTTGTACGACTAAACAAGAAGATAAATAACCCAATTTTTTAAATGGGTAAAAGTTTTGAATAGTTATTTCTTCATAATATAAAAGTATCTTTTATATTTGTGTATATAAAAGAATATATATACAAATATTCAACAAGCACAGGAAAAAGATGCTTAATATCATTTGTCATTAGTCACTAGGGAAATGTAAATCAAAACTGCAATAAGATATCACTTCATATGCACTTTAATAAAATTAAAAAAAAATAAAAGAGGATAATAACCAGTGCTCACAAGGAGGTAGAGAAATTAGAACTTTAATACGTCACCGGTAGAAATCCAAACTGGTGCAGCCGCAGCAGAAAACGGTCTGGTGCTTCCTCAGTGAGTTAGTATAGAATGCCCATTTCTCCCAGCAATTCTACTTCTAAATATGTACCCAAAGGAATCGAAAATAAGTGTTCCATCAAAAACTTATACGGACATGTTTATGGTAACACCATTCATGACAGTCCAAATGCCCCTCAAGTGATGAACGGCTAAACAAACCCTGACCGATCCACACAGTGGAATATTATTCAGCAATGAAAAAGAACATAGTACTAATATGTGTTATAAATACATGAACCTCGAAAATATGCTGAGAGAAGCCAGACGTAAAAGGCCACATTCTATATGATTTCACTTATGTGAAATACTCAGAATAGGCAAATCCGTGGAGACCGAAAGCAAACCACCGGCTACCAAGTGTGGCGAAGAGGATAGAAAGCGACTCTTTTACGGGCACAGGTTTCCTTTTGGGGTAATGAAAGTTTTTTTGGAACTAGATAGTGGTCATGGTTGTACAACACTGTGAGTATACCAAATGCCACTGGACTGTACACTTTAAAATGGTTAAAATGGAGGAAAAATTATATGCGTTTCAGAAAAATAACTGGAAGCACAGATGCTAAAATGTTAACAAGGATTATTTCTGGGTAACAGTAGGAGTGACTTTTCTCTCCCTGTTTTTGCTTTTTGTATGTCTAATCGTTTTACAGTAAGTAGGTTTTGCACTAATAATCGGAGTAAATAAAAGCCACAATGGGCTGTTTTCATTTTGGAAAACAAGAAGTAAAAAAGAAAGGAAGGAAGGAAGGAGGGAAAGAGGGAAGGGAGAGAGGGAGGGAGGAAGGAAGGAAGGAAGGGAGGGAGGAAGGAGGGAAGGGAGGAAAGAAGGAGGGAAGGAACGAAGGAGGGAAGGAAGGAGGGAAGGGAGGAAGGATGGGAGGAAGGAAGGAAGGAAAGAAAATGGGGAGCCCTTGAACCGCCCTCCCCCTTGTTTCTTCCATTTACCTGGGGCTGCAGGCCTTGCTAGTGTCTGAGGTTTAAGTGTTTCTGACTAGACACCAGGAAGGACCCGTTAGGTCAGCAGGGGTGAAGGCACCAGCCAGCAGAACTCTTCACAGGTCTTTTGGAAAGATCACCAAGACATGTTGTATAGAAAGCAAAGTTCAGAGCTCAGGGCCACAGTGCCAACACACACACACAGTTACTAAAGATGCATGCACAGACATTTGCAAACGCAAAGATCCTCTCTGCCAAAGGGAATTAAAAGCCTCCAGAACACGTTCCCCAGGGAGGGGAAGTGGATGGCTGGGGAACAGAAGAAGGGACGTGGCTGGTTTTCACTGACTTCCCTGTGCTTTTTGAATTTGGTAGCACGTGCTTTTAAAGACCTATCCTTTTTTTCCTGAGTACCTGCTTTATGTCATAAAAAACAAAGTTTCAAAACATAAGACAAAACCTTTTTAGGTAAAAATAAAACACTCTTTGTTTACTTCTACCCTATTCTGCATTTACCAAATTGACAACAGACATTACTTAACATAAATAAGGCAGGTATTCCTTTTAACTTCCAAACAACTCAAATGTTTCAAGTAAACACAGAACACCCCTCCCAGCTTACTCTCAAAGGGAAAATATATTTAGTAATAAAATGTACTTTAAAATGAGATAAAGCTATCAGAGAAATGGTCCTTTTTTTTTTTACTTCTCTTTTTCTTTTTTCTACCTTTTCTCTGATGACATCTTTTATTTTACCTTGGAAAAGGTCTGTACATGACGTAGTTGTTGAACATGAAGCCACCGGTTTCAGGCAGCTGGTGAAGCCGTACTGGCCTGACCTTGACCTCCAAGCAGCAGCCCTGGACCCTTCGCTCTGGCCCTGCTCTCCGCAGCCTCCTTGGCCCAGACTCTCCCGCTGCCCTTGGCCGGTACTGCCTGCCAAGCCGCTCGCCCAGTTCCCCGCCCTCAGGACGTGCTGGAGGAGCTAGGACACCCAGGACGCAGCGCTTCTGGACTCGTCTGTGGAAGGGGCATGGGGCTCTTTTCAAGGTGTCTGTGTCTGACAGGAATGACGTTTTACTCTAGTAGTATGTCATAAACAAATACAAACAAAGTTTTCAAGAGAATTTTTCATTCGTGCGTATGTTGGGTTGAGCAAACATCGGCTGTCCATTTTAACCTTGTGGAGGCTGTAGTCAAAAAAATTACAGTGTAGGTCACGTGCATCTGAGACACATGCATTACTATTATGTGCTGAAATGCAAAAAACCAAAACAAAAAAAAAACACTGCAAATGTGCAGCTAGTCATGACTTTGAACCAATGCACCTGATATATGTAACAATATTTAAAGAAGAGAGCACACAGATATTGGGAGAGACAGATGGAGAAGTGGGCTAGCTCAGAGACCACCTGCCCTGGCCACACACACCCCTCATGTGGCCACCATAGGGGCGACCTTCATGTCTGACTGCCAACGCCACCCTGCAGAGGAAAGCGGGAAACAAAGACGCCCCCAGCCTCCCTGTACCCAGACGTGCCATTGGAAAACCTCCCTGGGTTGCCCCCACGACCTGAGACCAAGGACTGGTTGGAAGTTCTCTCCTTCTCTGTTCTGCTGTTCCCTGCACATTTCTGAGGTGACGCGAGGTCAGACGGAAGGGAGCCCATCCGAAACTTCCCAGGTCCTCCACCAGCTGCTCTGGCAAGGTCCTTACTGCCCCCTGGGTAACCCCCTGATTGCCTAAAACCCCTCCATTTCAGACCCATGCTTTTGCATTATCGATTCTAAATTCCAATGTAAAAACAAACAAAAACATTTCCCCCGAATTATAAAAATGTGTGATGTACAAAGCAGAAAAAAGTAGAATATCCCCCACTGCCCAAAGTCACACAACCAGTATCTAAAGAGAACCATTGGAATATTATGAAGTATTTCTTTCAGGTCTTTAAAAACAAACCTCTGAGTCACTTTTATTACTGGTGCTGTTTTACAGCATCGCGATCCTGCCATACATCAAACGTGGTCCTCGTTAACAGGAGCACTTGTTCGTGTTGCTGTCAATCCCGGCTCCGAAGTGCTCTGTGCTCTTGGGCGTGTTACTTAACCTCCCTGCACCCTCGTTTGCTTACCTGCAAAATGGAGATAATACCAGTATTTACCTTATAGGACTCCTGCAGGGATTCAGTGAGATAATGCCAACGGCCCGATGCCATAAATGTTAGCAATTCGCCTATTGCCAGCACAGACATGGTTGATTTCGTTTCTCGGCGAGTGTGCGCAACGCTGCAGTGAACGCCACTGTGTCCAGAGCTTTGTCCGTATCGAAGGTTAATTCCTTGGGAGAGATTCCTGGAAATGGAATTGCTGGACCAAAGGGTCTAGACCTTCTTCAAGTTCTTGATACAGACTGCTACGGACACTCCTGCCAGAGGGAAGAATCCTGGATTGACTTACTGTTTGTTGATTTTCAGCTTTATTGAGCTATAATTGACATGAAACATTGTGTAAGTTTGAGATGTATGATGGAGTGATTTAATGCATATGCCTATTGTGAAATGTTTACCACATTAAGATTGATTATAACGCCTCCTTTGCCTCATGTAATGACCATTTCGTCGTTGTTTGGGAGAATCCCGGTTTTCAGTATAAATGTGTCCTCTGCAGGAAGGACGTTGAGCCCTCCCCACGCCCCTAAACACAAGTTTAGTGGGTGTAGTTGAGAAGCAGGCTCTCTCTGAACAAGCCCGCCTGGGAGTCTGATAAGACATCTTGGCATCATCTACAGACCTATCAGAATAACCCTGAGACCTCAGTTGCACTCTCTGTAAAACCGAGGCAAGGATCCTGCCCAAGGTGTGGTGAGGGGTAATGAATGGCTAATGGCTGGAGCTGACTTTTGTCTTCCTGGTCATAAACGACCTTTGAAATGCTTGGCCACATTAGAGTCTCTCAAGAAAACTGATAACACCAGTCCAGAGTTCGTGCCAGCAGGCCAGCCTGCCCCTCTCCAGCACCCATGAGGCCGAGGGCAGAGTGGGGACCACCCCAGTCCCATGTCTGTTGAGTGGGTCCATTGGGGTTGGGACCATGGGGGCAGGAGACGTTTCCCTGTTGATGCTTTTACACATCACGCCACGGGAAATATTCCCAAACTTCATCTACCACCCTCCCCCACCCCTGATCCAACTGAAGGAGGTAGGTTTTGACACACAGTAGGCACAGGACTTAGCATGGGGTGAGGCTCAGCCTTGATATGAGGATCAAACCATATTCATCCCTCCCTCCAGCACCTAGTCCCTGGAGGATTTTTATCATCTAGCAAGTGTATGAAGGAAACTCAGGGGCCTCCACACCCACATGATATCTGCTCAGATCACTTCATGCTCCAAAAGCTTCAAGAGCTTCCCACACTTCAGACTAAAGCCCCATCTCCTGCGTGTGGCATGCTACACTTCAGTTCTCCTGCCCAGACCCTCATCCCCACCTCCCCTCACTTACCACCCCCTGTAGGCACTCTGAGCCAAGTAACATTGTTCTTGCTATTGTTAACTTGGTAAAATCCTTCCCAACACTGAAGGCCCAGCTCCGATGCCCCATCTCCAGCAGTGTGCCTGGATCCAGCCCCCGGTAGAAATGACTTCTTTTCCTTTGCAATCCCATAGGCCCTTCTTGTCTGTGTCCTCACATGGCTCTGGTCACTTTCCATTTCATCGTCTAGGCTTTGTTGATCTCGTCTCCTCAGACGGTCTCAGGACTCCTGAAGGATAGTCCCCCAGTCTGGTCTATCTCAGTGCCCTAGAGTCCGGTGCAGGACGTCCGGTCGCTGTGGCAATTGCAAGTATGGCCAAAATGAATTAATTCCTGCCTTCCGTGCTGAAGGGATACGGGTAGAAAAAGTAAGTCAAAACAGAGGTAGTTTTACTTTTTTCTTTCCAATCAGGTGCCTTTTGTTTTATTTTCTTGCCTAATTGCCCTGGCAAAACCTCAGGTACAATGTTGAATAGAAATGGTGAGAGAAGACAGATTTGCGTTGTTCATTCATTCATTCATTCATTCTTGAGTATGATTCAACTGTGGGTTTTTGATAGATGCACATTATAAACTTAAGGATTGTCCCTTCTATTCCTAATTTGCTGAGTGTGTTTATCATGAAAGGGTTTTGAATTTTGTCAAATGCTATTTCTGCATCAATCTAGATGATCATGTGGTTTTTGCCCGTTAGTCTAGTGATAAAGGGTATGCGCGTTACTTGATCTTCTCATGTTAACCCAACATTGCCTTTCCGGGGCTAGATCCCCCTCGATCATGGTGACTACCTCTTCTTTATGCATTGCTGGATTCCGTTTGTTAGCATTTTGTTGAAATTTTTGGCACCAGACAAGGCTCAAGCTACCTGAAATAGCTGAGCTCAAAGCAAGTGTAGCAGGAAAAAAATCTTGTGGCGAGGAGTTGGAGTTAGGACCCTGATTTCTAACCCTCATTTCCCTTCCAGGAAGCTAGTGCGAGCAACGGTGCTCCCACAGTTTTATAGCCTGTAGGTGGTGAGCCAGGCATAGTGCCTGATGCCAGGGACAAAAAGGACTTAGTCACCACTCTCAGGGGTAGATAATGACAATATGACCTGAAAGAACAACAGTACGGTGGCCCATAAGGCTGTTTGTAAAATGTAGCAGTGTTACAAAGAGTGATCTTTATTTCTAAGCTATTACAATGCTAAATAAACACTTAGACTGTTGACTACTGGCCTGCCAGCAGCACTGGCAAACTCCTATGCAAGTTTTAAGATAAGTTTGCTGGGATTGGAATCAGACACGGAACAGTGAGGCAGGGTAAAGGAGTAATTCAGAGGGCAGGCTTTGGTGTCAGACTCCACTGGTTCCAAGTCCTGACTGTCACTTGCTCTCCAGATGCCCATCTGTGGAATGGGGGTGACAACATAAGAAGGTTAGACGATGTGCCTGGAACGGGGTTGGTGGCTCACGGTGAGTGCCGTGTGAATGACAGCAACTGCCATTCAGGGGGAAGAGCTCAGAGCCCACAGATGAACTCCAGCTGTTGTGAATCCACATTGGCCTCTTGAAAAAGTGGTTTTTTTTCTTCTTTCTTTTTTTATTTGCCACCCAGTCACCAAATGTGTAACATCGGGGACATGTTTTTTCTTGGCTCTTGCCTTCCTTTTTGGTAAAATCTCTTTAGATTATAATGACAAAGGAAAGCTCTATCAAGGGAAAGATCTTTGAAAATAGTGAAGTGCAAGCCTAAGCCACAAAGATGTTCGCCTCAGCATTGTTTACCACGGGGAGAACGAGAGATGACATAGATGTCCAAACAGAGATGACTGTTGAAACGTATTATGAGACTTCCTTCAATAGGGTTGTATGCAATAACGGATATAGGTCTCATGAGAACCAAATTATTTTTCTCTTATTGAATGGTGAAACTCTCAGCACCCAAAACAATATCTGTCACATAGGAGATGTTTGGTTTTATTGAAAGATGAGTGAATGAATGCTGTAAATTAATCGACCAGGAACGTCCTGGAGGAATGCCGTTGACTGCTGCCTTGCCGCATGACATAGACCAGTAGACCAGAGGAGCCAGGGGTGGTTTTGAGTGCCGTGGAGCGGGGCAGGAGAACAGAGCTATCAATTGGGATGTCTGAGGGTGTTTACTGGCCGATGAGCAATATAAGTCTCTCCTCCACGGCTCACAAAGTCTTCAGTAAAATACATGGTGCCTGGCATTGCTTTGGGGATTGGATGTTTTTCGAAGGGTGAAATGAAATACAGAGACTGACCTCAATCAGAAAATACCCATGGGTATCCAGTCACATCTGAGTATCATAATGTAGAAGAAAATTTAATGATGTGGAAAGTTGTCCACAATACATTGTTAAGGAAAATAATTGGGTGCAGGAGGGAAAGTGCAATTGCGACCTCATTTTGGTTAAAATAGAAAAGCATCTGTTTGTGTTGAAAGGATGAGATTAAGGAATATTTTTGCCTTTATGATTATTTATGCTTTGTGTTTTCTTTAATGAACGTGCACTGCCTGTGAAATTGAAAATAATGTAAAGTATTCGATGAGCTCAAGCTGTCCTTACTGTGTTTGGCTGGTGGGTAAAGAAATTGAGCTACAGCTGAAGTGACATTGTCAAGGTCAGGCCAAGGCTGAGTGGCCCATTGATTTATGGCCGGTTCAGTGACCTTTCCATTTGACCGGAAGGAAACCCCTCCCCAGGAGTTTTTTGAGTGCTTCAGACACACAGCATGTGAAATGTCTGAGAAACGGGACCATTTCCTCTCCCATTCGCTCTCTTTTGCTGGATTCCAGGAAACAGCCCTTGTCCGGGAGCGTACCAATGGTTACAAGTGCGTTCCTTCTTCTCTCATTTCAAAGGACGCTCACCAGGTTTGCTTTCGCACTTCAGGTTAGTAATATGACCCCCGAGCTCCTCCGGGCAGAGAATCATGTCAGCAGGACGGCTGCGAGGCCTCCTGCAGACTGAGCCAGTTATAATCTGTGACTCATATCTGCAGCTAAAAATTTGTCTGCAAAGGTATCTGTTGAGTAAGAGGAACACACAGGGAGATAGGGACAGAGACAGAGGGCCAGCCAGGAAACATACCTAGAGCATAAACCTGGGGCCCTGCCACTGAAAGCACCCTTTGACATCATCTGTGCCATCACTGGATGATGAGGGAAACTGAGGCTCAGGTGGCACAGACCAATAGGAAGGCCAGGGCCGGAACCCAGGTGGTTTTTGCTTCCTGAACATCTCTCCATTCCCGTCCTTCCTCTCATACCAGTCACAGGGATACACGTCACCTCCTTGCTGATCTTCCTTTGGCTCGGCGCTAGGTCGCAAAGGGCCCTGTGAACCACATTGAGGAACTGGGACTGTAACCTGGAGCAATGAGACACCATGAAAGAATTTTTAGGTCAGAAAGCAAGGGGCCGGACGGAGATTTCAGGTGGCTGCAGAAAGCCTCTGCTGTGTATGGAATGGACCCAAGGAAGCAGAGTGGACTCACGGAAACCACTGAAGAAGCTGCTGTAATTAATTGTCCGGGTGAGAAGCGATGGCAGCCTGGGCCTATGCTGTGGCAATGGAGACGGAGAGAAGTGGGCCCTCCTTCAGGCCCTCCTCCGTCACCTCCTTTGGCATTTGTAGTCAGTGTCACCCATTTTAATACCTAGCAACGGGCTCACATTGGTTAGGAACCTTTTAGGTACGATTGCACAGAAACCCGACTCAGACTAGCTCCAGCTGAACACTGCCGAGCAGTGCCTGGCGCATGGTGGGAGTTTAATAAATGGCGAATGAAGGAAGGAGTGATTGGCTCTAGACTCCCAGACCCTTGTTTTTAACGGCACATTAGGCAATACTGACCTTGAGCCTAAATTTCATACCCTAAGTACTCTAAAGGCCAGCTACCCTGGGCTCGCACCCAACTCAGGAAGCCCCTCTGCAGCAGGCCTGACAGAGTGATATCATTTGGCCCGTCTTTGGAATTCTCCTGGGACAAGAGACTCACTACTTCAAAAAGCAATCCATATTTAAAACAAACAATACACATGCATTTAAAAAGTCATCTTTATTGAGGCATAATTTACATATGATAAAATGCATTAATTTAAGTAAAGAATTCAGTGAGTTGGACAAATGCATACCAGTGGGTAACCACCACCACAGTACAGTTTAGAACAATTCCATCCGTTCAAAAAGCTTCCTTCTTTGTTGTCAGTCTGCTCTTCCCACGCCTGGTGGCCTCTCCTCCCTGTCACTAGCATCTCGCCTCTCCTAGAATTCCGTTTGAATGGAGTTATACACCGCTCGGCTTTTTGAGTCTGGCATGTGTCACTTAGCATAACGCACTGTGTGTCAGGAGCTCGTTCCCTTTTATCTGGAATAGTGGTCCACTGAATGGCTATTACCACAATTTGTATGTTTGTTCAGTGTGTTCCTGACATACAGCAGGAACTGTACTTGGATACTCTGGGTAATAAGACACAGTTCCTTCTCGCCTGCCTTCCTGGTTTTACAAGTAGACAGGAAAGATAATTTCAGACTTAATTTCCGTCAGAGAGTCAGTAAGAGACTCTCTGTGAAGGTGAGTTGGGGCTAAGGCATAAAGAGTGATTGCAGAGCACAAGGGGATCTGAGGGAACAGCATTCCAGGTTAAGGGAACAGCAAGGGCAAAGGCCCTGAGACGGGAGGAAACTTATTACAAGGAATAGAATACAGTTCCTGAACAGAGTTACATTCTAGAAACAGTGCCTAGTCCTCGCAGTAATTATTTTATTAGAGAGTTTTAAAACACTGTCACACCCTTTATCATAAATAAACCTCAAAATAACTCAAACAAGTTTGGAGAGGTAGAGCAGAGACGTGTACTGATTTTGCTCTCTGAAACAAAAACAAAATCTTATGAATTGCCTCTGCATAGTTGCCTCTGAATGGCCAGTTTTCCAAAATGGCCCCATTCTGCTTCCATGTTTCCAGGTTATGTCATTGATCTGAGAGCTTCTCTTTCAATACAGACATTTTAGCCCCATCAGTTTAATTTGATGTGTCTCACTATCTTTCGTTCCTTTTGATGATGGAAATCTTTTGGGAAGTTGGGGCATCTGCATGCATCGATTTCCACTGTGATACTTCATGCTGTGGTTTAGTCCTCATGTATACTCCTTTTACATCTATACGCATAAGAGATGATGGTTTGTAGCTTTCTTTCTTGTGATGTGTTTGTCTGGTTTTGGTATAGGAGTAATACTGTCCTCGCAGAATGAGTTGAGAAGTGTTCCTTTCCCTTCCAGTTTTTGGAAGAGCTTGTAAAGAATTGGTATTGAGTCCTGACTGGTGTGGCTCTGTGGGTTGGGTGTTGTCCTGCAAAGCAAAAGGTCACCAGTTTGACTCCCCATCAGGACACATGCCTGGGTTGTGGGTTCTGTTCCTGGGCAACTGATGAATGTTTCTCCCTCACAGTGATTTTCTCTCCTTCTCTTTCTCACTCCCTTCCCCTCTCTCTAAATATAAGTTTAAAAAATCTTAAAAAAAAAAAGAAAAGAAAAGAATCGCTATGGTTCTTTTTTAAATGCTTGGTTGAATTCACCAGTGAAGCCATCTGGGCCTGGGCTATTCTTTGTGGATAGTTTTTTTTTATTACTAATTCAATGTTTTACTTGTTTCATGTCTATTTAGAAGTTCTATTTCTTACTGAATTAATAGTTTATGTCTTTCTAGGGATTTGACCAATCCATCTGATTTAGCTAATCTATTGGCATGTATTGTTTATAGTATTCCCTTATAATCCTTTTTATTTCTGTTAAGGTTGATAGTAATCTCTCCTTTTTCATTTATTATTTTAGTAATTTGAGTCTCCTCTCTTTTTTTCGTAGCTAAAGTCATGTCCATTTTGTTGAGCTTTTCAAAGAGCCAACTCCTGGGATTTTCTCTAATGTTCTTTTTATTTCATTAATTTTGGTTCTAATTTTCAATATTCCCTTCTGCATGCTTTGAGCTTAGTTTGTCCTTCTTTTTCCAGGTTAGATCATTGATCCGAGAGCTTCTTTTTCAATACAGACATTTTAGCCCCATCAGTTTCCCTCTGCCACGTGTGCTGTTGTTTAACTTCAGGAGTCTGCCTTCTGCCGCAGCCTACCCACCCACCCTGAAGAGGCTGGAGTAAAATAACCAGGTCTTCATACTGCCACGTAGGTGCCCTTAGCTAAGAAGCTACCCCTCTCGGGTCTTAGTTGTTTCTCACCTATAAAATGAAGGAGCTGGACCAGAGCATCTCCGGGGCTGTTCTGGTCTAACTGGCTTGGAGGGCAGGTTCACATCTGACATTTCTCGGAATCCCTGTGGAGTGGACATCTGTTGTTTCTGCCTACTCAGCACCTCTCCCTCTGATAAAGGCACCTGATTTCCCTTTGGGAGACACCTGTCCCCCCTATTATAGCTACTCCTCTTCTGTGTGTGTGTCACAGACCCCTGGACAGTCTGTAGAAGCCTATGGACCTCTCCTCAGATGGATGCTTTTTAAATGCATAGTGTCAACAACATATGATTTAAAAGAAGTAGTTATATTGAAATACTTATCAATTGATTAGAAAAACAAATTTATGATATAGTAATATATTTCTTTATTAACACATTAAATAACAAGATATTGTTGGTCTAATAACTACTATAATTTCAAAATAGCGATGAACAACACAGTATTTTGAGGTATCCAGGACAACTGTCATGTGGTATGAAATATCTATGATTTCTATCGATGATAAAGTTTGGGGCACTTTTAATAATTTACTGTGACTTATTTACTACATTTATAATAGAAGGAAATGCTAAATTTCAATTAGAAATTAGTGAAAAGAGAGATATACATTTTCCCCATTCAGATGAATGGTTCCTTGTTAAGAAACCTTGGTTTGGGGGGTTTGTATGAAACTGCTTGATTCGTGGATTCAGAAGTAGGCACGTAACTCAGTGCTCGCCGATCAAAACAGGAATTGGCTTACCAATGGGCATTTGAGCCAAGCGGATACAGTCGGAATGAATCCTGGGCTTTTGCTGGACAGCTGGGACTGTGCCTTCTGCAGAACTTGCTGAGGAGATCAGGTTGGTCCTGGAGCAAATCTCCTTGCGATCACCCAGACTCAGAATGAAGCGAACACAGAGGAAAGCAGAGCTGAGAGACGGTCGTTCACATCTTCTTGGCAGCATTTCTCCTTCCAATTGTGGTGTTAATTGTGGAAGCCATTGCATTATCTGTTATAGCCAGTTTAAGCCGGGTTTTCTGTTCATTGCAGTGGAAGCAGTCACAGCTCACACGGTCCTTAGCGGAATGCCTGGCACAAAGTAATTTGCGGAGGCAAGAATGATGAATGAATTTCAAACAATGTAGCCACATGATTAATATTATTTACTAAACTCTTATATGCAGATCCGGCTTGATTCTGTATTAAAAGACGAAAGGTATACTCAAAGTAAGCGCGCGGAGGGCTTTTGTTGGTTGGATGAATGAAGGAATGTGTCCGTTGCCATTCTTTCCTAGCTCCAGTTTTGCCTATTCCGCAGTGACATCACCAGGACCCCGGAGCACCCGGAGAAGGGCTGGAGCCGGGACAACAACAGGCACTGATCAGGGCGGGCGCACACACTAGAGGGTACAACGCCACAATTCGAAGGAATGAGATCTCCATGTACTGATATGGAAAGACCTCCAAGACACATTAGGAAGAAAATTACAGAGCAGTAATACGGTAAGATTTCATTTTCATTAAAGACAAACCTCCCAAGCGAAACTTTGAGCTTCACTATAAACAAAATAAGTACGTGAATCAAAGAAAGTCCAGGAAAGCCTCCTGTTCATGAACACCAGCAGTGGGCACCTCTGAGGAGGGAGTGGATTGGGTGGGCATGGTCACAGAAACTTACCCTTTCTCTGTATTATTTACATTTTTTAATACAAGGGTAAAATAAATATGGGTCACTTGTATAATGTAAAATAATTTATAATGAAAAAATAATATAGCAACTCTGATAGAAGGTAGACTATTCCCTTTTAAGCTGTTTTTGTTTTTTTTAAACAAGCACCTGAAGTGCCTGTTAGTGTTCTCAGGAAAGCTGAAGAGAGCAGGGTTGTGTCCATGATGCTCTGCTGTGTCCACGACGTCGTACCCACAATACTCTGCTGAGCCCATGCTGTTGTACCCATGATGCTCTGCTGTGCCCTCTGTACCTTGTCTTGCCTGTGAGGCCATGCCCTTTCCCTGGTCTCTGCAGTTTTGGCTGTTCCAGGAGGCAAGGCGATCCCACCCCACATAAAGCGGTCCTGGGGTGGCCTACTGACCTGGATTCTCCTCTCAGTATCCTGACTCCAGCCGCCTCTGCTGCCAAACTCCACATGGCCCAGACGATTTCTCCTGCAAATGAGACAGGGAATCAGAGCATCTCACAGTCAGGGCAGAGGCCCCGGGGAAGACACCCATCTGAGGCATGTTTGCGAAGGCTGATCCAGTCTCAGCCCATTATTGGGCAGACGGCGAATCTGAGTCTCAGAGTGGAGATTTATCCAAATGTGAGTTCAGTGCCAGAGCGGGACTCCAACCTGGCTTCCCGTTCAGAGCTCATTTTAGGGAAGGTTCCCAAAATGCCCACCTACCATCAGAGCTACTCCTTCATGTTGAGATCTTGAGTCTTCAAAGTATCCTTCGGAGGAGCTGGTTTGTAGTATAGAAAGCAAAGAGCAAGTTCCATTTTACTTTATTTATTGCAAAAACAAAATTGTAACAAGTGAAAATACTAAAAGAAATTATTTCTCCCGTCCTAATCATGTTTCATGTGTTCTCATTATGCTACTCTAACACATACAGTACGTATTTATGCATAGAGCTATAATTATTCACAAGCACTTTGTAATCTTGCTTCACTTAATGTTGAACAGGTTTTCCTGGACATTTGCCATACAGCTTTCTACCTTCTGCAGAGTATTTCGCCATACACAACTGTATCTTCACTGTTCTTACAAAGCACTTCAAACGTACAGAAAAGCAAAAGAAACAATACACTACACAGATTTAGCAAATATGACTATTTAAAAATACTTTTGAGAGTTTTTAAACAATGAAACATTACAGGTACTATTGGAGCTCTCTTCTGTGCAATGTACTATCATTCCCCAGGACAAACTACGTAACTTGCAAGGTGCAGTGGAAAATGAAAATTCAGGGAAGTATTCGAAAATCATTTTGAATTTTAAGACAACGACAGCAGAGCGTTCAGCCCAGCACAGGCCCTTCTAAGTGCGGGCCCGGGGGGCACACGCCCGAAGCCGGCCCTGGTTCCCCTTCTGCTCTGACTTTCCGAGTGCTGACCTGTGTCTCCGCGGTCCCATCTCTGTGCTTTTACTTACGTGCATGCATCGACCAACATTATGGAGTGTTAGTTTTTATTTTTAAAAGATTTTATGCATTTATTCTTTGAGAGAGGGGAAGGGAGGGAGAAAGAGAGGGAGAGAAACATCAATCAGTTGCCTCTTGCCACGTACTCCGATTGGGGACCGGGACCGCAATCCAGGTGGGTCAGGGCATTATGGACTGTTATTTTCTGTATTTAAAAATATTGCCTAAGTGGTATAAGTATGTGTCCTTAGGCTGCTTGCTTATTTCACTTATTCTTTTGTGATTTCTCTGTGCAGATTTGTGTGGATTTTATTGATTTTCACTATTGTCTAATATTCCAGTGTGTGATCTCACCACGGTTCATTTCTCCAGTACCTTCTATTTTTTTTTTTTTTTACCACAATTAAAGATACTGCAGTGAACACAGTTCCATGTGTATAGGTGAGCTTTTGTCCGCAGTTTGTAACCAGGTGTTGAACCGAATTGGTTATTTCCAATTTTTTTGCTCGGCGTCAGTGTGTTCTCCTTGTATGCCTCCCTTTGGATGTCCCAAGTCATCCGAAAATCCCCTTCAGGGGCTTCCCCCCAAGTTGCCTCTCCCTTTAAGACCCACCATCCACTGAAGACAGAAACGGGGTGTCCTGACTCTTCCCCTCAATCCCAGCACCACACTGCACCTGTGACCCAAGCCAGTTGATTGCCACTCTAAAAGATGGCTCCAACCCACCACTCCTCTACAGCTCTCGTCCTTTCTTTGTCTTGGCTCCGGACTCCACCTCTCCCTGGGCTCTTCTCTTAGCTCCTAACCGGCCCCTCATCCTCTCCAGCCCCCAACTTCCTCCATTGAAGAACTCACTCCTCCCTAGCAAAGTGCGTGTTGACTCGTTGCTCCTCTGCACACTGGCCACCAGAGCCGTGAGTTGCACGTGAGCAAAGATTGTATCACTTTGCACCAGTAGCTGGGTCTGGAATGTAGCAGATTCCAAAACTATTTATTGAATCACAGTGTATTGAAATGTAAGTATATATCAAAGTATATGTCATGCTATAGTTTTCCCCTCTTTTGAATTAGACCCTCAGGGCAAATTCCCCGAAGGAGCATTATTGATGACTTAGGAGAATGAAGGAAAAGTTCAAAGCCCTTTGTGAGTGGATTTGATCCATACAAAACTCGAGGTCAGGTAGTACAGAAAGGATGATTCTCACCAAGGACTGATTTTCACAAGACCCCAAAGCCAATAGAGGAGAGAGTGTCAAGAACAGATACTCTGGTATTCTGCCATCTGCTTGCCTTATTTGATAGGGACACCAAATTTAGATGCCTTCAATGCCAGTTGACTGTCTCTTTAAGTGTTGCTGTTCTGGTGCACACACACACACACAACACACACATACAAATAAAATAATCTGATAGAATTTATATCTCCATTAAAAAAATACACACAACCCACATATCTGGACCTCCCCCACTCTCCCCCCCGTGTTGAATGGGCTTAAGGAGGACCCTGTCTGGATCTTTTTGCGCTGTGGGCAGGTAGATGAGGGGACAAAACCCCACATTTCTTTTTTTTTTTTTTTTAATTTTTTTTTAAAGATTTTATTTATTTATTTTTAGAGAGAGGGGAAGGGAGGGAGAAAGAGAGGGAGAGAAACAGCAATGTATGGTTGCCTCTCACATGGTCCTCACTGGGGACCTGGCCTACAACCCAGGCATGTGCCCCGACTGGGAATCGAACCGGGACCCTTTGGTTCCCAACCCGCGCTCAATCCACTGAGCTACACCAGCCAGGGCAAAACCCCACATTTCTATCCCTCCCTGCTTCATTATTCCACATCCTTATACCTGGACAGAAAAGTCAGCAGCTGACATGCTCCGCACTGCCCCTGCACAGGTCTAAAGTCCTGTCACTCAACTGAAGGTAGAGACAGTTTTCAGAATTAACAGTACAATACAGGTGCCTTCTCATTCGTCTTGGCTGGAGTCCCTGCTGCCTGGACAGAAGCTGGGAAATCGGTGTGTGCCTGGCTCCCTGGCCTGGGTCATAGAATCACAGAGTTGTGGGTGGCTGGCAGGAAACCTCAGCCATTATCAAGACGCGGGTCCTATCTCCCTCACTCATTCAACAAAAATGTACTAAGCAGTTGCGTTAAATAGAATGTGGGCAGGGATGGCAGCTGCTGTGTTCACTGATTTATCTGTGGCATGCACATAGTAGGGGCTCATTAACCATCTGCTGAATGATGGGTAGTTTCCTGTAGCAGAGTCACCTAGGGGCGCTTATGAAATGCAGATTCCTGGGCCCACCACAGACCGACTAAGCTATCATCTCTAGTGTCAGGACCCAGGTGACTGTCATGTCCTCCAGAGTTGGAGAACCACAGCTATCGTGCCTGATCAAAGCATTCTTCTATCACCAGGAGGCAGAAACTGCTGATGTTTTTACTTTTGCGCATTTGTCATCGCGAATGTAATATTCTAGTCGAATAGGTTCATTTTGCTGTAGCCCTTTCTGCAGAGTCTGGGGTAGTCTGCGCGTGGCCGGAGCATGCGCAGAGCAAACTTTCACTATCTTGGGAAAGGCAAGGCCAATAAAAAGGCACAGAAGATAGGAGTTGAGTCACACAGAACCTGGGCTTAGCATTATTATCGTCCTTCACTTGAAAGTCATAAAACTAGAAGTGTGTCACCATTCCCGGGACTGTGTTAGCTACTGTGGGGCCTGTCTCAAAGCCTTTCAAGGGACTGTGGCTTGGACCAAGCACAGACCCGGGTTCAGATTTCGGTGTGTCTCTAACTGCTTGGTCTTGGGCTGAACACTTCAACCCTGTTTAAGCTTTAGTTTCCTCCATCATAGAACGGACATCACAATGCCAATTACCCAGGATGATCAGAAGCAATCTGAGAAGATATAAATGTAGGTGTCTGACACATGCCCAGGACAGAAAAACCGCAAAGTTTCAGCCAGCGTCTATAAACTGCCATCACATTTGGGCTGGAAGGTTCAGTCGAGGGTCACTTAGCCCTGCCTTTCATTTCACAGATGGGGAAATGCCTCGAAGAGGGACAGCAAATTGCACAAGATTATCTAGCACCTTAGGCTGTTTGAGAGCTTCTAATCTCAATGAAGAATTTCCCTCCAAGGACTAGAGGAGGTGAAGAGGCCAACACTGTGGGGAGCCTTTTTGAAGGAATTCCTGGGATAAGATGCTTTTGAAAAGGAAGCTAGATATCTCAGGGGAGGTGCCTTCTCACCTGAGTTTCTTGGCAGCCAGAAGCCCATTCTGAGGACACAGTGATTAGTGAGAAAGTTCCTGAAGCTGAGCGATGTGTGGCTTTTCTATCAACCCTGGAATTTTAAAGACAAACACCTTTGGGTGAGCACTGCTGGGCCTTCCCTGGGAGGCCCTATCTGGTCTACTAGTTCTGCAAGATCACGGACAGAGAGGGTAGACCTTGGGAACCCTCCAAGTCTGGCCTCCGGCCTATCAGGGGAATAGCCCCAAGCTGGATCTGGTAGAGAGATCTCTGGAAACTGTCCGTCAGGGCTCTGCTCTGTTGTCCCTGGGAAGCAGCAGAAAAGCAGGGCTTTCAGAGAGTTCAAGTCCTTAGTGTTAATGGTGATTGATGTTGTTGGTGACAGCAACAGAGTGAGGATGAGCGTTTCCACTCTGCCAGGCGCGAGGTCAAACAATTTATTGTACATGTATTGTTTCATGCAAACCTCCCAAGATCCTTGCAAGGAGGAAACAGAGGCTCAGAGAGGCTAAGTAAGTGACCATGGGCACAGAGCTAGTGAGCACCAGCATTCAAATCTACATCTATTGGAGTCCAAGATAGCTAGCCGCCGGTAAGTGCTGGAAGAAAGGAAAGTAACACTGACCAGTGCCTTCAAGGGATATATGTTTTATCACCATTTTTACAGATGAGGAAACAGAGGGCCAGAGAGTTTTGCATATTTCCTATGAGGCCAGGCACGGTGCCAAGCACTTCACATACATGATCTCCTCAGTCGCCACAACAGCCTTATGGAGTAAGTCCTTCTGTGATCCCCATTTGTGCAGGTGAGGAACTCAGGCCTGAGACTAAATGACTTGTAGGGGTTCAAAACTTGACAGTCTGACTGCTTAATTTCCTGAGTTGCCCCAGACTGGAACAAGGTATGGCCGGGCTGGCCCAGCACCCAGGACTCCTGACTCCCGGGCTAGTGCTCCAAGGCTGGATGTGGACTTGCTGTTCCTTAAAAGTGTGTTGGCCTAAAGCCCAAAGAATGAAATCATACCCTGGGGTTCGGGGAAACTCAGAACGGAGAAGGAAGCCCTTCTGGTGTTCAAGTCTGAGCAGGTGCATGGGACTCTCCCTATTTCCTCCTCTGGCTGGGACAGGGTAGGGCAGCCCTTGCCAGTACAGGTGTGGGGAGAGCAGGACAAGCCCAATAAAACTGGTCTAAGTCTTCCTGCCTTCATGCCTCTACCCCGGCTGAGCTGTCATCCCCTGCCTGGCCAACAGTGGGCCATGATGATGAGAGTTCAAGGCTGGAGTCAGGAAGCCTCAATTCAGGTCCTGGTTCCGGTGTCCAACCTGTATGCACCTTTGACTCTGGGCAGTTTTCTTATCTACACAGAGTGTCGGGGGTGGGGGCGGTGGAACTCAAAACCACCCCGGTTTTTAGTTGACACGGGGAGTGGAACAGTAGATTCAGGCCCTGTTTTCACGCGCCTTTGAGTCTAGTGAGGAGGGACAGGCAGATCAAAGTTTCACGGAAACACATAAGATGGCACCCGGGACCAGTGTTTTAGAGGAAGCCCTGAGGGGCTAAGAGAGCTAGGGTGGCGGGAGTAGGGGTACAGGGAATGGGTTGGCAGTGTGAGGGGCAGTGGGGGAGATTGCCCTGAAGAAGTACGTACCAGGTGAGTGGCTGCTGGGCAGGGACAGAGCTTGGATGGCCCATTGTGAGATGGTTCATCCAATGAGCGCTGAGGCGGCCAGTGGGCCTCGGGGAACTAGCGCGGGCCTGGCCACTTCAAGGCATTTTGGGCCATGTAAGAGACGTTACTATTATTTTTATTATTTAAAATAATTTTGGAGGAGTTAAGGGGAGTGAAGGGAGACTTGAGAGAGAGATTGCCAAATTTAACAGAATATGAGTCAACGCATTTTCAAGTTAAATATAAAAATGCCACCCCTTCCGAGGAGCGTTCCCTGATTTCTCCACCTTTGAACTGTGGTATCCCTCCTTCTCTGGCCTTGCAGCCCTGGTAGAGAAACCCCAGCCTCGGGGGCAGTCAGACCTAGGCTTTGTCTTCCTTCTACTGAAGGGGCTTCAAACGCAGTTCTCTGCGTTCCCAGGCCTCAGTTTCCCCATCAGTGCTTAAGCAGGTTGTCTCGGAGGACCCGCCCAGCGCTAAGACAACGTGATTCGCTCTGGCAAAAGCTGGGGGCTGCCCGCATTGCTGCGCAGCCATCGGGTTGCAGGTTGGGGCACCGTCACCCGGCTTCGGGCGCTGTCCTCCGGGTCGGGGGCTGCGGGCGGGCACAGCGGCTTTAGACTTGGCGCAAGGAAGTGGGGACGCGACCCCCTGCTCGCTAGAGCTCCGCGCGGCCCCGCCCCCGCAGCCAGCGGCCCTGCGGCAGCCGGGGCCCGAGCTCCGCCCTCCGCTTCCCTCGCTCCCTCCTCCCGCCTCCGCCGCTCGCTCGCTGGCTCCCTCCCCCCGGCCGGCTCGGCGCTGACTCCGCCGCACGCTGCAGCCGCGGCTGGAAGATGGCGGGGAACGACTGCGGCGCGCTGCTGGACGAAGAGCTCTCCTCCTTCTTCCTCAACTATCTCGCCGACGCGCAGGTACGGCCAGCTGGGGCCACGGGCCCGGGGCCAGGGGTGCTGAGCTGCGGAGGTTGCCGCTGCAGCCGGAGAGGCGGGGAGGCTGGGAGGCAGCGCAGGGTGCATTGAGGGGATCGGGGGTTCCTGGCTGCAGAGACCCCTTCCATGAACCCCGCGATGCGCTCCGTTAAGGCGGCAGGGAGCTGGAGGTCTCCCCCGGGCAAGCCGGAACGTTGTGGACGCCACGGCTGCAGGGGAAGGTCTCGTCTTGCTCTCTTGGAATCCGCACCCCCCCGCCGGCAGAGCTGGGTGGGGGTACCGCGTTTCCTTGGGGAGGTGGAGCCGCGCCAAGGTGTGGGGGACCCTCAGGCTGGCTCTGGGTGCAGGAGGCGCGCCCTCAGGCTCCCGGCACTTGCTGCCGTACTTTCACGTGGACTTGTGGCCCCGGAACAGACGCCTGCCCCTGTCCTCGGAGTCCCCTGCTCCTCCAGTCTCCTGCCTCCCTTGACTCCCCATCGGCCCCGTGGCTCCTCATCTGCGCCCGCAGCGCGGAGTTTCCTGCCAGTTGCCCGCTGAGGGCTTAGGGGTCTGAGGGGCACGTGGACCTACGGCCGGGGATAGCACCTTCCTGGTTACGCTACCCCGCGGAGCGCCCCGGGGTGAAAGCACGGTAGGATGGGGGCAGAAGGACTGTCTGGGGGCGCTTGGGTCCCCCTGCGGTGCGCGGCCCCGGTGCGCGCTCGGCGATGCTGGGGGAAGGGAAGGCGAGGCGGCGTCCCGGGATCTGGCAGTGCCTGGGAGCCCCGCCGGCGACACGCGCGTGACAGGAGAGGGTACTCTGGTGTGCCCGGGGTTGTGGGGCGGGTGGGGGGTGGCGCGCCGAAGAAACTGGTGACTTGGAGACCGAGGCGGCGGGCGGGGGCTGGTGGGACAAACAGCCGCCGAAAATGCCTGAACTAGACGTTGCGCGCCCCCCAACCCTTCCCTGGGTTTCCCCAGCCCCATGCCTGTTGAAAGCACAAAGTTTGGCCCCATAGTTAGAGCTTTTTCTCCGGGCGCCAGGCTGCAGGAAGCCGGGAGAATGGGGATGCGGCGGAGCAAAGAATGAGACCCCGGATGCGAGCTCTCGCCTGGGCTAGGAGGAGAGGGGCCCCCGGGTGTGACGGGGCGCGGCTCGCAAGGGCTGGTTTGGTACCTAGAGTCGGAGCGCCAGTGCCAAACTGGCTCGTTTTGCATAACACTGGAAGGGAGGGGGAGGGCGGAGGGGGCGGGGGTAGGAGGGTTGAGAGGGAAACTTTGCTTCTTGTTGTAATCTGCCTGTCTTTGGGCGGCCGCAGCTGTCATGGGACCGGGTGGGCGGGGAGAGGCTTGCAAGCTGACTCCGAGCTGTGAGACGCGACTTGGAGGGGACGCTGCAGCCGAGACGTTCAGCTCCGGGCGGACTCCGGGTGGCGACTCCCGGCTGGCGGCTGCGATGGCGCGGCGCGACGGGGTGTCTCCGAGAGGAAGCCCGCCACGCGCGGGAGAAGGCCGGTCCTGATGCTCTGCAGACGTCCCTGCGTCAGGGAGCCGCGGGGCCTCGCGGTCGGTGGCGGGCGCGCTCGGGTGGGTTCCGGTCAGAGGCCGAAGGGGCTGGTGGAGTGTGATCGCGCTTCCCAAGGCCAGGGGACTGTGTGCTGAGTGGGCTGCGCGCGCGGGTGTGTGTGATAGTGTGCACACGCCGCGCGCGCCGGGCTCGTACCTTTACCTCTGACGAAACCGCAGTGGAGCTCCCGCGGCGGTCGCCGGGTGCCTGCAGTTCCCAGCCCCAGCACCACCACGGTCCCCAGGTGCCCCACCCCTGCGGACACCCGGGGGCTAGGGGTACTGAGTGCGGGCGGGACAGAGTTGCCCCTGGGAAAGTTCTGTGCACAGCCGCCGTCCGTGTCTGGGAGGGTTTCCAAGCCTCTCCACTAAGTCGAGGGTGAAGGAGGCCTGGAATAGCCGGTCACTCGTTTAAGCACCCAGCGCCGGATCTGGTCGTTTTGGACCGTCTCCAGGTTTTCACTCCATCTTCCGTGCTCCTTGGCTAACCAGTAATCAATTATTTGTCCCATTAGCTGCCCAGAGGGCCTTACCCAGGAGGGATATTTCACCGAAGGAAACTAGAAAATTGGGTAAATCGGGGGTCAGCAGAGCAGTGCAGTGAAAGTTAATCTGGGACGTTTCCTTTTTTTTACGTAACCACGTGACAGGCTGAGGATCTTCTGGTGATCTTTGCCGGCCCAACTTGGGAAATGTAACTGATAGGCAGAGCGTTGGAGCCGCCCCTAGAAGGCTCAGAGAGCCCAGCGCTAGGAGGACTTGGGCGGGCCATCACGTGCCCCCTCATTTTACAGTTGGGGACAGAGGCTGTGAGGGGTGAGTGGCTTGTTCGGGACCACGCAGCCAGCGGGTGACAGAGCCACCCAGGGCTCCTGACTCCAGGTCCTGTGTGTTACCTCGAAATAGCACTGGACTTGGAGTCAGAAGGCCTGAGTGGAGTCGCCGTCCCCACTCTCCGGCTGGGTGACCCTGGAGCAAGCCCTGTCAACCCCGGGAGCCGCCTTTGCTCCACCTGTCAAACGGGGAGCTGGCGCCTGCCTCCAGGACAAGTCCAGGGCCTGTGGGAGTGAGCACGCTTTGCACGTGAGAAGGCAGGTCCCTGCAGTCCCCTTTCCTCCCCCCAGACCCTCCCTCACCATCCCCTCCTCCCATTGGAAAGGGTGGGGAAAGTGAATAAGAAGGTAATTTATTGTCTTTATCCAAAAGACTTAAATTGTCTTTGGTGGCTAATCCAGGGTTAGATAGAGGGAAGACTTCTGTTTAAGAGACTTAACTTTTACCCATTCAGGCCGAAGTTCAGGGATCCAGCCGACCGAGGATTGTGAAAGTTTCTTGGAAAGGTTTGGGACATGTATTCCAAAGGACTCTGGGTTGGCTTCACCTTTGCTCAGGCCGTGCCCCTGGCGTGCAGTGCCCTCGTCCACCCGTCCTGCGTGGCCTCTTCCAGCAGGCCTTCCCCGCCTGGCTTGCCCTGCTTTCTCTTCCTCTCCTGGTTCCATTAGTTTGTGTTATACAACCAGGCGCTTTGTGTCTGCGTCCTGTGTCCCAGTAAAAGTCTAGAGCTCGAGTTGTGCCTTTCATCTCGTTGTTCCCCGTGGCACCTGTCACCATGCTGAGTTCCTTCACTCAGCTCTTGGCCAGGCGCATGAGTTACGGGGGAGGCTCCCAGGCTGGCTGGGGAGACAGCTGGGCAGCAAGTCTGGGGAGAGAGGAATGCAGAGGGCTGCGGCTGTGGGCGCGGCTTGGGCTCCAAAGGCCACGCCATAAGCCCACACCAAGTATGGGCTGTTCCAAGTCCCTTGGGACCACAGTCACAGACGGCCGAAATGTCAGAATTGGCAGGGACTCTGTAGGCCCAACCCCGTATCATTTGAAAATGTTTATCTGTAGAGTTGTTAGAAAATACTGGCAAGCATAGAGAAAGCAGTTGAAAACATGTACTCTTACCCAGAGATAACAACCACACTGTTCATTTTCATGTGTGTTTCCAGACTTTTCCCTTTCCTGTAGCTTCCTGTTGATTATACCTTTGTAGAGGAATGGACTCATTCTTTATATACTAATTGTAATTTGGAATCACACTGTTGTAACTTGCTTTTTCCCCCTCCTCCAAACAATATACTGTGACTTTTTTCCTCATTAATAAATATCCTGCTTAACGATTATATGGTATATAGTATCTCACTGAGGGTCGAATCAAAATTATTTAATCAGTCCTTTATTGTTAGCCATTTAAGCTGTTTTTATTTTTTTGCTATTGTGAGCCGTGCTGAAATGAATATCTTTGCGTAGGTCTTATTTCCTTTATTTAAATTCCTAGAAATGAAATTACTCTGTCAAAGGGACTATGCATGCATTTGGTAAACACATTTCTGGATTGCTTTCTAGAAAGATTGTGCTAATTTACACACTTACCAGCATTGTGTGGGAATGCCTGGTACCCCATTCCCAGATAACTCTTGGTATTTTCATTGTTTTTCATTTTTATTAGTCTGTTCATCAATAAATTCTGTCACTCTCATTGTTTTAATGTGCATTGTTTTATTACTTGTGATGCCAGACCTTTACCCCATGTGATTTATGGTTCTGTGCTGTAAAATGCTGTGTTTGTAAAAATGCGGCCCCTTTTTAATTGGTGTCCTCTCCCCTCATTGTTCTAAAACTGGATCTGAGCTCCCAGAAGGGGCCCCGCCACCTGGAGAACTGGGAAAATGGGCTGAAGTCCTAGTGTTCACTCGCAAGGTCTGGAATATCGCTGCCTCCGCAGGCCCGGGAGCTGGACCGATTTCTTTTCCAAGTCAAAGTTCTAGCCATCTGTGGGAGTCAGTCGAAGTGCAGCCTCTGCTGGGTGCCTTTGTGTACCTGTGTGAGAGCAGGGACAGCAGCTTCTTCCCCTAAGCCCAGAAGGGGCCATGCTTGCTTTTTCTGAGGCCTGGGCTCCTCTTGCACTGGGGCTCCCTCGCTAGTGCTGATGATCAGGATGCCTGTGAAACCCAGGAAAGGCAGCCGGGCCCCGGGTTCGTGTTTCCCCTCACTTTGGGACCATCCCCTCCCCAGCTGGCGCAAGCCAGCCAGAAGCTCCCCCATTGCAAGGATGTGAGTCACCCTTTTCCTTCTCTCTCTGGAATAATAGGATGTTGCGTTTGACTCAGAAGCAGCTTTGCAGATGGGGGCTTGGGCTTGGAAGTGAGGCCGTTAACACGAGCATTGCAGGTAACAGCTGCCACCTCCTTCATCGTTATCATCATCAACATTTGTTGAGCATCCTCTAGAGGCCGTGCACTCTGCTAAACCTATGTGCATTATATGTTGCAGTCTCATGAAGATTCTACAAAAGGTAGACACTATTCCCATTTAATGGGTGAGGGTTATGTTTCAGAGAACTCACTGACCAGCTGAAGACCGTCTGGCTACACTGCAATCAGTGGGTGAGCTTTCCAGACTGCTTGACTCCAAGCTTCGTGAAGACAGGGACAGCTTTCTATTTCTGTCTTTGTACTTACAGCACCTGGAGCACATGCTCCCCAGGCCTCAGTGTCTCAATCTGTGAAATGGCACTAATAAGGCCCTAATTCTCAGGGTTGGGCATTAAATAATATAATGTATTTAAAATGAACATCTGGCCCTGACCAGTGTGGGTCAGATGGTTGGGCATCGCCCCAAAAGGTCGCCGGTTTGATTCCTGGTCAGGGTGCATGCCTGGGTTGAGAGTTCAGTCCCCAGTCCGAGTGTGTACAAGTGGCAACCAATCGATGTTTATCTCTCACATCAATGTTTCTCTCCCTCTCATTCTCACTTTTCCCCCCATCTCTAAAAATAAATAAATAAAATCTTTAAAAAAAATAAAATGAGCATCTGCTTGCTACTCAGAAAACCTGGCATTCTTCTCTCTTTGAGGCACTTTAGAAGGGCAAGATCGAGTAGAGAGCGGAGTCCCGTCCATTCCGTCTTTTTATGTACAAGCAGGAAGCCTACTTCTTGCCGTGTGAGCATGAAGGGAACCCAAGTAAAACCATTTGGAAGAGAATGAGCAGAGTTGTTTTACTATCGCTCCTCTTCCAGGGGAGTCCAGCACTCACATCCATCCTGTGGACACTCCGCTGATGGAAATCCATGGGGTTAGATCGGCCTTCCTGTTCCTCTCCCCCCTTCTGGTCTAGGTCCTGCACACTCATAACTAGATTCCTGCAGTTGCTACAGACACATCTTGGCCACACTAGACTTTGTCCTCTTTCACTTGTCCTTGGCCCTGATGGCAGATAAATCCTCTTAAGAGTGCGTGTCTGATGTCACTCCCTTGCTCACACACCACCCATGGCTCCCCAGTGCTTTTTAAATGAAATGAAAACTTTTAAATTCATCCTGATGATCGAGGGCCTTCAGGTTCTTGCAGTTTGAGGGTCAGGCCCCAGCTTCGTCCTCAGTTGTCCGTGTTCCCTTCAGGACCCTGGTCTGCCCAGGATTACCAGTTTTTATCCTGGAAGCTCAGGCTTACGCTATTCTGTGTCCTCTGTCCCCCTTTCCACCACTTCCCTCATCGCGCAAGGCCCAGCCCCCAAACCACTGCTTTGGCGAGGCCTTCCCGCCCACCCCCAGGCGCAGCTGCGTCCCGTGTGCCACGGCATGTGCTCACTTTAAAGTCAGCTACCCGAGTTTGAGTCCTGGCTCTACAGACTGTTGGCTGTGAGACCTTTGGTGGGTCACACAACCTCTCTGAGCTTCCCTTTCCTCATCTGTAAAGATAACGATAAATATTAATTCCCTTACAAGGTTGTTGCAGGGAGTCAATGCAAATCAAATGGCAAACTGGATTTAAAGCAGCTAATACATTGCCTGGCATATAATGAGCACCGAATAGTAGATACATCTGGTCCAATACAGGCTACGTTAAGTCTTATTCAGGAAGTCACTCCAGATGGTTGAGCTCTGCAAGGACAATGCTTTTTTTTGTTGTTTGTTTCATTCAGCATTTTCCCCCCACAGTGAGTGAGCCAAATGCCTGAAACACAGCAATCATTCTAAGTCCTCACCGAGTGAACAAAGATGCTGGACCTCGAGCCTCTTCAGGGTAGACACGGCTTCTCATTTTGTCTTCAGTCCCCGTGCCCCTGAGAAGGGACAGACAAATCGGTGCTTGTGGAATGACCTGGAATATCCTCCCCATGTCTCCATGCCCCCTGCTAAACCGTACCCACAGCCTGCCAGCCCGCAAAGCCCCGGCTCACCCGGCCCCTCGGGGAGGCCTTTTAATTGTGAAGCCAACTGTTCTTCTGCCCCCACCGTTGGCACGGAGGGTGCCACTTACCGTCCTGGGGTGCCTGTGTTCCTTTGTCCCGACAACTCGGTTGACGGCTCTGGGAGGGCGAGAAGTATGTTTTTATCCTAGATGAGCACTGTGGTCACCCACAAAGTAGACGAGGTTTTGAGCAGGAGAATGTTTTATATGACTAGGGGTCAGGCTCTCTGAAAAGAACTTTGCATTTTAAACATGTTATCATGGAGAATGTCAAACTTCTGCAGAAGGAGCCAGTGGTAGGAATGGCATAGCGTAGTCCCGGGGACTCATCTGCCAGCGTCAGGCGTTTTGGACCCGTGGCCACGCTTGCCCACCCACCCACGCACCACCTCAGGTTATCTGCGACTTTTGCAGTGTGCACCTACAAAGAAACTTCCGAGTGCTATCGTATGGGTTTCTCCCAATAACTGAGGCTGGTCCCGTTATCCCCATTTCGTAAGTGATGAGATTGAGGCACAGTTACGAGACTGAGGGGTCTTGCAGTCGCGAGCGTCAAAGCTGGGATTTGAACCTTGGCTCCTGAGCAGCTCTCTCTCTGGCCAGGCTTTGGTGGGCCCTTCGAGAGCCTCGGATCTACCCCAGCCTTCTCCCGAAGAAGGAGCACTGAGGCACAGAAGGAGGGGCCCCCACCTGGAGGAGGCCCAGGTCGCTCACTCCCCGGCCAGTCCTTTCCCAGTATCAGGACGTGTGTGTGTGTGTGTGTGTGTGTGTGTGTGTGTGTGTGTGTGTGTGTAGGCCGGCGGGGGGCGGGGTCTTGGTTCTGGGGGAGCAACAGGCTGGGTAGTCTTCTCACAGACACTGTTGCTCGGGGTACCCTGGGGTGCAGCCCACCCACCAGCCCTGGACAGGCTGCATTTCCTGTCAGCTCCCACTGTTCCTGAACCCCAAAGGCCTCCCTCACCCACTCCCCTTGCAGTTGACCTTAGGTTTTCTCTTCAGGCGCTCAGGGCCACCCAAGAAGGAGGCAGGGCTGCAGGGTCAGCAGCCTGGATTCACAGAGCTGAGAGGAGGGGCCTGAGGTCACCTTGCTGGGGAGGCATGGGGTCTTCAGGCCTCCCGTGCTTCCACCCCACCCCTGGCTTAGGGCAGACACTGAGTTATTGTCAGCCTAGAGTAGGAGACCAGAGTGACTTTTACAAGTGGGAGGGCAGAACCATTGATGAATTACCCCCAAAGGCTGTAATCACTGCTCAGTCTTTTAGGTAAGACAACAAACATTTGCTCTAATTATTCACTTAGGTGGCTGAGGGCTTTGCATCCCAGGATTGACCTCTGTGGCCTTGGCCCACGATTTCTTGGAGCCTGCTTTTTCGTCTAGGTACTGGGGCTGATGGTGGCACCTATTCTACGGGGTTCTAGCAAAGACTGACGGGTGTCCGTGAGGTGCTTACAAATGCTCGGTCAAGAGGAGCCACCGCTCGTATTAAAAATAGTCGAATGTGATGCACCTCTGAACTCTAGGCCCTCGGTCCTGTCCTGGCCTTGTGGTCCTCTCAGCGCATGAGGTTCTTCTCCCTAAACTTCTGGGGGAACTGAAGAAGAACCCATCCAGCTTAGCAAGTGTCATGATGCCGACTTGGAGGAAACCAAGTCCAGTGAGACGCCGCTTCAAGAGAGGAGAGGAAAGGTCAGACAGCGGTTACGAGCACTGGGCTTTGGAGGCCACCTGACCTGGGTTCAGATCGGGGTCTACCACTCACCGGCTGTGTGACCTTGAGCAAGAGCCTTCTCTGACCCCGGTTGCCCCATGAAAACGGGAGGTATTGGAATGTCGTTCGAATGACTGCAGGGGATGAATAACGCCTGCAGCGTTGCAGGACACTCTGTCAGTGCTCAGTAAGCCGTGGCCACTACGAAGATGACCATGACAGGGATATAAATACACTAATGTAAATCTGAAGCTTTCAGGGAGTTCGGAGCACTTTGAGACCTTTTCAGTGCCCTTGCCTTGAAGCGAGGAAACGGACTGGGAGCAGACCGGGGGTACCGTCAGGTCCCTCAGCGGAGGCAGCACAGGACCCCCATCTCCTGTCCGCTTGGCCAGGGCTGGCTCTCCGTGGCAGGGACTCAGCTGTCTGGGACCCACTGTCTGGGAACTCAGCCGAGCGAGCCCTGCTTGGCTGAGATGGATGCTCCCCAACAGCTCTGCAGCCGTGTTTTTGCCTTGTGCTTGTCTGGCAGAACGTAGTCATGTAGCAGAGGCAGAGCGAGGAGACGGTAGAAACCGGGCCCTGAGCAGTTGCAGCAGCCAGCCCACGAGTGGCTCCCTGATGTTGCCATGGCAAACAGCCTTGGCAACGTGGCTGCTTGAGCCTTTATTTCTGGTCTTAGGCTTCTTGCAGGGAAGTGTGGTACCCAGGACACTGGGGAGGGCCTTGCCCTGGCTCCTCAGCAATAAGGATGACTTGGCTTTCATCTGCTAGTGATCTCGGGCCACAGCAACCTCTGGTCTGAGCTGGTCAAAACATCTGCAGGCCGACGTTGCACAATCTGCAGAGCAGACTCCTGGGTATGGCTTCAAGGCCTCAAGTGCCTATCCATCATGTACTCATCAAACAGCGTGTAACTGTGCAACATTGTACCCACTGCTGCAAGAGCAGAACAACACAGTATTCTTGACACAGACCCTGGGGGTAGGTGTTCCCAACTTGGCCTCATCTTCAACCGTATCCTTTAACAATTATGGTGATGAGAACAGGTAACAGCAGCCAACCTTTTCAAGCAAGTACCCTTCCAGGCCCTGCGCTAAATGAGTCACCTATGGAATCACATTTACTCTCGGAGGAAGCCCATGAAGTACTCCCTGCTGTTGTCCCCATTTTACAGTTGAGGAGACTGAGGCCCACTCCAGAGCTTGTGGGGCTGGTGCTGCTCTGCAGTTCCTTCCCTAAACCAGGCAACCAGGAGGGCCCTCCCAGGAGACTTCTGTCCCCCTCCCCATCTCCAACCGCATCCTTCCAGGACCGCTGGAGCACCACCTCCCCTAATTCCCCCTCTCCGAAGTGGCCCCTTTTTGCTCTGTGACCCCACAGTTTGTTACAGATTCTTTGTGTGCCCTCAGTGCTCTGTACTCTGTCACCCTGCTGAGTTTATACTTGCCCTCCAGCCCACCGTGAGAAAACAGGGAAAACTAGCTAAAGGGGAGAGCTGTGAATATCCCGGTGAGGAGTCAGCAAATACTGTTCCAACAGTATTGTTGTTTATTGTAACAGTAATCCTAGAACATGGCTAACCTTTAGTGACCACTTGCTATGTGCCAGGTCCTAAGCTAGGACCTTCAGGTGCACTATCTTGTTTAATCTTTAACTACCTGTGAGGTTGGTACGATGACAAACAAGAAAACTGAGTTCAGGGATATGCCCCAAGTCACCCAGGCAGATAGTAAGAAGGCTGAGATTTGAACCTTGATCTGACTGGCTTCGGAGCACGTGGTCTAAACCACTGCAGTGTGGCTAATCTGGCTGAGCACGTAGGAAGGACTGGAATGGGGGTGATGGAAGGCAGGGAGGAGGCCTGTGCACGTGGCCTCAGTGGGGAGGGGGTGCTCAGTGGGATGTGGGAGAGAAGGCAGAGTGCAGGGCACTCAGAGTGGCATCCCTCCAGCTGAGATAAAGCTGCAGGGGAGGATTTGTTCTTGGCGGTGGGGAGATTTCTATGGGGAAGGAATATCCATTTGTTCAGGATCCACTGTGTGCCTGCTTCGTCCCCATGCTGGGCCTTCCCTGGAGCCTTGTTAAATGTGAAACTCTGGTCCCAGCCCGTGATAACGTCTGTTGGTGCGCGTGTATTATTTACTCTTCTCTACCCAGCCAGGACTGGAGTTCCCTAAGGAGAGGGACCTCATCAAGCTGGTTCACCCTCAAACCCCCCAGTGCCTCCACAGTTCCTGGCACACTGTAGCCACCCCCTCCCCCTGCCCAAACAAATATTTGTTGAGTATTAGATGAATGTTGAATGAATGAACAAATGCTGGTTGGTCTTTTAGAAAGTCCACCAACCATTTGCCTGGCTCCAGAGGCCCTGTCTCTGTGCTTGAGGCTGTGCTAGGATGTGGGGTGAGGGGAGTTTAGGGGGATTGTGCCAGTCCCCACAAGGAGCCCGCTGCCTTGTTTCCACGATAACCCTTGCACACAAAGGAAGGAAAGGCAAACACTGGAGTCTCCTGGGCCCTCTATCAGAACACGCTTCCAGTGGGCAGGCCTACGTGGAATGTTAAACCACTGTTGGGAGTCCAGTCCATTCCAGGGCATTGCTGGGGCCCAGCTGGGGAGGGGCTCAGAGCTTCCCGAGTCTCAGTATCTGTAGGGAGGTGACTGGTCAAATGTCCCTGCACCTTCCAGGGAGATGGAAACCATGACCTGACACTGGGCTCATGTCCATTGCCCAGTGGCTTTTTCCAGAGGGACGGGACAGGCTGGTGTCCACTCTGGAGGAAGAAATGGGGGGTCCAAGAAGGTAAAGGGTGGGGGAGAGGGAGTACTTGGGGACCAGCAACCACACCCTCTAGCCCAGGAGGATTGACTGCGTGCCACATAGAGCTTCTCTTGCTCAGGATCCCTCCAAGACTTAGTCCCTCCTGCACCTGATCATCCCTCACCCTCTCTGTTTCAGTCCAATTAGCTCTTAGATTACGCATAATGTTTATAAGCCTGGTAGTCTTGTCCTGGCCTGTGTGACATTGGAATCAGCAAGTTAGTTCCGTTAGTGTGTATCTGCGCAGGCACGGGTCACGGGTGCGGTTCCACTGGGGTCCGAAGCCTGTGGACGGCAGCATCGAGGGCCGTTTGGGGCCTTAAGTGAAGGGGCAGGGAGACGCCTTGTTCTTGAGGACATTGCTGTATAAACGCACAAAGCTAATGGGTCATCAACAGCATGTCATCCCCAAGGAAAGGATCCTGTTCTGTTCTGTGTTCTCTGTTCAAGGAAGCAAGGAAGAGTGGAATACATTTGGGTATTACCAGCTAAAATAGGAAGTCTATTAAAAGCAGGAAATGTTTCAAAGTTAGCTATAAACTTAGCCATTGCAAGCACATGTTATTTCTTGAGAGTGGCAGATGATTAAGGAGTTAGTCTAGCTATACAAGTTTCTTTGAAAGTGAGTGCTGTCTTCTAATATGAGATGTTGAGACGCTGTCCTGTAGTTCCTAGGCTGCACGGGGCGGTGGTAGGAAAGGTGTGTGGCACGTGCTGATTGGCCTCAAGAAACCATGTTGCTGCGTGATCAAGAAACACAGACCGTCTCGTTCATGACTTACGAGCTGTGTGATCTCAGGGGTGAGACGGCCGCTCTGTGCTCCAGGCAGGCGGCTCCCAACTGGGAATAGTGAAGATGCTGCCACCTTCCCTACGCTGGTAGAAGTAATCAGTGGTGTCAACTGAGAGTGCATATCAGAATCAACTGTGTAGTTAACAGAAATGATACTCACCGTCTGGGCCCCCTCAGACTTGCTGATTGAGAATCTTAGAGAGCAGACTCTTAAGCTTCTTTGTTTTTAGAAAGCTCCCTCTTATGACACCCAGCTTTGGCCGTGAACAATCAGATACTCTTTGTAGAGTGTGTGCATTAACTTTGTTGGTCCCCTCCACCCTCTGTCCTTCCTGCCGTTGTCCAGGCTATAGGGTAGCACTTAGGATACAGATGACCAAGAAGCAGATACGGGGCCCCTTTATAATGCCTGTGTAAAAATCGGGGTGGCTTCCTTATCTGGCATATCCATTTGGTCTTCACGTCAACCCTGCCTTGTGGGCAGGAGGAGAGGAGTATTCCCATTTTACAGATGGGGACATGGAAGTCCGGGGAGTGATTTGTTAGGATCCTGCAGTGAATCTGTTTTCAAATATTTGTCTTTATCCCTATATCCAATCTCTTTGATCCTCAGCCACATTTCCGCTTGTGGGACAACTCAGGAGGTGGGGGAATCACAGTGACCTCAGAGGTGGGTGGGTTGGAAGAGGGGGGAGGAAGGGGGCCTGAGGGAATGCAAGCCATCTGTGGACCCTCAGACCAGTGATCACTTTACCTATCAGGCCCCTTAAAGGTCAGAGGGTGTGGGCCATGGTCCCAGGCTGTGAGGAGGTTTAGGGGAAGCGGGGGACTAGAACCCACTTCTGATGCCCAGTTCACTATCCACCCAGCTCTGTTCTGCGGCTGAGTGGGCAGGGCACGGCTGAGGCGGTAGTAGAAGTAGCCTCTGAGAGCAGGTGTACTTGCTGTCCCTCTTCTGGGAATGCTCTTTCAGGTGGTGCTGGGCTTGGCACTCCCTCACCTCCCCCAGACCCGCTGAGACATCCCCTCCTCAGAGAAGCCTTCCTGACCCTCCTGCTCTGTCCATTTTCTGTCCTGGTGCTTGTTCTTTTTCTTTAAGGGATATCCCACTCCCAGACACTTTGTTTATTGATTTGTTCCTCATTGGTTGCCTGTTGCCCCTGTGGGAATGGGAGCTCCATGAGGACTGGACTTGCCTGTCTGGTTCCCACAGTAGCCCCAGGGCCTAGCCCCGGGCCTGACACATGGTTGGTATTCGCTGGATGTTTCTTGAATGCATAAAAGAATTTGTTCCATTGGGCTGAGCCCTTAATCTGTACTGGCCACTGTGCTGAGCTCATTTAACTCTTCCACCAATTCCAGAAGATAAAGACAATTAGCCCCATTGTTCAGATTAGGGTCCCGAGGCTCAGAGGGTAAGTAAGTGGTGGGGCCCAGCTGGTCTTCGGGCCTGGCCCCAAGGGAGTCCTGTGCCCCAGTGCCCTGTTGACCTCACACCACTTTCTCCTTAGGGTTGGGCAACAGCTCCTCCCTTCCTGTGCATGCAGTAACGGGTACCTGCTCAGCAGCGCCCTTGGGCCTTCCAGCTTTCTCCAGAACTTGCTCTTTGTCCTAGTGGCTAAGGGAGTGGCTGCCTGACTCCGACTTTGTGGCCCAGTGCCCAGCAGGAATGTGGCAGTCTCCCACTTCTGGGGGAACAGGGGGGAGTGGTCTGTAATGGGGGTGGTCTGGAGACGGGGCACCGGAGCAGGCGAACCTAACGAGGGAGAGGCCCCTCTCCCTGGAGCCAAAGTAGGCCCAGATTGGTGGGTTAATTCATGGGGAGAGTGGTGTGGGCTCAGGGGTGCAGTGAAAAGAATGAGAGGGAAGAGGGGGATTCAGAATCCACCCCAGAATGAGAAGAAGGACCTCCTTTGCTCAGGTGACCTCACCATAAATTTTCAGTGACCCCGTTGTGGGACCATCAGGGTAGGAACGGCATCAGCCAGTCCCAGGTGCTGGACTGGGCCCCAGGTCTGGATTTGGAGGGTCCGTGGGAAGCAGACTTGAACAGTGACAAGGACCAGAGCTCTGAGTGACGGTCTGTCATTCAGCAGCTGAATGAATTAGAGCTTGTGTCTTAATTTTCTGGGCCCCCATTTCCTCCCCTGTGGAGTGGGACAAAAATGTGTGCTTCATTGGGTGGTTGAAATGACAAGAAGATATACTGTCTGAAGAGCAGGGTCTGGGCGTTATCAGCGATAATAACGACAATCAGTGACTGGATGGTTTGATGACAGATTGGTGGAGGTCACTGGTAGGCCCTGTGAGTGACAGACTGTGGATCATCATTTGATGCCTCTTCCTTTTTCTAGCTGGGCAGCAGCCGCTCCCTCTGGGTGGGAAGCTAGGCTTCCATATTTGAGCGAGGCCTGTTCCCTGTCCTGGGAAGAACAGACCTGCAGTGGCTGTGGAGGGTGGCCAATCCCAAGGGAGTGGAGCAGAAAGGCCTGAGGGATGAGCGGGAGCTGCGGACACGGTGGGGAAGGGCATCCTACGCAGCCTGTTGTAAGGCCCAGCACGTCCGGTGGCTGGTGAATGAGTGGTGGGTGACTCGGGGAGATGTGAGCTGGGGCCTCCCGTGAGGGTGAAGAATGGGCAGATGGACGAGCCTGGAAGAATCACAAGAAGAAGCACTGGGGTTTCCAGCCCGAGAATCTAGCAGGAGGCCGCTCTGGGGGGTGTGGGAGGTCGTGGGGAGGGTGACTTTGACAGTGACTAGGTTTTCCCTGGGCCTCAGGCAGGATGGGATGAACCGTTTCATTCACCCTGTGGTCTGGGTCGCTTGTCCTCAGGGCCTAGGTGTAAAGTGGAGGCACAAGGCTGGGCACAGCTTGTCACCTGCAGTCGGACTGACGTCCTTTGGCCAAATAAAGCTTCAGTCTCCATCGTGGTAGGGCCAGGCTCACACAGCCACCGGGTATGGGAGCTTAGCGGCTTGGAGTAAGCCCTCGATAAATGTAATCATGATAATTATTGCCATAATGATAATTACTGTTATTCCTGTTACCACTACTGTTCTCCCTTTAGCATGTGACTGAAATTCACACAGCGTTTTCACATCCACAGTTAATTTCCTCCTGAGGATTTTCATTTTCATTTTACAGATGAAGAAACTGTGGCCTAGGGATGTTGAAGTGTCTTGTCCAGTAAGGTCACTGTTGCAGGAACGCAACAGGAATGGGGGACATGTGGCTCGCCAAGTCTGCGGGTTTGAGAAGCGGTGGGTTTTGACCGGGGCCCCTCTGCCATTCATGTCTGTGCCTTGTCCAGACTGAGTTCCCAGGCTTATCTCCTCCAAGCAATGATCCCCAGTCTTTTTGGAATTGCAACATCCTTCTATTGTGTGGTTTTGCAACAGTGGCAACTCCCCCCAGAGAAGTGTGACTTCCATTGATTCCTCTTGAAGTTAGAGTTGGGAAGAGAAGATCTTGTTGAGAGAATTTTGGAGCTGCAGTGGAGATGGTGGAAGCATTGTATCTGGGAGTCTGGGTTTAGGTTCTGCCTGTCCCTCTTTGCTGTGTGCCCTTGGAAAAATCCGGCCCCCTCTCTGGGCTTGAGTTTCCCTGATCTCTCCCATGCTGGGACTCATTTCTCTATTGTGGGGGCTGTCTTGCTTCTGTAAATTCTGCTTGGGGTAGAATCGCCACGTCCTGGGTAGAGAGGCAGAAGTGAGTTACTGAAGACCATAGGAAGTAGGGAACTGTCACCTCTCAGATGGGCAATGTGATCTCCCCACATCCAGCATGCAAAGCCAGTTGCCAGTTCTGAACCCCCTAGGTTTCACTCCCTTTCCTGGTGGCAGGTGCTGACTTCTCTCTGAACTGCAAGTTGGAAGAAATTTGTCATAGGATCATGTGCCTTAAATGAGTGGGTTTGGAAGGAGGAGAAGGCGGAGGAGGAACTGCAGGCAAGAGAATCCCCGATTTCTAACCTTTCCAGTGAATCATGGAGCATTTGGATAACTCACTCATGGGGGTGGAAAGATTGGGTGAAAATCAGGAACTTCAGGTGAGATTTTTTTTTTTTAAAGGAGCCAATTATTCAAACTCCTCTACGGATAGATTCTATTTAAATTGATTTCTTCCTCTTGTCCATAGTACTATTTTATCCGTCTTGGACCATTTTTTTAGTAATCTGGAAAGCTGCCTTTTAGCTCTGTTTTAGCTAAAACCTGTTTTAACAAGGGAGGCAAGGTGTCGGAATTCTCAGATCCCCAGAGATCTGCAGTCTTGGCTTTCGGTGTTCTTTGAGGCTCTGCGTGGCCGTTCTTGGACCCTGGCCCCCAGCGGAGCTGCTGCCTGCTCAACCACGAGGTCTGCAATTATTTAAAGAAAGCTCACAGCCAGTGGAAAAACAGCGACCGTAGTTACCATACCATGTAGCCAGTAGGCAATTCAACACCAGAGCTACCTAACTCCCTCCGGTCCTCACCAGCTGCCGCGCTTTGCAGCCAGGTGGATTAGATGACGGTGGGACTGACTGACGGGCAGGGCCAAGTGCGCAGGGTGGGCAGCCAGTGGGCGCCCGTGCGGGCGGCCTGGCCCTGCCTCGGCCTGGAAGACAGGAGCTGCCTGCATCCAGGGGAAGCTCCGCTCTGAGCCTTACAGCACAAGTTAAGAGCAGTTTTTATCAGGGAATAAGGGAAGCTAAAAATTAAAGAATTTAAAACAAAAATTCTCAATTGCTATAGCTCAGACATTTCTTTCATTGCTCCATAGTGCACCATGAATCCCAAAGTGTTTTGGAGAAATAACTGTCTTAAATTCAGTTTTTTAATTTTATATTTTGCTTGGTTATTCAACAGATATATATATATTTTAAAGTTAATATTAAAATATTTCAATAAAAACATTAAAAAAATTTCTGGTGTTAGGAAGTAGCTTGTGGCTGAAAGTGAGACCACCCCCATCCTGTCGTCTTCTCCCCTCGAGGCGACCCCTCCCAGCAGCTTAGGGTGTGTCAGTGCCTTCCAACGGACCCTCTGATGGTCTGCTTTCTTTTCTTTTTATATAAATTGTATTTTCTTGTTACAAAAGTGGCAGGCTTATGGCAATTTGAAGGAATACAATTAGAAAAAAAAAAACCCTGTCACCCAGAAATAACCAGTCAAAACCAGTGCCCTTTTTTTTTTTTTTTTTTTTTTTTTTTTTTTTTTTTTTTTTTTTTTTTTTTTTTTTTTTTTTTTTTTTTTTTTTTTTTTTTTTTTTTTGAATGAACATTGTAGGTTCCGTCTCCAGCAAGCCCCCCTTCCTGGGCACACTTTTCCTGCTTTCCAGCCGTCATTGATGGGCGGACTGCTGCCTCTAACCTTGACAGAGCGAGAGCCTGGATAGTGGTCACGGTGTAACTATTGCCCCCCATGCGACATTTTCCAGCCTCTCTTCCTCCTTCATAAAATGGGAACAATCCCTGCATGGCTGTGAGAATGCAGGAAGCACAGATTTCAAAGCCATTTGTGAGCTGGACCACCATAAACAGAGGTCAGGCGGTGTTGTGACTTGACCGGCCCACGCCCACTGCAGCGACTGCTGTTATTTTAAGTCGGAGAGTATGTGGTTTGGACGCTGTCTCATCACCTCCGAGCATTTCACACAAATGATCCCCGTTATGCCCCAGAACTGAATCACCCCCACGCTTTGGCTTTCATGGCACACAGGGTGTACCACATCCGTCTATGTGTACGTCTGTCCGTGTGCACAGAGCAAGATAAACACCCGTGTTGGTAGAGAAGGCATTCAAACCCAGGCTTCCTGATTTAGAATGGATTACTCAGCTAGGCTGTTCGAAGTGTTAACTGATCCACCTTATGATTCAGGCTGCAATTGGAGCTAACGCATGGGGAAGAGATTTGGGGGGCAGGATCATGCCCCGGGAAGCTCCAGCTACCTACCAAGTTCATTTTCACACTGGTTTCAACAGACAGCATTGTGGGCAAGAGACGATAGACTTGCTTTTGTATTCACTTTGAACATATAATACGTGATCCTGTGTGAAGAAATGGTACAGGTAACCCATGGCAGCCCTCCCTCCCCTTCTCGTGTCCTCTCTCCAGAGCAGCCCGGCCACCGATTTCTAACGCGTTCTCCCGAGACCAGCCACGGGGGCAGGACACTCGTGGGTGCGCACCACCGCCTCCATTCTTTCACACAAACGGTAGTGCACTGAAAGCATCGCTGTGCAAATTGCTTTTTTCCTACTTAACAACTATATTTTAAAAATCGTTTCATACCCGGATGCAAAGAAAGATCCACCTCATTCTTTGGCTTGACTGCAGTTTTTTAGCCAGCCCTCTGTCAGGGATTTAGGTTCTCGCTAAGTTGGTGCTGCTCCTGGCCTGCCGCAGGGGTCTCTGAGTGTCCTTGTGTAAGCGTGTGAGTGGGTGTGCCGGTAAAGGAATTGTCCGGTTAAATGGTGTGCACACTTAAAGTTTTAGTGCGTATTGCCACACTCCCCTTCATGAAATTGCAACAGTTTTACGTTCCCAGAGAAATACTTGTTCACCAACACAGCGTGGTACTAAACTTTTTTTTTTTTTTTTTTTTTTAAGATTTTATTTTTATTTATTTTTAGAGAGAGGGGAAGGGAGGGAGAAAGAGAGGGAGAGAAACAGCAATGTATGGTTGCCTCTCACATGGCCCTCACGGGGACCTAGCCCGCAACCCAGGCATGTGCCCTGACTGGGAATCGAACCGGGACCGTCTGGTTTCCAGCCCGCGCTCAATCCGCTGAGCTACACCAGCCAGGGCTGGTACTAAACTTTTTTGACCTTCATCAATCTGGTGTCTCTCTGGAGTTTTGTTCCCTTTCCAATGAACGGTCCATTGTTTTGTTGATTCTTTTCTCATTTACCCTATGGGTGGGCTTGTTTTCCCCCACATTCCTGCACCAGACCCTGGGACGGGTTGGGGCTCCACCCTTCCTCTGGCCTCCAGGTTGGAGGAGAAAGCCCATGGGGATTCCGGCAGGGGTCTAGATCCTGGGCCTGCCGCCTGCGCGCTGTGTGACCTTGACTGACCCCCCTAAACTCTGTCTTGCGGCACTCACTGTCTGCTGCTGAGGAAGGCGAGGATGTCAGTTCCACAGTGAGGTTGTTGGATAGATGAGATAATCAATGGAAGAGTGTCTTATAAAGCGGAGAAAGCTGGAAAAACATCACATCACACTAATAGCTACTTAGTTTCAGAGCAGCGATGAGATTTTAGATTCCTAAAACTTTCGAGCCCAGTCACCTGGTTACACAGGTGGGCAGAGTGAGACCTGTGCTGGTTACCAGCCTGACGGGGAAAGGGCTCCCCAGTTGTCTGGCCGTAGTAGTCGGAGCCACGGGCGATGTGCAGGTGTTTCGAGAGCATCCCGATGTTCATGGTAAATTATCCCCACTTCCATGACATTGTTTCCGTGCCATGGGAAGGCTCTGTGGCTGAGCCCCAGGAGGCCCCAGTCTCAGCGCTGAAACACACCTGTTCTGCCAGCTGTTAGCTGCAGACTCTACATCAGGGCCTTCGCCTTTCGGGCCTCAGTTGCCTTCTCTGGAACGTAGAGGGCTGTTGAGGTGGTGACTGTGACCACAGCGGTTCCCCATTTGGCACAGGACGGGGCTTGGTTGACAGTGTCATTATTCCTGTTGGGCTTTGCAGGAGGGTGCTGCCATCGTCGGGGAGCGAGGCACCGTGGGGTCGGGCCCCTGGGTTCCAGGCCTTGCCCTGCTGCCCCTGATGGTTGGGCACCTTACTTCACCGTTCTGAGGTAATGGCAGGAGTCCTGGCCGCACAGGGCTGATCTGAAGAACCGGTGGACTTTGTATATGAAGTACTTACCACACAGGAGGCACTTAATAAAAGAATAAGTTCTTAAAAAGGAAGTTACAGAAGTGCCTATTATGTCTCAGCACTGGTCCAGACGTCAGGGCCCTGGCCCTGGGGAGCGAACGTCGCAGTCTGCCGTTGCTGCCCTGGGTCATCGCCACGGCAGCACAGTCTTCCGGCCAGTGTGGGCTTCGGATGGAGGTTCTGCCTGGCGCCTGCCCAGGGACTCCAGGACACATGCTCTGAGGGAATTCGGGGATTCTTCCTGCCCCTATAGACTCAGCAGATCACTTCCTGAGACCTCTGGGAAGTTAACTCAGCCCGCCTTCCTTGACCTCCCACAGGGGTGGGGGCCTCCCCTGCCGACCTGGGAGCAGAGGGGGTCCGAGCTTCGGGACTCCCTGCAGTCCCATGCCTTGTCTGGACCTGGCCTGCCCGGGTCTCCCTGGCTCATTCATTGTTCGGCCAAGGGGCCTTTCCCTCTCATCCAACCCACGTGTCATGTACATTTCCTGTGGGCCACCACCGAGTGTGGACCTGGGGACATGGCAGTGAGCTCCACCCCGTCCTGCCGGCGGTGAGCCAGCATAGTGAAGCAGAACATGAACAAGATGGCTGCAGCCAGTGGTAAGTCCTGAGAAGGGCATCAATAAGACAAGGACATGCGTGAGTTCGACGGGATGGTCTGGAAACCCCTCTGAGGTGATATGCACGCTGAGGCCTGAGAAATCGGAAAGGAAGCCACCTTCTGGGGAAGAGGTGTCGGAAGCAGTGGAGACGCCGAAGGCGACGGCCGTGAGTGGCTGAGCTTGCTGCGCCCTGTGCAAACCAGATCCGAGGGGAGCCTGTGCAGGGGCCTGGGGTGTTCCGGCGTCTTTTCAGAGCAGGTGACGTGCTAGTTAGAAATCAGAGTGGGCCCCTCCGGAGGGCGTTGCCAAGTCGGCCTGGGTGAGGTGAGTGAATAAAAGCATTTTAGGTCATCACTTGAGGTGCAGTATTTCTCTGAAATGAGTAAAATCTTCAAGGTCTTGGGAAGTTGCAGGCTCGAGGCCTTCCGCGTTTCCAGCAGCTCTGGCAGGCCGTCTGAACAAAAGAGGACTTCCTCCCCAGTCTCCTGTCTGATAGTGTCAGCATCCACAGCTGCCGCGGGCACAAAGTCGATTTGCACTCTTGGATCTGCGATTTAATGCCCGGCTGCTCAGGTAGCTGCAGAGAGTTGAGGTCAGTGGGGCTAATTGGGTGGCTTAATAAGAGAGGTTCCTAGAATTGCAAGAGCTGGGCCCGGGGCAGGGCAGGATCCGAGAAACCTGCAGGGCTTGGCCCGGGGGCGGGCCCAGAGGAGGAAGGGAGGCCCTGCCCGAGGGAGCCGCTGGTCACAGAGCTGGAATGACAAGGACTGATGTGGAGGTGTGGGGCTCTCGAACCCTGCTGTCCAGGAGGGCAGCTGGGGCTTCTTCTGGCCTGGATTAATCTCTCCTAGCAACAGCTTGGGTTATGGGGACCTTTTCTCCTTCCTTCCCTTTATACCATGACTCTGCCCCCCCATCCCACACACAGCGCTGTCTGTAGTCAGTGCCAGCTGATGTTGGGGACCTTGATGGCCATGTGAGGGAACATGGTGGTAAGGCTAAACAAAGGTCACTCTGCCAGCCCATCTCCCATTGTGGGGTGGGTTCTGGCTGGGTAACCTGCCCTTGGGACAAGTCCAGCCTCTCACCTTATTCACGTACATCCTTCTGACTGTCCACTTACCCAACAGATACTTACTGAGCTGTAGTCTGTGCAGACTCTGTGTTGGGTGCGAGGGGCACCGTCACCACAGGACGGGCCGTTCCACTGTGTCAGAGCCTTGCGTCTCCTGGGACGCCAAAGACATGGTCCCATGCACTGCACGGGGTACCGTCGCTATCGCTCTTGTTGTTGAAGCTGCACTCCTCAGTGACCGTTGTGAGACGTACCTCAAAAGACAAGGACTGGCGCTGGCTGGGGGGCCCGGATCCATATGCGATCTCCTGGGGGGTCATCTGTGGGGGCAGGGGCCACCTCCTGGGAGCAGGGGTCCCCACTGAGAGTTCATTGCCCAGATTCAAAGATGACTTCAGGCTAACCCATGGTGCTTGAGTCTCTGTGGCATCTTGTGTCTGTATTGTGGGTCGTAGCCTGCTTAAAAAAAAAAATTAACCAATATTTAATCATTATAAATGTTTCACCTTTTACTTCCAGTTTTGAAGCAGGTCTAATTAACTACAGAATTGGCCATTAATTATATATATTCACAATCACTCTGATTCATAGAAGAGTAACTTCTGCTTTGTTTTTTAACTATTTAAAATTTTTATTATTATGAAAGAATACAATTGTTGTTGAAGAACATTAAGGACCTGGACCCTCCTAAAGGAAATAAACAGCACCCATGATCTCTCTCTCTAGAAGCGACCGCCATGAATATTTCCTTTCATCTTTCTTCCCATATATATTTTTTTCTTTAAAAAAAACTCAGATTATATTGTCTTTGTGACTTTTCACCTGGGGTTATATTGGATAATATATCTTTGCTAAAGTCTCCTTAATCTTTTTAAGGCTGTGGAAGTTCTTTCCCTCGACCCAACTTTTGTTAACCCCCTGTTTTGATGACAGCTGGTAATGTGCCTCGTGGATGTGGACTGGTTTTCGTGGTTTGGTTTCTTTCAGAGTCAGTTAGGTTTTACTCATACCTCCAGGCAGCCACTGACTCCTCTTTGTCTCTTTATTTATTTGTAAAACTGGGAAGCCGCCTCTTGGAATGGACCTGGGGCGGCTGGCCAGTGGATGGGCCGCCTGGCTGGAGAAGGCCACCACAGGGTCGCCACCTTGGAGCGGCAAGGGAGGAGGTGCTGCCACGTTCTGATTCGGTGTCCAGGAGCTGAAGTCTCTGCCTTAACCGGCTGCTGACCAGAGTGGAATTTAAGCAACATAAGTGCTCCTGATGGGTGGGCCGGTTCAGTGCAAAGATGGCCTGCCTGTTGCTCCTCCCCTCCTCCTCACCCGCCAGAGGAAGTGCATTTGGTTAAGAAGGACCCACATCCCTCACCAGGCACGATTCCAGCAGCAGCAGTGTGAGGCAGCTGCGAGCCCATTCCTGGGCCTTTGGTGAAGGGCCTGGCTGCCAAGAGCCCCCCAAGCTGGGGGCCACCCACACCTGCCCTGGATACTGAGGCTCTGAGACTAAGCTACCGGTCTGTCGGACAGTGCATTAGTGGCAGGGCTGGGATTTGAACCCAGGGCTTTCCTACCACATCATCCATGTTAGATTCTGTGGGGGTTCAGAATAAGCCACCCCAACATGTGCCTCTGTAGTATGCAGATTATTTTAAGGTAAAGGCGACTTTAGCCACAGGCTCAAGAAAAACGTCTGCCCCTCCCTGAACTACCTAGTAAGGACGTGGGTTAGAGGCCATGCCCATAATAAGAGATGATCAGAGATGACCTCTTTGACCTATTTATCGGGCAGGCTGTGCATGGTGGGAGGTGAGGGGTGGGGTCTCTGACTCTCTCAAGTATCTGGGGCTTCCATACATATGTGTGTATTAAACTTGGTTATTCTCTCTTGCTAATCTGTCTCAGCTCTATTTGATTATTAGACCAGGCAACAGAACCTCGAGAGTAGAGGAAGATTTCTTCCTCCCCTACAATTTCTTTACCCGTGGGATGGGGCATGCATCTACTAATGCAAGGAGCTGTCGGGGACAGACAAAAAAAGTGTCCCTGCCAAATCGGCACACGCACACGATGCAGGAGGTGCGGCAAGGGCCACGGCCATGGCCACGGCCGGGACGCCCACTGGTTCTTTCCTTAGGCAGCTGCTGAGCCAGGCCCTGGGCGTAGCACCGGACACACACATGGGCCAGTAGACCCCCTCGGCCAGCGACCAGCAAACGCCAGAAAGCTCAGTGAAGAAAAGAACACTATGTTGGTGATTCCTGGGAAGAATTCCTGGGGCGGGACTTGATGTTGGGCTACAACTAGCTGCAGTGCCCCTGAAGTCAGGGGCAGGACCTTGGCCATGAATGGTAGCTAAGGGCAGGGCTTTGGACGCAGACCTCGGTCTGAGGATGCTGCCATTTAACATGCTGTGCGACCCTGGACTTGTGACTTGGCTTTCTGACCCTCCTACCCTGTTTTACAGGGTGCAAGAATGAAATGGGAATACAGGGATCTATTGTATACACAGCCATGTAGTTATCATCACAACATCTTTATGTCATTGTCCCTCACGGTGGTGACAGCAGGTGTGCGGAAGTCTGGGACCCGCCTGGGATTGGCATTGCTTGTACGTGGTGGAATGAATGTAAGTGGAGCCCAAATGCTATGCAAAGAAGACAGACCTGCCCTACTAACAATCCCCTGCACCTGCCACACAAACAGGAAAGGGATGGAGGCCTGCGGTGCCTGGCTGCCTCTGAGGAGGAGGAGGAGCGGAACTATTTTTGGAATTTGCCCTGAGGGGTAGCGGATCCCAGTTGACCTGGTCCCACAGCTCAGGAAGGCTGAGTCCTGAACTGGGGGACAGGGAGGGTGGGGGGGAGCAGGAAGTTTCTGGAATCAGGGCCTGTTTCCTGCTGCTCTAGTTAATTCACCCAGCACGGGGTGCCTGGGTGAGTGTGCTCGGTGGCTGGCCCTGGTCCGGTGTCCGGCCCCGTCTCACGCTGCACACAACGCTGTTTCGGTTTGTGGGCACTGGAGGGGCGGCTTGGGGTCCAATCCTTCCTCTGTGGCTTATTAACTTGACAGGCGGCCAGTCCCCGCTCCTCAGTCTCCTCCATAGCAAGGGGAGCACATGTGATGCCGTGGATGCCAGTAGCACCGACCCAATCATGACAGGGGATGAAGCGTGCCCAGGGCACTCAGCACAGTGCTGTCACCGTGAGCACTCGTGTTCTGCTCTTGCGACTCCCATGTCTGCCTCTGTGTTGCTGTTCCCTCCTCAGCTGCCTACTCCCCATCCTTTTCTCTGGCCAGACCCTCATCTTCCCTGGGTTCCTGCGGGGACTTAGGTGAGACGCTGAGTGTAAAATGCAAGGACAGTGACTCAGGTGCAGCAGCCTCTGCTGATTCACTCACCAGGGCCTCTTTCTAGAAGTCTCTCCCGCCCTCGTTTTGCCCCAGGCTTCTCTTTTGCCCTGGGGGAGGGTTCCAGAACTCTCAAGAGCGGAAGAAATTTTAGAGGGCGTGTCGTCCAGCACCCTCCCGGGCAGGACTGGGATTTTCCAGCGCTGCTTGCGCACGCATGTGGAAGGTCAGGGCACCCACCATCTCTGGAGGCCCCCTATCTTGTTTGGGGGACAGTGTTGGTGATGTCTGGGTGTTGAGCTGAATCTGTAACTTCTCTCCTCCGGCTCTTCCTGTGGGCTCTCCCTTGAGACCCTCAGGTCCCTTATGGGAGGGGACCTGCCTGCCCCCTGCTGCCTATTCCTCCCCTTTCCTGGCCCTACAGCCGCCCTCCCCTGCCCTTGGCCCTGGTCCTGCAGTTTCCATTCTGGATTCCTGGGGGAACCACAGTGGAGTTGAGTTTCAGTGTGGCCCCAGGTTCTGGGGTGACTCTCGAACTTTATTTTTGTCTCCTCTTAAAGTTATCACTCACTTTGGCCCTTAGGTTGGATGGAAGAAAGTCACCCAACACTCGTGAGTCTCTCGTTGTGTGGTCAGGGCGTGTCAATTGTGAAGGCGGAGTTCAGGGCAAAGAGAGGGCGTTAGTCTCTGACCGACGCCCCTTGCACCTGGTCCGGCTGTGGAATGTGGGCTTGGATGAGGGCGGTTGGGTCCAGAGGCGGCGCAGCCACAGATGCCCTCGCTCCTGGGGCTTTTACTCTTTTTTCAGCAGAGCTTCTGTTTGGGACTCTGAAGACAGTATGGAATCTTTTTAGAGAAGAATTTCAAATAGCCTGCTTGTCATTTCATAGCCTGATAGCCAGGCCCGGGTCCAAAATAAGAACTTCTATTTGAGTCTTTCATTGGCTTTCATTGGCATTGAGTGCCATCACTGACCAGAGACTCTGAGGCCCAGAGACAAGTCCACCCCCTGCACTTCCCAGTCGTTGGTCGGAGGGCAGAGGGGCTGGGGATCAGGGGCGGAAGGAGTGGTGGGGTGGGCTCAGCCAGAGGCAGGGCTGGCAGGGCATGCATGGGAACAGGGTTAGTGAGGACAGCAAGGACGGGGACCCAGAGGGACATTGGCCCAGGGCATGCTGGCCTCCAGCCCTGCCGAGGAGCCCGGGTCAGTCACGGAGGCCAGAGGGGGCGGTGGGGGTTGTTATAGATACGTAGCCAGTGAATTCATGGTAAAATCAAGACAGGTTCTGGTACAAGGATGACGTGATCCTTGCCAGTGAAGGTAACAGACCCAGGGACACGAGGCATTGAGTTGGAAAGACCTCAGATGCCACCGTTTCAGAATTTCCCCAGAGAGAAACTGAGGCCCAGCAGGGACAAGCAGCCGGGATACAGTCAGTGCGTGTGAGTGAGTGTGTGCAGAGTGTCGAAGTGTGGCAGGCAGGGGTGGTTTGTGGTGGCAAGTAAATCGGGTTATTTTATCTTAAGAGCTATTTAAGTGCACATCTGAGGAAATATAGCTGGTACCTATACCTCGTCGCTAAGGATAAGTCTAAGGAGAAAAAAAACGAGTGGATTTAAAGGCCGATATTAAGTTAAAAATAGCAGCGGGGTGGGGACAAAGGTAAAGCTCAGGCAGCTGACACGGGGACTAGAGCACTTCCCGCCGCTCTGGACTGACGACTGATACGGTTGACCCTGGCTAATCCCTGAGTTCTGGGGGTGGGACCCAAGCACCCAGGCCCCTCCCTCCCTCCCCAGTGGGCTTCCTTCCGAGAATAATGCACAGAAGGAGGGCCCAGGGAGGCTGGAGCTACTCAGGGCTTCTCTCCACACCTGAACTGAACAGGCAGTCCGATTCCAAAGCTTGTGTGTGATCTTCACCTTCCTTTTTTTAAACTAAAACATTTTCGAATATACGGTACAGTGTCACTAACTGTAGTCACCACGCTGCACATCACACGGCCTTTTGCAACGGGAAGATCTCTTTGACCGCCACTACTGACCCTGCTGCCCCGCCTCTGGCTCCCACCCGTCTGTCCTCTGTGGGTTTGTTTTTTTCTCCTTAGGGTCCACCTATAAATGAGATCATACGGTGTTTGTCTTTTTCTCTAACTGTTTCACTCAGCACAATGCCCTCAAGATCCATCCCTGTTGTCACAAGTGGCAGGATTTCCTTCTTTTGCGCGGTTGAATAGTATTTCATTGTATATACGTGCCATTTGTTCTTTCTCCGTTCACCCGCTGACGGACACTTCGGTTGTTTCCCTGTCTTGGCCGTTGTAAATAATGCCGCAGTGAACATGGGGTCGCAGATAGTTTGAATTAGTGTTTTTGGTCCTTTCCTGTCACTGCCCGGACGTATTAATCTCACTGCCTGTCCTCCAAGCCCAGACCAAGTATCTGTCCAGCTCCTGGATCCAGACGTTTAGCGGGCTCTGGGTTTCTGCCTGCAGAAGCGACGTGTCATCCCCGGCCTGGGCTCTACCCTGTAGTTCCGCCCCTGCCCTTTACAGAGCTTGCTGGTGCCCGCCGTGGTCTCGTGGTCCCACTGAAGGCAAATGTGAGATGCTGGAGTTATCTGTCCCCCTCCTTCCCGTCCCCCGACCTCCTCAAGTCAGGCGGCTGGCTTCTTTGGGGAAGGCAGATGTTTTCTGAGCAGCTCTGAGAGAGAAGCAGGTTTCCTGCCTGCACTTTGGGAACCTGAATGTGGACCCAGCCCACCCTCAGCGGGGAGGTGGCAGGGGTGTAAGGAATAAGCAAAAGCGGTTTGTTTCTTCCCAAGGCAGTCTGGCCGGTGGTGCCAGTGGCTGGCGTGGAGATGAGGACAAGGTCCTGCTTTGAGTGGGTTGAGAGCTGTCCTTGCAACTTCCTGGCCCCTGGCAGGAGTGTCCTGCACCCAGGGAGGAAGTCTGCCCTGCTCCAGGGAACACAGTCCTTTTTCTGTAATTTTGGACGTCTCGGCCCATTTCCCATGCTGGCTTGGCTGGGAGGGAAGGGGGCGGGCTGGGGTGTCAAGTTCAGGGAGGTGGGCTGTGGGCCCTGAGGGGCATCTGTGCAGGGAGGCGTGGGAGCCCACGGACATGGTCCTGCGCTTCCAGCCTTCTCCCTGCTGCAGGGGACGCAGTCTGGGTGAGGCCAACTGCAAAGACTCTTTGGTAATAAAGTTATTGTTCAGAAACGATGGTTTATTTAGGGTTCCCAGGGGAAGAGTCTTCTTCCTGTTCTTTCCTCGGAGTCCAGGGAGACACCAGGGAGCTGTGAGGAGGTGTGCAGAGGGGGCTTCGGGATGTCTCTCAGCCATGGGGCCTCAGACTCCATGGAATGGCAGGGTCGGGTCTGAGACCTGCAGGGGAGTCTAGGGCAGAATTCTGGAAATCTAGAACCTTCTCAAATCATGAATTTTTATGGATATCCTTGGGTCTCACTTTCTTCCCAAAGTGATGAAGCTTCTCTTAGCAGTCCTGAAAATGCTGTGTCCACTCAGCTGTCACCTCCAAGGACAGAACATTTATTCCCCCTGTGGGTATCACCTTCCCTTTGGGCGTCTGACAGCTTAGATGTTCCTTTCGTTGAACTCCGCTCCTCTGGAGCGCATCCGCATTTGCTCCATGCTCTCTTATGTTCCCCCTCTGCAAACGGCAGTCCAGGTGGCTGAAGGATAAACTGCAGAACCGGTGGGTTCTCTCTGGGATGGGGGGCCCATCTGCCCACTCCTGGGGACTTTCCCCACAACTGCGGGACAGCTGGCCTGTCCCTGCTTCGCTCTGGGTCTCGGTGTTTTCACTTACACATTGAACGAGGGTTGTGTTAGCTTTCTAGGCCTGCTGCAACAAATGACCATGTGCTCCGTGGTTTAAAACAACACATTTATTATCGCACGGTTCTGGAGGTTGGAACTCCAAGGTGAGTCTCACTGGGCAACGTCAAGGCATCGGCAGGGCTACTTCCTTCCTGGAGGGTCAAAGGGAGAGACCATCTCCTTGCCTTCCCCAGCTCCCAGAGGCAGCCCGTGTTCCTCGGCCTGTGGTCACACTGCTCTGGCCCCTGCCTCCATCGTCACATCCCCTTTTCTGACTCTGAGCTCCTGCCTCCCCCAGATGAAGACCCTTGTGGTGACAGGGGACCCACCCAGATATTCCGGGACATCTCCCACCTCAAAACCCTTGACTTAGTCACATCTGCAAAGCCCTTTTTGCCACGTAAGGTGACATATTTGCGGGCCTGTGAGATTAGATCGTGGACATATGTGGGGGCCGTGGCTCGCTGTAAGAGTGAACCCCATCATCTCCAGAACCCCTCAGCTCCGTGACAGCCTGGCGGTCCCCCTCAGCTGCACCTCTGCTGAGACTTCAGCCACGGCAGCTGACGGGAGAATGTATCCAGGGACTGTCCCAGGTGGAAAGGGACTGAGAACACTGAGGTGGGGGTGGGGTGGGGTAGGGGTGGGGTGGGATGGGTGGAGAAGGCAGGTCCCAAAGGGGCCGTGAAGAATGCTGGGGTGGGAAACCAGACTGTGGAAGCTCCCGATCTGCGGCGGCCGTGGTGTGTGGTCAGGAGGGGCCTCGGACAACGTGTGTGCAGGAACCAGTGGAGTCAAGAAGCAGCTGGGGTGGGCCATAGCCCCCCACTGTGTGAGGGTGCAGAGTCCTCTGAGGGGCTGGGATCACCTCTGACCCTCGGATGAGGAAGCAGGAGGGGAGCGCTAGATGCTGGGCCGGAGTTTGTTTTGGTAGGGTTGGTGGCATAGGCCTCTGCTGTGAGCTTGCCGGGCTGGCCGCTGTGCCATGCTGCTGTGAGGGCGTTTGGCAGGGCATTGTTGTGATGTGTTGGTGGCGGGTTAGGGTGTGATGGCATCCGTGTCACGCTGGCTGTCGCGGGACGTGGGGTTTGTGCAAATGACGCATCGTCGCTGTCTGGTGTGCTGGACTTGGCTGTGGGGGTTGCGTGGTACTGCGGTGCGTTTGCTGTGTGTTCTGTAACTGCTAACTGGGTGACGGAGGTGGTGGCATTGTGGGTTTGGTGCAGCAGTGCTTGTGAGCTTGCAAGGGTGTCGTGGTTTCTGTCATCTGATGGTGTCCCACAGTGACAGTTCCGCCAGGACCGAGCGTGGCGTGTCAGGCAGCAGCACCAGCTGCAGTGGGGTTGCAGGGTGCTGTTTGCTGCTAGGGTGCGGTGCTTGGTGTTTGAGGTTAGCCGGGCTGGCTGGGCTGGTGCTTTCGGTGGGCACCTCCTGGTGATGGCAGTTGGGGGCAGGCCTTGCTCTGCTGGTGGTTCATGCAGCCAGGCTGAGATCTCTAGCCCTTTATTAAAGCAGCTTCCAGAGGAATCATGGCCACGCCTCCCAAAGCCAGATGCTCCCTGCCTGGTGTGGGGGCCAGGGTATGAATCAACCCGGCAGTTGACGTTTCTCGCTCTGGCTGCCCACAGGAGGGCAGGCACCTCTAGGTCCTTCTCTGGTCGGTGGGCAGGGTTGGTGGGAGGCAGCCTCTACTCTGGGGTCCTGTCTCAGCTTGGTCCCCTGGCTGCTCCCTTCTAGCCTGACCCCGCCCTGGTTCTCTTTCCACCTTATGAGGGTCCACTCTCTTAAAAATGACTGTTGAACTCCCACTCACCCTTCAAAGCCTGACTCCTCTTCCAGGAAACCTTCCCTGATTGACTCTGTCTCCCCTACCTGCCCCAACCCTGAGGGAGCTCTGCCCAGTGGGGTTCTGTCCACCCATGCTGTTGAGGCTGCTCACTCACAACTTTGCGTGGTGCCTCCCCACTGGATGTACTCCTTTCTTGAATGAGCATTTATTGAGTGCCCACAATTTGCCAGCACTGGGCAAGTGAACAAGATCGACAGCATCCCTGGCTTGGTGGAAAGGGATGGGGTGGGGTGGGAGAAACAATAATCAATATCCCAATCAATGTGCAATTACGCATTGCGAGAGTGGGATAAAGCTAACGGATAGGGTGGTGGGGGGCCGAGCAGCCCATGAGACAGACTGAGGCGGGGTGGGCACTGTGGCTGCAGTGAGGGAAAGCAGGTGGAGAAGTGGGGACAGGCATTCTGGGGAGGGAGCTGAGTGTGAACTTCTGAAGGAGGGACTGTAATTGCCTGGCTTGATGGTGACTCTGGCACTGGGTGACTATGGACAGGGCCCACGGTGCCGGCCCCTTCCGCCAGGCACCTTGTCAGAGCTCTGGCCCAGGGTCTCAGCCAGCCCGGTGCGCGGCCCCCATGGCAGCCGCATACCCTGTCAATTGGAAGGGCGGTGTCTACAGGTGTGCCGCAGGGCGCTAGCCCCAGCCTTGCCTATCTATTTCGGCTGTTTTAGTCCCACTTAGGAGAGCAAATGAGGCACTGGTCCTGGGTTCCCCTTTCAGATCCCACGTGGATGCCCTTTGGGTAGAGGCCAGGAGAAACAGGCATCCGAGCCCCAACAGCAGAAGTGCAGGGGTTGGTACCTTGCAGCGGCCATAGGCAGGAGGCCTGGTAGCGCCCCCTGCCTCCTCTGGTGAGAGGTACCATAGTAGAGAAGGTGCAAAGGATGGGCACAGGGCCAGGCTTCAAGTTAGTGTTGCTGCTTTTTCTGTGCCCCAGACCCCAATTTCCTCACCTGCAAAATGGGGCTGAAACTGTTACACGCCCCTGGGAGGCTGTAGAGTTTAAATGAGATGATACAGGTAATGCGCTTAGCCGTGGGCCCGGCTCTGAATAAGGGCTCAACAAAGATCTGCTGCTGTCCTCCCTCTGGGGTCTGGTCCTGTGACGAGCCGCCCGACCATGGTTGTCACATCTGAGCATCGAGGGGGACTGGGGCGATCTCTAAGGCCCCCAGCACATCCCTCTGAAGGCAGGCCGTATTTAGGGTGCCAGATGTTGAGGGGCAAGCATGGCTGGGTTGCTGCCCCACCTGTGATCTGACTGCGGGGCAGGGTCTGAGCCTTGCCTCCTCTCCTTCTTGCCTCTGCCCTGCACTGGCCATGGACACTCCCCTTTGTCGCTGGGCCCTGCGGCCTGCCCAGAGAGTGGCTGAGATTCTCTAGGACCCGCTCAGCGGAGTCATGGAGACGAGGCTGCTGTCTGGGAGCTGCGAGGGCCTTCTGCCCAGGGACTGTGTTCTGTCCCTAGATTGGAGTCCTGTGGGGAACTGGTTCATAGAGTAGATTCCAGGCTCTGGGCCCCCAGGCATTTGAGTGGGTCTGGGATTGGGATTGGCTTGTGCGTGTTCACAAGTCCCCATGTGTGGGTGGCTCTGATGTGGCTGGTACATGAACTGGCATTTGGGGTTCAACAGAATCTTTGTTGAACAGAGAGGATGCTGAGGCTCAGGATGGGGTGGGGACTTGGCCAGGCCCCAGAGCTGGTGAGTGAGAGCGCTGAAAACTTAATCCAAGACTCTGGACTCCAAGTTCCTTATTGTCCAGCATGATCTTTTGGTGTGATCACTCCACCTTGGCATTTTCCAGGGTCTAGGCGGGCTCCCCTGAGACCTGGGGCCATGACCCAGCTGAGTGACATGTCCCCACAGTTAGAGAGCAGGGAGAGCTGCACTTGGTGCTGGTAGCTAGCTGCTGGGTAGGCACAGACGGATGGAACTGGTCACACAATTCCACCAGAACCAGCCTCCCCTCCTCTCCTTGGGTGGGGTGTGTTGCGCAGGCAGTTGAGGGGTGTGTAGGGGTGGGGCAGGGCTGTTCCCTGCCATGGAGGCCTCTAATGGCCTCTTGATAGCCTCACACGGCTGAACTCTCACCCCTCCTACAGAAGCCATAACTGCAGGCCCATGAGGCTGCTGAGAAGGCACTTCCGTGTGTCTGCAGAGAGCAGGGGACAGAGCAGTAGTAGGAGAGATAGAGTCCCAGGGTCTCGCCCTCACAATCATCACGGACTCACTGTGTAACCTTGGATAGCATCCCTGGACCTGTAGGCCTTCAGTTTTCTTCCTTCCAAGGGGCTCAGTCATTCTCGTTCTGCCCACTACCTAGGTTGCTTGGAGGATGTAGTACGGTGAGGCATGCAGAGGCTTCCTGGAGGGGAGAAAGTCATGCCTGAGATGGCACAGGAGCAAAAGCTCCCCTTTCAGCACCCGTGGGAGACAGCACTAATCAATCACCACATTCCCCACATCCCCCACCCCAAAATCTGGACAGGCCCCAGAATCCTTTGCAAAACAGTGCTGCAGGCAGCCCTTCCAATCAGTTGGAGCTGGCACTTGAGATAACCATTTTCTAAGAGATCTAGAAAGGGATACTCTGAGTCTGCCGCTGGCCACATCTGACGTTGAAGGCTTCAGCTAGTGATACCTACTCTTCTTCCTCTGTGCTAGCAGGCATGGAGCTAGGAAGTGCTCAGGGCTCAGCGTCTCCGTGGCTTTTCTGATCTGCATCTGTCTTCGGATCTCCTTCTCCGATTCACTCTTTTCCTCATACCTCTCTTCACAGACAGCGCTGAAGGGAGTTGGGGCATTAGGTGCACTGGGTGGTTTAGAAGGAAAGTAAATCGAGTGAGATCGCAGGCCACCTGGGCCACCTCCTAACCTTCCTTCAACACAACCAAGCCTACTGAGGCCAACATTGCCCCCTAGTGGTTATCACTGAGAGAGCACTGACTGCCCAGCGCTCTTTCCTCTACCTCCTCTCTCCCCCCACCAGCTGTGAACCTACCCTTTTCCTCTGTCACTGTTATTAGCTCCATCATACAAGTATATTTCTTTAGGACCCCTTCTGCACTCCGTTCTAACTCTTACAGCTATTGTAGACAAGACAGCAGAGGACAGCAATGGCCGAGAGTGGGAAGAGCCTCATTTCCACTGCTACCTCATTGTATGACCACGGGCAAATTCCTTTCCCTCTATGAGCCTTCGTTTCCCCATCTGCACCGTGAAAAGTTTACCTGTGTTCAGTGTTTCCCAAGAGAAGCACCAAAAGCTTTTCAAACTGGACAACTTTTCGTTGTATGGTCTGCACATGTATTCAGGACATATAGCATCCCAGGCACCCAAATCACATCATTGTACCAGAACTCCCAAATGCCCCCCGAGAGTGGAACCATCCTGGCTGGCATCTGCAGACCAGGGATCTTGAGGTCATGCGTGAGGTGGGCTGTGGTGCCAGCCATAGCCAGGCTGCAGTGAATGCACCCAGGCGCCCTGGGAGTGGCCCACTCAGAGGCTGGCACTGTGGAGGAACGGAGCGACCCGGGCAGTTAGACCTGAGTTATATCCCCACTCTGCCACTTGCTGGCTCTGAGGCTTCAGGCAGGTTTGAACCAGGACGGTGTGTGGTTCTCAGCTGAGGATAGATATAGCCCAGTAACCTTTTCCCTTTGGCAGCAGAGTGAGGCTGTCCCGGGCTGCTTGTATTCTGCACATGCGCGCGCGCGCCCGTGCACGCACCCTCACGCTCCTGCCCAGCTCCCGCCCTGAGTCCTAACCCCACCCTCTGCCCGGCTCTTCCGCGACAGGAACAACCATTTCCTGGTCTGTTGCACTTTTTGGTTCACAAGAGGGAGGTTATTATTTCCATTTTGCAGATGCAGGGCCTGAGGCTCAGAAAGGGTACGGGATTCATCTTAATTAAGCAGCAAGGCCGGGGCTAGAACTCGGGCTGCATCCGTTTCTGTTGTCATTATCGCCAAGGCAGTTAGTTCTGTGGCTGCTTCATCTACTATTTATCTAGCACTTCGTATGTGCCAGGGCTTTAGAGTAATTTTTTCGATCATCTGAAACACACACACACATGGTCTGCCCACTTTACAGATGTGGAAACCTTTGTTCTGAGAGAAATTCCTAAATGCACGCCAAGGTTGCCCAGGTTGGCACGGCCAGGGTCCGAGGCCGTTCTCACTGTCTCCAGAACCCGTGTCCCTCATCCCTGTACTCTCCTACCGCCTTCCCGAAGTCTACCACACACGGGCCATCGCCGGCCCCGCTCTTGGCGCCGATGGCTGGGAGGGGGCGGGGGCTCGCTGGCTCCGCGCCTGGGAATGTGTTGGGAAATTCTGCTACTGTCCCACGCTGGGAAGGAAGAGTTAAGTGTCTGCCTCGTCCTTCATGGATCACAGTCACGGAGGCCTCTTCACTCCTTTTACAGCCTGGGTCTGCTCAGGAAACTGCCTGTGGCCTGCCCCCTCCCGCTGCAGCCTAACTTCTTGCCTTCTTTGGTCCTCTCTCCCCATGAGGGCTGCACCGCCCCATCCTCCTCCCAGAGCTCCAGCTTCCCAGGAGGGGAATATTTGGATGTAGGGGTTTAAAACACTCTTCTTAAAACACACACACACACACACACACACACACACGCAGCATCTGGCTGCTTACACCCGTGGACCAGCATTAGCTGGGTCTCAGCAGACGCCTTGTGCTTAAGGCATGATGGAGGCAACTCCCCATACTAAGCTGGTGAGGCGGCCCCTGCTCCTGGCAAGAAGGCTGTGGGTTGTCTCTTACCCGCAGCCTGCACCTTGCAGGCAGGAGGGGAAGGACTCGGGGAGGCTTCCTGGCTGCACCTAGACCTCCAGTGGCCAGAGAGGCCCTGGGGACAGGGAGTGAGAAGGAGGCACAGAGCAGGCTCTGGGCTCTCTGGGTCAAGGGGACTTTCAAGCCTGTGTCCTGGAGACCACTCACCACCTAGTGCCGGCAGCCCCTCCCATCCCACCAGACCGCTCATGTTTGCACACGCCCAGATACAGAGCCCTCACTACCTCACAGGGCTGCCTGTGACCATCTTAGGGCAACTCCGACCATCCCTAGTGCTTCCTTAGGATACGTGAGCTGCAGCTCCAGCTCCCACCCTTGGCCCTGGCACCTTGTGGGACCTCACAGAATGAATTCAGCTCACCCCTCCTACAAGTCACAGCTCTCCACACCCCTTTCCTCCCATGTGCCCCCCTTCCCCACCAGGCATCCTGGGTCTGTAACTGCCTGAAGGTGGCCTGGGAATCTCAGGCAAGACCTGGCACTTGTGTCCCCAGTCTCCTTGTTTGAAGAAAGGGAAGCATGACTGACTGCATAATCTCAGAATCATCCCTCAGTTTTCCAGGATTTTATGGAACGAGAGCATCCAGAAGGTCCTAGAAACATCTCACAGGGGAGAGATGACTGGTGCCCAGTCAGTGTTGGACAGGGAGTTTACACGCAGACCAGTCTTTGACAGAGTAGGTGCCCTGGAAAGCTGTTGCTCCCACTGGGACCTAGTTTTTGAATGTCACAGGTCAAAGGGCTCACTTCGGCCCGTCCTCAGGAGGGTCTTCCCTAGATTGCCATTAGCTACTGGATAAAGTCCCGATGGGGCCAGGCCCTGCATTCCAGTGCAGCCCACGGAAGAGTCCTGAGTTTTGAATATTGGGTGCATGGCACTAAGCGTCTGTGAGCCTGAGACTCCCCGTCATTTATACGGTGGTGAGGGTGGTTAGAATTCTGGGCCGTGAATGCGAATGCCTGACGCATCATAGGAGTAACTGGAAAACATCAGGCACTCCTGCCTCTGGGGGAGGGGCTGCGTCTTCTGCCCTCAGGGTCAAGTTTTGGTGCCCCTTTCCTCGAAAGTGTTGCTGGACCACCTCCGGCACCATGCCACATTCACGCCTTTGGGTTTTGATTGAGCATCTACTGTGCATGGGGCACTGAGGACACAGCTCTGTGGGAAGGCTGATAGGCCACCGTATCTGTGAAGCTTCCTGGAGACAGAGACGAGGAGCCAAGTCCGATGAGGGGTGCAGAAGGAGGAGAAAAATGAAGGGTGGGGCCATCAGGAAAGGCTTGTCCCAGGACTGATTTTTCAGGCCTTCTGGCAAGAAAGAGCATTTGGAAGAGCTGGAGGGACCCTGAGAGGAGGCTGGTGTGGTAGGAACACAGGCGTGAAGGGGAGGGAGACACGGTGGGGTGGGGGCGAAGTGCCAGGGCTGGGCATGCACCGCACCCCTGTGGTGCCATGTCCTGGTACCTCGGCCCCAGGGCAGCTAGCTGGCTGCTCTGTGGTTTGATAAAGGGGTAGATGGAGCCCTCCCAGCCCCTCCACATGGGGGCTCTTTCCATTCAGTGGGCCTTCCTGCCACCCTTCGGATGGCAGCATGTGAGTTTCCCTTCCCCCAACGCTGAAAAGAGATCAGGGTGAGAGGGTCTTCACCCTGAGTGGGGCGGGGGGAGGAACCTGCAGGGCCCACAGGTGGAAAGCCTGTTCCCGCTGCAGAGTTCGGGGGTGCACAGGAGTGGGGGAACAGAGAGCCACGTGAGGCTGGCGCATCACCAGCCCACATACCCAGGAGGGCAAAGCCCCAGGCATGAGCTCTCACACAGGATGAGCCCCAGGCCTGCAGGGCAGGTTCAGATTCTCCTCCTGACCTGTCAGCAGTCTTCAGTATGACCCAGCTTGGCTCCCCTGACCTTGAACTGGGCACAGGATTTCATAGTCAACATTACCTAGTGTTTGGTGGGTAGAGTCCAAGACTGGGGGAAGGATATTTAGGTTCTGGTCTGGCTCTTCACCATCTCGGGGTTGAACCTGAGACAGGGGTCTCTAAGGCCCTTCTTGCTCTGACAGTGTTATTCTAGTTTATTTTAGTTTTGTAGATCCCTTATTGGGGCAGAGCAGGGTACTTGGGGAAGGGGGTGTATAGTGTGAAATAGGGTAAGCTTCAAAAAATTATTGATAGTTCTGAACATTTGGCTGTATTAATAGAAGTCTGGGGTCTAGAACGAGGGAGGAGATCATGCTGTCACCAAAGTAGGCAAACAGATGTGCTCTCAGGGAAAGGAATGGAAGGCAAGAGGACTCAAACCAGCTGTTCTTCCAAATAGCAGTCACGGCATAGGTGTGTAACCTGGAGGGAACACCATGCCGGGAGGGCGTGAGCACTGCCCACAGATACTTACCATGCTCAGAGAGGTGGCGCTGGCCAGTGGAGGTCCCGAGGAGAGGGTCCAGCTCAGGCTAAGAAGGACCTTCGCAAACGGCCAGAACTGCCCTCAGGTGGAGTGAACTGGCCTGCCCTGGGTGATTGGGAGTGTCCTGTCATGGGAGGTAGGAGAGGGCAGGGGGGACAGTCTCCTGGCAGGTTGGCTGTCCTTTGTCCTTTGGGTCACTGGACTAGATGATGCCTGCTGGTTCTGGAAGGCTGCCATTCTGTCACCTGGGTTCAGGTCTGAACTTGCCAACCCCTGCAGCATGACATGGGGTAGCCACAACCTCTGTGTGCCTCAGCTTCCTCATGCGGAAAGCAGAGAGACTACCTGCCTGCCTCCCGGACTTCTTGTCCAGAGTGGTTGAGGCAATGGCTATAGAGTCCTTTGCATGGTGCAACCCCAGGTGCGAGCAAGGGATAATGATCATGTTCCCCTCTGCGCTGCCTGCCTGCCACCATGCATGCATGTGGCGGGCAGGGAGTGGCTCTGTTCTCACAGCCAAAGCTGACCGATCTATATAGCCGAGCTCCTGTTGTAAGGAATTTAGTCTTTTGGGGAAACAGAGTGAAGAGTAAATACTAAGGCAGGGAAAGCAAAACCTGGCATGAGGGTTAACATCGTCTCTGGCCAGGGCAGACATCACTAATCAATCACCACACTCTTTCCTGCTGATTTTGGATATGGCCTCACATTTCTTACGCACATGATGGCAGCTACTACTAACGGTTAGGATTTGGCCTAAGAGATAGACCCTATTCATCACTCCTAAATAAAGAACAATAATTATTAATACTATTTTTGGTGAGCACCTAGCAAATGACTCAATAAATGCATTATTAAGGGAAGTGTGTGTATTGATGGGGAGTAGGGGTCCGGACAGCTTCTTGGTGGAGGTGTCAGTGGGCTAAACCCAAGAAAGGGGTGAGACTAAGAGAAGGAGAGAGAACAAGGGCACTCCAGGCCATTGGTGTGGCAGAGGCAGAAACCCCAGTGGTGCTGGGCTGGGCTCAAGGCTTGTGATCGGCTTGAGGCTGGCTGAGCACTGGCCTGCGAGTCTGCTTCCTGTGCTGCCAGTCACTGACTGTGCGACCTTGGGTAAGGCTTAGTCCCTTTGTGTGAGGTAAGGGGCAGGGGTTGGTTTCATATCCTTGAAGCTGGAAAGAAGCTCTAAAATTGTTTTCTGCCAAGACTACCCCCCACCCGCACCCCCGCAGGAGTGGCCATTGAGTCCCTAATGACTACCTTGCTGGTGGCAGCATTTTAAGTGTGATCCAAATGACTCAGAAATCTGGGGGCTGGAAGCAGTTGCTACACCAGGATAGTTATTGGGGAAAGAGCAAGATGGGGCTGAGCGGAGCCTGGGCTCGACTGATCCCTGGATTTGTAGAGGATGGACGCTTTCCCTGAGGTCGGAAGCAGGTCTGGGCCCAGAGCAGCTGAGCGGGTTGTTTGGGCCTCCCCACCATTTCAAGACGCCCTTTCATTCTTGGCCAAGAGGAGCGGGAGGCTGGGTATGGGCAAGGGGGCTGACAGGTTCTCATGTATTTATAGCTGGGATTTGGGGTCATGGGGCCCTGGGTGCTAGGGTGGCTGGATGCCAGGTCTTGCCAACCAATCACAGGGCGGTTCGCCCCAGGGTCCTGCACATTAGCAGGTGCCCTAATGTGAACCCACAGAGCTGGCCTGGGCTCTGGCCAGATGCTCAACATTCCCTCCTGACTCCCAGCGGGCCTCTGGGGTGCCGCCAAGTGCCTGCTGGGACAGAGGGAGGGGACAGAGAAAAGGAAGAGACAGAAGAGAAGAAAGGGTTTGTGTGAAGGCTGATGGTTCTGTGCTCACAGGGTAGCGGAAGGTCAGGATGCTTAGGGCAGAGGTTCTGGAATGGGCACTGGAACTCCTGGGCCCGGGTATCGATGTCATACTGGAATAAGAACAAAAGAGGCCATTGGCCCACTCAAGCCTTCCTCACCCTTAGGACACATTTGTCCCTCTCCTGCCGCACTCCACACCCCAGAAGCCAATGAGTTAATTTTCACGGAGACTTGCAGCCACCGAGGGGATTAGGGAACTTGTCTCGACCAATCAGCACATCTGCCCCATTTTGCTCTGCTGGAAACTCCGTTAAGGCTGTGCAGAACTTTTCACAGAAAGAATATCTGTCAGGGAAGGGGATCAGTGACCTCAATGATGAGTGTGGGCCTGGAAGACAGCAAACGTGGGCTGGAGTTGTGGTCGTGGGGAACTCGTCTCTTGGGTTTTAGGGTTCTGAAGTGGGACGAACCCACCAGGATGCCTTGAGGACCTGTTGAGAGGGTCAGAGAGTGTCTGAATCTGCTCTGTAGCGTTATATGAACAGGAGCGAGGCGGCAGCCATGTTCCCACCCCTGCCCTTGCACACACTCACACACGGGGGCCTGCCCGGCCTGGGCAGAGTGGGCGTGTGAGACCACCCAACTTGCCTGCCTGAGGCTGACTGCGCTGCTCGCCTGCTCTCAGGTTCCCCCATCTCAGCAGGGCCACAGTGGAGCTGCTTGTTGTATTCACCTGAGCCTCAGCTCTGTGCCCCTGCTTCTCCCACCCAGGTTGCCGCAGCCTGGAACCAGGGGGCCCTCCCTAATTTCTGCTCCTTCTGTACGTCCCACAGCCTGGCCATCACCAAGACTTTTCAGTTCTACCCCCGAGTACCGATCAAAATGCATGCAATCTATCTGCTTCTCTTCACTGTCCTTCCCTTCTCCTCTGTCACACTGGCCTCTGAGACAGCCTCCTGATTGGAGCTCCTGCTGCCATTTTGTCCCCATCTCCCCATGCAGATTTGTCACATCAATGTCCTGCAGAAACCCCCTCAGTGGAGCCCTGTGATTTTAGGGCAAAGGCCAACCGTTCCCTGACTGTGGCCTAGAAGTCGCTCCGGGTCTGGCCCCGCACACTTCCCCGTCATCCCTCCCAGGTTCCCTGACCCTCACTCACTGCAGCCAACAGAGCTTCTCTCCGTTCCCCCTCGTGTCCCGATCACCGGGGCACTGGTCTGGGCCTCCCCCACCCAACTGGATGGCAGGGACCCCGTCTTTTTCTCACTGCTGTAGTCCCAGTGCTAGGGAGTTGCCTAGCACCAAAATAACTTTGGGAAAGAGGGAAGTGTTTATAGACAGCAGAACCTCGGTTCTCGAACTTAATTCATTCCAGAAAACTGTTCAAGAAGAGATTTGTTTGAAAAGCAAATCTCCTTTTTTGTTGCCTGAGAGACACGTGACTGGTCATGTGCAGGCGTCAGCATGAAAGGGTTGTGGCATCAGGAATCGAGACCCGAAGTTCTGTTAGACAGCAGAGACAATTTTTACATGAGCAACTTGGTTGAGAGCCGAATTGCTTGAGAACCAAGACATTCGAGAACCGAGGTTTGACTGTCCTTTCAGCAGGAGAGGTTCTCTGTGCTGATATTCAAGGTTCAGGGGATCTGGAGAGGGGCCTCACCCAGGCTGCAGGAATCCGGGTCCAGGCAGGCCTCTTCCTTGGAGGCCTCAGTCTGGTCTGTACAACAAGGGGTTGGACCATATGCCCTTGTCTGAGGGCGCTTTTAGCTCTAAAGGCAGGATGGAAAAAGGCAGAAGGGCTAACAGCATGGATTTGTACCTGAACAGACCCAGGTTTCCATCTTGGCTTTAATCACTTGTTGGCCAGGTGACTTTGGGCCTCTCTGAACCTCCGTTTCTTCCTCTGGGAAGGAGAGGCAGAATAATAACTTACCTTGTCTCAAAGGGTACGGCACAGGGTCTGATGCTTAGTCAGCACTCAACAAATGGGGCCTCCCTCCTTCATAGTTTACAATCTGATGATGGAGCGTGGCAGTTCAAATGGCTCATAAATGTTTATCATTAAGAAAGCATTTTTCTCCCCATGTATTTTAGTGCCAAGTATTTATAAAGAGCTGCTGTGCACTTGGTCTAGCCTTCTGCTTGGTGGTGTTGCACCAGTGGTCCAGGTGTGTCTGTGGAGCCTGCTGGGGCTTAGAACTGTGACTGTTGGGGGCCGGTGGCACCCCAGCCCAGGGTGGCACTAAAAGAGGCCAGAGAAAAGAAGCATCTGAAGCTGCCCCATGGTCTGGGCCAGGCTGGACTCACGGTGAAGGCAAACTGAGGTCTGACCCTGACAGCTGTTCTCAGTGAGAAGATAATCCAGGGGCAGGAGCCAGCATCCAGAGGCAGGTGCGTCTGTGCAGATGCTATCCCAGACACCCCGTCACAGGGGTGGCCTCTGTCTAACCCCAGCTGTGCGCCTGCTGCTGAGTCTACAAAAACTAGAAATCGAGACGGTCAGGAGGAAGGTCTTAGGTGGTAGAGAGGAGGAGAAAGAAGAACGCAGAGGGTTGACGTGAAGACCATCCGACAGCAGTAAATGCCAGTAAGATGAACACAGCAATGAGTGAACAAAGTCTCCTGCCAACAGAAACGGGACCTCACCCGGGCCTCAGAAGCAGCGCACAAACCCCCGGCACCTTGGCTCAAGCCTTATCAGTTTTGTTAGGTGCCTAGAGTAGAAAAGAGACATCTGAAAAAAGAAAAACCAGGGGGTTATACTCAGTGAGTGTTGAACTTGTAAAATGCTACCGCACATGTGTGTTAGCGAACACAGGCTCACTCCCCTAGTTACCAGCTGTGGCGTGGACGGGAGATGCGGCAGGGCCACGCACCTGCTGGGTTTCTCTCCCACCCACGTGGCAGTGTGACTGTGTAACTGCCAGGGTTGTTTTGGTGTTAAGTGAAAGAGGGCTGTCTCAATGTCATCCCCCCAAACCCCCACCACTCCCCGAAAGGAAAGTGTTGGGTCCAGAAGCTCCATCTCTCACGTGTGCTTTCCCTTGTGGGGGCTCCACTTCCACATGGGCCTTCCCGGTCAGTGGAAAAAACGGCCACAAAGCTCAGCTTAGCCACTGCAGTAGGGCGGCGTCTCTTTAACCAGAGCGCCAGCTAACGGCCTGGGGCCGACTCTCTTTGTCGGGTTGGGGGCCCATGTTCAGCTCCGAGCCAGTGGTGATGTCTGGGAAATGCGAGTTCAGCATCAGGGAGCCATGAGATCTAGAGTGGGAAGGCCTTGTTCTCCAGAGAGATGGTGGAGGCATTCAAAACCCACTATGCCCCTTTACTTAAAAACCAAACCCTTCTCTAGATTGGGGTTTTAGAACGTGATTAGGGACTAGGTCCCTACCACACCTTTCACCCGTGTCCACAGCCACAGCGAGGAGGCCTGCCAGTGTCGAAGGCTGAGAATGTCTTTTCCCCCAACCGTGACACGGTGGCCAGCCACGGAGGCGAGGCCCTGGGGCCAGCTCTCCGCAAGCCTTCTGTGTTGAGCAGTTTCCGGGATGTGAGGAGGGGTGGATGCTGCTGTGACCATATTCTGTCCACGGCAACACCATAATCTAGGAGAAGGATCTATACGTAGCAAGGTCGACACGTGTGGTGATGTGACTGAGCTCTAGGCACCCCTGTCTCCCGGTCGTAACTAGATTTGGAAATAATCTGAATTTGGATAGAAGATTCTGTTTATATGGTGGAAGGGTTGGGTTTGATCATCGACCATCTGTCATCAATTGGTAATGACTGCCAAGAGTCTTGTGTTGGGGTGTCCAAAGCGAGGCTCCGGCTCAGCAGGAAAGAGGCCTGTGATTGATTAGCAGTGTCTGCCATGGGCAAAGCATCGAACGTGATGGTATGTTTGTCACATAGCACACAAACTTTTTTCCCCTCCAGGTCTCTCCCTTGAGACACGAGTCAGCAGAACAAATCGGGGAAACTTTGGGGCTCAAGAGAGAAGGACACACAGCAAGCAACAGAAGCCTCATTTTCCCTGTTGAAGTTCACTTTTCTCATCTGCAGTTTGGGGCAGATAACCCAGCTGTCTGAGCCAAGCAGGGTTGTTATAAGGATCAAATGAAGTAAGAAATGTGAAATCACTTGGCCATACATGCAGTAACAGCAAGCAGTTAAATGACACTTTTTTATGTCAGACACTGTTCTAAGTGATTTACTTATATCCTCATTAAATTCTCAAAACAACCTTATAAAGTGGTTACTATGGTCATCCTCATCTTATAGAGAATGATACTTTGGTGCAGACACTAAGTCGCGTGCCCGGGATCACCTGAGCTATGGGCGCAGGGCTCAGACCCAGACAGCCTGGTTCTGGGGGTCACTGCTATGAATCCCTTCGTTGTGGTGCTTCTCACTGTAAACTGTAGTGTGCCATGCACCCGAAAGGGATTACCTGAAGCAGCACCTCTAATTCCTTTCTTGCTCAGGAAATATCTCACTGATTCACTCCTTCATTAATACCCACGGGGATGAGATTGTTCTGCAGGTCTGCGTGTCATTTAGGGCTCAACGACACCTTTCTAAGACCTCGTGGAAGGTAAGAAAGGGGAGGCAGGGTAAACCTTAGAGTCTGCCCTAATTGCCAGTCAGACTGCCTGGGTTCACCTTCTGGCTCTTCCTAGCTGTGTGACCTTGAACAAATTACCTAACCTCTCTGAGCCTTGGTGTCCTCATCTGTAAATAGAGCTGATAATCATACTTACTGTGTGGGATTATTGAGGGGAGGCAATGGGATAACATGAGGGATGTGCTTAGTAAGGTATTAAGTGCTCAGTATGGGTGGTGTGTGGGTGGGTGAGGTTACAGAGGTTTAGGTAGTCCTGTCCCCCCTGGGGAAGCTGGCACCACCTTTACCCATCAATCAATATGTAACTTCTTCACCCCCATCCTACCAACTATATAAGTCCCAGAACAAAAGCCCTGGGGCTCCTGCCACTCTTGCCCTTGCCCTTCCTGTCCTACCTTGCCCTGCCCTGAACCTATGCGTTTCTCCTCCACCTCGGCAGGCCCACTCTTTTCCAGGAAACGTATCACCAGCAAACCCTGCTTGCCCACTAGCTGATCTGTAATTCTTTACTGCGTCAACAAGAAGAACCGGGTTTCTCCTGTAACATAAATGGTGCTGAAACCTGGGATCCTGACTCAGATCCCACCCTTTGTCCCCTCCCATAAAAGATGTTAACTACACTTATTGTAGTGGTCATTTTGCGGTATATACAAATATTGGGTCATTAGGTTGTATACTTGAAACCAATATAAAGTTTTATGTCAGTTATACCTCAATAAAAAGAAAAGACTTTCCTTTGAGTCTATAAGGCTTCTCTTTGGCTCCCTTCTCTGAGCCACCTACTCCCAGCTCTTGGGGCAGCCAAAAGGCCCTGCAAGATGCCCAGAGTTCCTTCCTCCTTCAGAGTTTTGAAGACGGCTGTCTGCTTCTTCATGAATGCCCCAGCCCCCCGCCCCCATTCCCTGGAGGCGTGCGAGGAGCTGCAGAGTGTGCCTGCTCCGGATTGGGGCTGGGGGCCCGCCCAAGTGCAAAGTCTCCCTTGATGCAGTAATTCTGCACAAAGAGGCTAGTCTCTGAGACCGAAAGTCAGCGTCTACAGAATGGGTGGTAATTAGAGAACATTGGAGCTAGAAGGGAGTTTTGTCTTGTTTCTGTTTTTGTTTTTGCTGCTGGAATGCTCTTCTTCCCTCTGTGGACAGAATCTTCCCAGAGAACCAGTGACTTAAGGAGACATGGAGAGCTGCTCTGATTGGACTGGCGTCCAGCAGTCCCCTTTTACCGATTAAGAGACTGAGCGAGGGCCTCTGTCCCAGTGCCTTGTGGTTTTTCTGTTTAAATATAAAAGGATGCATCTATTAAAGTTTCATTCATTCAGCACACATGGGATGAATGGGCACCCGCTGGCCCCAGGGTCCCCCAGGTGATCCGAAGACACACCATAATTCCCTGGCCTTGGGTTCCCAGCCTCTCCCCTGGGAAGTGATGCTGAAGCCAGGGAGGGTGAAAAGCGGGCCAAGGGTGCCCTCGGGCAGTGCTTGGAGGGGCGGGGCCTGGAAGACTGGAGAGCAAAGTCACCTCAGCAGGGAAGACAGGACTCCGGCTGAGTGGTAGAAGGTATTTGCAGAGATGCTGAAGTGGGAACATTCTGGGTGTTTAGAGTGAAGGGTGGGGAGGCGCAGGGCCTGAGGCTGTAAAATGGGAATTAGCATGGAAAGTCCTGGACCCAGCAGGGCTCTCCTGGTTTGGGGTGGAGGGAGACTTCTGACCCTTTGGGGTGAGGTGGGGAAGACTTTCTTCTTTGGGCATCTAAGATGTGGAGTCCTACCCCATCATTCCTCAGGTCAGCAGCTCCCCAGAGGCAGGAGGGGTGAAATAAAGACCAAGACCACCCCCCGAGTGAATTCACCCCACGCTGGGTGATGGGGTTCGGAATCAGAGTGTCACAGTTTTGTGGAGACGCTGCTGCTACCCTGGCTAACTGCACTACTTCCGCCTCTTATTACAACCTTTCTGAGCCTGACTTTTCCCATCTGCAAAGTGGGACACTGTTCAGTTCTATCCTGAGGATGGTCATGAGGCTTAAAGAATATCCTGATGAAGGATAAGAGTCGGAAGAGCACAGACCCGGTAGGCAGTTGTATTGATTAATTAAAGCGGCGGGCGTGCATTCCTGGGTCCCTGAGTGCCCTTCGCAGTTCACACTGCTGGCCTCCGTACAGGGTGCAGAGTAGGTGTACAGTTGTTTATACGGCAAATAATACAATTATTGATAAACAATACAAATAGAAACTCTGTGTTTTGCATACTCACAACTGCAAACCTATTTTAACTCTGCCCTGTGTAAATCTCAGCAAAGAGGATGATATCACCGCCGTCCTTGGAACATTCTTCCCTGTGTGGAAAAATATGACTTCTGCCCATTGGTGTCTGGGATCCGCCCTTGGGGCCCCAGGGAAGAAGTTCCTGTGTCTTCTCCCTGAAGACCTTCAGAGACGCACAGATAAAAGGACAATGACCATAGCATTGGGCCGGACACTTCTTCATGAGTCAGAGGCAAGGTGGAGCCCAGGCCACCAGGTTTGGTGGTGGGCAGGAGTGCTGGTCCTGTGTGTCTCTCCCAGGACAGCCTGCGGGGGCAGCTGGCGCCGCCTGTTCTTCCCTCATTGCCTTCCCGAGAACTGGGTGGAGGGCAGGCGGGCAGGGCGGAGGCGGTAGGGAAGGTCTTCTTGGGCAGGAGAGTGGTTCTGCCTGCCAGGAGGAGCCCCTGACTCCTAGGAGACGTTTTCCTGTCAGAAGGGAGAAGTGGTTATAGCAACAAGTCCCAGGGGATGACTGAAGGAAGTTGGTTCATCAGCGCATCCTGTCTTCTGAAAATCCCAGTGCACTATTAATAATTGTATAAGCAGCCCCTCATTTTAAAGAATGCCCTCATATGCCTGCCTCACTTGGCATCCATGCAACAAATGTTTATGGGGAGGACAGCCCACAGACCGGCTCCCTCACGCCTCCAGACGCACCCTGTCCGGCAGCCTCTGCCTGCTGGATTCTAGTGCAGAGCCTGCGGAAGCCAAAACCATTATCAGGGAGACCAGGCACTGTTTGCTGTTCCCCAGAGGATTCTCCTTCAGAGCCCGCTGATCCTGGGTTTAGGTGAAACCTGATAGAGCCTCAGCTTGGAGATCTGGTCGACCAGATGAGACATGGCTCCAAAACAGAGAGAAGTGGAACTTCTTGAAGACAGCAGGCTCACAGCTGGAAGACGTGCAACGTGAGAAGCCAGCTGCCAAAGAGATGATGACTGAAGGGCAGAGACTAGCAGCTCTGAAGACCCCCTGGTCCCCAAGGGAGGGGCAGCACTGTGTCAGCACGAAGGACCACTGTGAGGGGGCGGTCCTTACAATCATGGAAAGTCTTGTCTTATAATCATGGTTCTGAGGATCAGCAACTAGGGCCCCGGGCCAGATTCAATCAGCTGCCTGATTTTGTAAATAAAGTTTTATTGGCACGCAGCCACGCCCATTTGTTTCCACATTATCTGCGGCTGCCGTTCACACGACTGCCACAGAGCTGAGCAGCTCACTTTATGGCTCACAGGCCTAAAATATTTACTGCCTGGCTCTTCAGAAAAAAGTTTGCCAACCCCTGATGGTTTGAGCTATCAAGGAAAAGTTAAAATTCAGCCTGAGTTAGAGCAAGACCAGGAGGTACCGAGTCTCCTGGGGAGGGACTTGCAGACAGACTGGCTGACGGTGTTGTCACTCATGTGTTGGTGTCATGAGTGGGGAAGGATTTGGATCATCTGAATTTCATAAAATTAGCAAAAGTTAAGACCGAGAAGGACATCAGACAGTGTCTAGTTTGACTCTTGCCTATCCATGTGGGGAAATGGAGATCTGGGGAGCGAGGGGACTTGGCTTGTGAGCATAGGGTGGCAGCTCTTAGTCTCAAACCCAGGCCAGAGGACTTTGTTCTGATTTGCTGTTTTATGGCACACACGCACACACGCACACACACACACACACACACACACACACACAGTTCTCCAAGCAGGAAAACAGCAAAGAGATGTGTTTGCCTCTAAAGGGCAGTTGCTTATTTTATCTTTTCTGTGTCCATTGCCTTTGCTTTAGAAGAAGGGGGCAAGGATTCCTGCTTCGCCCTATATAAGGAGGCTGCTGTTCCAGCCAGGCCCATCCCATAGCAACAGGGAGCTCTGTTTAAGGCAAGCTCGCGCACAGCAGCTGCCTCCCACCCGCTGCGGATGGAGCATTGTCTGCCGAACACCTGCCCTCCCTGCCAAAACCCGACTGGAATGCAGGCACCAGGGCTGCGCAATCCTGGAGTGGGTCCTTTGCAGGGGATCCGTGCCTCCTACCTCCTGGAGTGCCACCTGTACACCCGGCCTTGTGCCCAGGGCCACAAGGCAGTCACCAGAAGCAGCTAGATGCAGTCGGGGTCAGTCAGGCTCTCCCATCCTGAGCCTCAGTTTCCCCCCATGGTAAATTGGAGCGTTAGAACCCATCCAAAGGGCCCCTTTCTTTCATTCTGTTCTATAATTCTGGCACCTGTGCCTCCTTTGAAATAGCTCTGAAACAAAAAGAGTTTTGTTTTTATTCTAGCATGGGGGTTACATGTCACGACTTGGGGAGTCAGATTTCCTGGGTTCCATCCCAGCTCAACGACTTAATTTATCTGGGTGTCTGCAAGGGAAGTTAGTGCACCTCTTTGAGCCTCAAGTTTCCTTGTCTGTAAAATGGAGATAAGGAGGGAACCTGTCCCGGGAAGTACCTGCAGCTATTGTTTGGTTAAAGCATAGGAGGAGGTGGGACAGACTGGTCGTGGAGGTCTTTTCCTGCCTGCCGTTCTAGGCTTCTCTCTCCAGCCTCTCTTTGCCCCAGTGCTGACTGGGGAATTTCCCAAGGAAACCTGATCGGGAGATTAGAGACCAGGAAAAGGCTGTCGGGGAGAAAGGAGCTGGGGGAGTTTTCAGGGCACTGCCAGGCTGAGTTGAGTCCAGGTGTGGGCACCACCTCCGTGCCCCGCACTGCTCTAGGTAGAGCGGTCCAGGAGGGAAGGGCTTCTTAGCGGCATGAGGCCTGGGATACCATCACGTCAGTCTACCCCTCTGCATCTTCCTGTAGAATCAGCTTTCCCTTGTCTTCTGTTTGGCGATGATTTTTTGGGGGGTATTTTTTTAGGCAGTATAATGCAGTGAGTGATTAAAGACCTGCCTTCGGCATCAGACAGACCTCAACCAGCTGAGGATCCTCACCGGGCCTCCTCGGTTTCTTCTTCTCTCTGTGAAATGGAAATAACAGCAGCTGTGAAGATTAAATGACAATGTATGGTGAGCACTCTGCTCATTTTTCCATGCAAAATAAGCTTGCTCAGTAAAATCTGAAGAGTGCCTAATATTCGCCAGCATATAGCAGGAAGCAAGATAGACTAGTTCCCAGCAATTAGGAGTGTCCACGAGAGTGGGGGTGGACAGATAACAAACTTGAAAAGAATGAGCAAGATTATTTCAGTGATGTGGGTTGTGAAGAAAATAAGACACAGCCATGTGATGGGGAGTGTGCAGAGTAGGGGAGGGGCGGCCACTTTATAGTGAGTGGTCAGGGAAGGTCTCTGCAGAGGTGACATTTGGTCTAAGTGTTAGAAGAAGCCAGCCATGCAAAAATGGCTTGTGCAAAGGCCCTGGGGCAGTGACCAGCTTTGAAGCTCTGATGTAAAGAATGCCAGAAAGTGGCTGGAGAGGATACTGGCAAGGCAGGCAAGGGCCACGGATGTTTGGATTTCATTCTAAGTACAATTGGAGAGTCTTTGAAGAGTTTTATATAGGGAGTATGGTCTGATTTCCGTTTTTTAAAGGTGATTTTGGCTACTTTAAGAGACCAGCTTCGGGCGAGATGAGCAGTTATGGAAGTAGGGGACCCATTAGGCAGCATTGCAAGAGTGTAGGCAAGAGACGATGACAGCATGAGCTAGTATGGTGACAGCAGAGATGGAGAGACAGTACTTTGGAGTGGACAGGACAGGCTGATGGACTGAATGTGAAGGTGAGGGAAAAAGGAATCCTAAGTTTCACTTCCGAGCAGCTAGGTGAAGGCTGTGCTCTTTACCGATGGGGAGAGGACTGAAGAAGAAACTGCCTTGGGTGGAAATAGAATTCCATTTGGATATAAGCTTCGGATGCCAAATAGACCACCAAGGGGAGGTGTCAAAGAGGCAGGATTTGACAGGGCTTTCTTGCAGGAGTAGCCGAGGACACAGCTAATGCATGGCAGGACACAGCTTGTTTTGAGCTGAGAGAGCTTGAGCGCATATCTGACTGGGGCTTAACCCTCTCCCAGCTCTAAGCTTCTGGATTAGCTCCAAGGGCCTCCCTCACGCCTCCAACAGCCTGGCATGACCCACATCCCTCCCTAAACCCCCAAAGGGCTCAAGGCTGCTCAAGCCACTCCCCCAGAGGACTTTCAATGGCATGCAGGTGGAACCTTGGGTACTATTGTGTCTGCGGCCAGAGGCTGGCGTAGCTTGGACCAGCCAGCCTAAAAGAACCTTGACAGAGCCAGATACGTGCGACATGCTTTACAGCAGAACCTTTTTAACCTCTTGTCCATCAGCCAGTCCCAGAGACAGGATAGAATTTAGGGGGCCTGTGAGCTTGGGTGGAAAAAAATAGTGCCTCTTTTATTTTCACTAACCTGTAAGGGAAATGTAAATTTAGCATTTCCTTTCATTGTGAATGTAGGTGAAAAACCATAAAAGTATTAGTGGTACCTGCGATTTTTTTTGGTCACTGATGGAAATCATAGATACTGGCTTTTCACATTACAGTTATTTCAGGTGTCTACAAATATTTATGCTTATCACTGCTTTGAAATTGCGGGTGATTATTGCACTTGCTACTAGATATTATTTATACAGTAATAAGAAAGCATGTTATATTCCTGTAACATACATTTACTCTTTTTAATATTTCATGACTATATTTTTATATTATTGGTATCCTTTATAATCCTGTTTTATTTTATTCATTTAAAAACATTCTGAGAAGCAGTTTATGTGCTTCCCAGATTGCCAGGGGGGCTAATGGCTCAAAAAAAGGTTAAGACTCCTGCTTGAAAAGTATGATCTTTTTCCTACTTTACGGATGAAGATGCTAGGGCTCAGAGAAGTTGAGCATCATGGCCAGGGCCACACAGCTGGTGGAGTGACTGAGCTCACATTAATGCAGATCTTTCTGATTCCAAATTGGATGTTCTTAACAGTCCTGTCGCTGCCTTCCCTGTAGCCCCATCAGCGAAACCTACAACCAATTTCAGCAGAATCTGCAGCACAAAAACCATTCATATTTTATCTGAAAAAATAATACAGCTTTTGCATTCTAGTTGCTAGCATACACTTGTTTTTTTGTAATAGAAGATGGTTTCCCTTCCTGGTGAAAAGATTTACTTTGCTATGATGCTGAATCTTGGCGGGGGCGGGGGGGCGGGAATGGGGGTCTGAGAACAGGCACTGTGCCTGTTCTGTGCCTGTGCGTGCTTCTCAGCCTCCACCGCGCCCTCAGCCGTATGCTGCAATCAGAGATGGAGAAGGGAGATTCAGCTCCGTTGAGTCTCATGCTGCCCTGTTGGCAGGCAGCCCACCGAGCAAATGAGAAAACCAACCGAGGCTTCGGGCCATCAGGTGGCTTGCCTTTCGTCATGTAGCTTCAGCCAATGGAATTCTAGTTGAGGCTCTTCCCTGGCTGCAGCCTTGGCCCAGTTCCAATGTCACAAACTTAGCTGCGTGATCTCAAGCACATTACCTAGCATCCCTGGCGCTCAGTTTCCCTCATCTGTAAAATGGTCTGGCCAATGTGTCTTGCCTGCCTTTATCTGGTCATTATACAGATGCAGGTGGAAACTTGGGTGCTATTGTGTCTCGGGCAGAAGAGGTGTCTGCAAAATGCATGGCACAAAAGAGAGGCTCAGCAAAGGAGAATGATTATCATGGATCAAATATTGCCAAATTCTCAGAGGTCCGCAGGCAGGGGCTGGGTGCTGAGGAGGGCAGCAGCTCCCCTTGCTGCCTGAGAGATGAGATGGGACCATCACCAAGCTCTTGTCAAGGCCAAGAGCCAAGTCCAACCTGGGGTTCAGTCATAGCCCAAAACTTCCTAGATGAGCAGTCAGGACTGGGGAATAGCAGACAGACTCCCACCTCCCATCCCTGTCTCTGTCCCTTCCTCAGAGCCCCAGCACCAGAGTGGCAGCTTTATTTCACGCGCCTCAATATTTAATAAGCAGGACCATGACAAGATTAGGTGACCTCAGGGCCCAAATGGACTGTCTGCTGGCATAAGTGGTGCTTGAATCATTTCCCAGGGACTAGTGCCGGGCAGGCTTCCAGGAGCTGAATTTACCCTCCGATTCTCTGCTTTCCTCTTCTCCTCCCTACTCCCAAGCTCCATTTTAGAGTTTCCAAGTCCTTTGGCTTCAGAAGGCCAAGGACCAAGATAGAAAACAAAATAATTATTCATCCACCAGGATCTGTCCACACCCCCACCTCATCAGAAACTCGGGCTTAATGTGGGGAGACCCCAGAGGCCTGAGACACCAACCCAGGCCCTAGGGTACCTGCCTGGCTGGGATTCCCATGTTAATGTGCACCTTGAGGACACAGGTTCAGTGGACTATGTGGTCAGAGAGATGCAGGCAGAAGGTGGTAGGAAATGAGAGGAGGGACCAGCTGGGACAACTGGGGCAGGCTCCATGGGGGAGGAGGCATATGAATTGGGCTTTGCAGGATGGGTTGAAGCACGTGCACAGCTAAATAAAAATAAAACCTTCAAAGAGTGCCCTGACTGGTATGGCTCAGTTGGTTGGAGCATCATCCTGTAGCCAAAAGGTTGCGGGTTTGATTCCTGGTCAGGGCACATCCTTAGGCTGAGAGTTTGATCCTGGGTCTGGGTGTGGAAAATCCCCGGTCCGGGCACATGCAGGAGGCAATCAATTGATGCATCTTTCTCACATCGATGTTTCTCTCTCCCTCTTCCGCTCTCTCTAAAAGCAATGGAAAAAAAAAATGTTCTTGGGTGGGGATTTTAAAAAAAGAACATTAAAAGAGTAAGGAAACATAAAAAGAAAGTATTGTCTGACTTCCCACTGTCTCCAACCAATTCCTTATTCCTGTTCCCAAACTCAATATTTTCTTGTGTAGTCTTATAGCAATAATCTTTGAGCATCTAAAGTATCCATCTATCCTTCCATCCATGTATCATTTCTTTTTTAAAGTACAAACAGGATCATATAACATAAACTTGCCCTTTTTTCTTACCAGCCCAGCCTGGCGATCTTCCCATAGGAATGCACACAGGGCAGGTGGCCTGGACCAGCGCTGCGATCCTTGCAGGCAGCTGGAAGGGTGTGAACCAGATGAGGAAACCCAGTGTGTAAGAGGAGCTCCAGCAGGGAATGAGGGAAGCAGTACTGCCGGGTGGTTAAAGCCAAGCCTGACCTTCGCATTTGAACGATTTGGGGTTGAACCCCCATCCTAGCACTTTACAGCTGTGAGACCCTGGGCAGGTTTCTTCCCCTTCTCTGATTAATTTCCTCATCTTTCAAATGGAGCTAATCATCTCTCCCTTTGGGACTGTTGTGGACTTTCAGTGAAAGCCCTTACCACTCACAAGGCTGTCAGTGCATGAGACCAGGCCCCTGTTTTTGCCGCTGTCACTGTCCTGTGCCAGGTGGGGCTGGGGGCAGCTGAGCCCTGACAGGTAGAACCAGGTGCATGCTTGGTGTTTCTGGAGTGATATTTGGAGAGAGGAGGGCCAACAGATCAATTCAAAGCTTAAAATAGCCTGGAAGTGCAAGAACAACAATAAATAAATGGGTCCCGGATGCTTTTAAATCTTGGCATTTCCTCATCTCAGCTCAGTCTGTCCAGACAGCTTCATCAGCGGTTGCTGCTGAGGCTGGTGGCGCATGCCTCCCTGGCTGTGGCCCAGCCCTGCTTTCAAGAAAATCAGATCTAGAAACATTTGGATCTTTGGCACCAGGCCTGCCGGTCATGGATGTAAGTTGAGGATCAGGCAGCATTGGGGTTTGTCCCAGGTGTGTAGAGTAAAGGCCTAGGGGATCACATGAGGAGAAGGTGGCACCTTCTAGGACACGGGGCTGAGGCAGTTGCCAGGGAATGGGGTTATTCATTCATAGCCCCCTCTCAAGAATTTATTAAGCACTAACTATATGCCAGGTGCTGGGGATACAGGGGTGAGCATTAGTCAAATGCTCGTGCAAATAACTATTTAGTTACCAATTGTGATATGCTCTAGAAGGCTCAGAACCTCCAGAAGGCTGCGAGCCAGTGAAGCGTGGGACTTCTCATCTAGTCTGCGGGGTTCAAGCAGAGCTTCCACCCTGGGACACAGAGTAAAGGATAGATAGGCGGTAACTAGGCAAAGCGGACCTATCTGTGGGGATGCTGGTCCAGGCAGAGGGAACAGCACATGCAAAGGTCCTGTGGGGGAGATTCTGGCAAGTGCTAGGGGTGGAAAGAAGGCCAGTGGGACCCAAAGTTGGGATGGGGAGGTGGTGCATTAATACTAGGAAATGATACAAGACAGGTAGGCAGGAGTCAGATCACCCCAGACCTTACGGGTTTGAGGGAGGGTTCTGGTCTTTATCTGGGAGAAATCCAGGGCTGGCCCATATGCATCTTGGGAAGACAGATGGCTGTGGCTGGAGGGCGCTAGAGTAGAAGCAGGCGGCTGGGGCTGCCATTCAGGTGCGAGTTGATTGGACGTGCACTGAGTCCGTCAGAGCTTGAAGAGTTTACCCTGTGATTAGGCGGGTGAGGAGGCTCCAGCAGCCCAGAGAAGCTGCAGCTGTTCCAACAGTTGCTTGGAGACTCCCATGTAATAATCTCACTCATGGCCATTGTCTTTTGAGTCCTTCTTTGCACCAGACACTGTGCAAAACCCTTTTCATTAAATCCTCATTAGAACCCTAAGATGATGGGTGGGGCTATTATTGTCCCCGTTTTACTGAGGCCCAGACAGGTTAAATCACTCAGCCAATTATATGGCCCACCCCCCACTGTCCAGCTCCTCTGGGTTGACAGCCCCCTGGATTGGTGTTCTTAAGGGCCAAGCCCTTGGCTTCTGTTGCTATAGTGACCCTTGGTATCATGTCTGCCCTGGCCATACAACTGGTTCAGAGCTAGGCTGGAAAGGCATTGCCATGTGTGACCTGAAGGGACATAGCCCCACAGCCCTTGCTCGCTCCTCCACCCTGCCCAGCCCCCTGGCCTCTGGCAGTGCTTGATAGCCCTGGTTTAGGACATGTCTCTGGGTTTCACATGTCACCTGCCTCCTGGGGATTCAGATAGTCTCTGCTGCTTGTTTTTATTTTGCTTCTTTATTTCCTCTCCTCTCCTTCTTTCCCTCTGCTCCCACCCTGTCCCCATCTGTTGCTGCCCCATGGGGGTCTTTGCCTCGCCTCCCAGATGTACAGGCAGGACTTGGAATGGAAGCAGAAGCCTTCTTCCTTCTGGCCTTTAAGGAAGGAAAGAAACTGGCAATTTGGGCAGCCGTTACCTGCCAGGCACTGGGCTGAGCTGTGGGCATGCGCAATCTTATATAACCCTCACAGCGGTCCTGTGAGGTGTACACATCATCTCTACTCTACAGATGGGGACACTGGGGCTCGAAGGATTTAGGTGTCAAACCCAAGGTCACATGCTATGATCTGACTCGTGACTTAAAAATGTTTGCTTTCCAAATGGTGCCTATGATTCACCTGGGGATCTGTTAAAATGCAGATTCTGATTCAGGAGTTCAGGGATTCAGCAAGAGAGTCTGCAGAATTTAACTAGCTCCGGGGAGGCTGATGCTGCTGATCCATGGACCGCGCTTTGAGCAGCATCGAAAGGAGCTAGCAGATCTCCCAGACGCTCTCCCCAGCACGGGTGCACACGCACATCGTCATGACGCTCTGTCCCGCAGTGCTCGCCACCTCCGAAGGCTTTCCCGCCATCGCAGGCTGACTGCATGTCCCAAACTCCAAGCTGACTGACCGTGGTCTCCAAAGCCGACCAGTGTTGGAATATGAGGGAACAGAGGCTCAGAGAAGTAAAGGGACTTGTCCAAGGTCCCCTGCCAATAGCGCAGAAAATTCAGGCGTGTGACTCCCACTCAGAGGTCTCCATTATTGCTTTGATTAGGAGTCCAAGGTCTCGGGGGTCTAGTCTTACCACTCTTTAACTTGCTCTGTGACTTTAGGCAAATTACTTACCCTCTCTGAACTTCCGCTTCCCCATTGGAAAAATGGCTTTACCTCTCCCCTATTGTGAGGATCAACTGGGAGAAAGTCTAGTTAACAGCATGAAGCATTTTTATAGCCCCAAGACCCCCAGTCTCAGTAGGGTGGGAGAAACCTAGTAGGGCAGAGAAGTGGATCTGGGTGGCACTTACGTGTGGATGGCAGGGACCTCACTCCCTGAATGATCTCACTGTTCTCCATTTGAGAGCTCCCCACTTCTGCCTGTTCTCCATCAGGCTTTGGTGATAATCTGGCGCTGTCAGATGGTTACCCTTCCACAGTTCAGTGCCTGTGATTCCCTCATTAGTGCAGAGTACGGAGGAGCTGCCCTGGAGGGGTGGGGGCCTGTGGCGTTGCCACCCCGTGGGACACATCCCTGTTACATGAAAGAAGGGAGTGAAAGCATGTTACTTGTTTGACACAGATTCACTTTACGTGCCCAGTGAACACGCTTCTCTACGGAAGGCACGTTCACCTGTGGCTGGGAGGAGCCAGTGCCTGGGCCACATGGGACATGAGCGAGTGGGGGGCTGCTGAGCAGGCCTCCTTGGCCTCCCTCCTTTTCTGTCTCTCACTGCCCACGTGACCAGAGAGGGCCTGCTGGGGCCCAAGAGAATCTGTTTCCCACCAGCTTTATCTGGGAGCTCACAGATCTGGGATTCTCATCATCGGACCTACTGCAAAAGGAAAGGCAGGAATTTCCATAAGGGAATAGTGGATGGGGAAGGAGACCAACAGCACCCCCAGTAAAGGGGACTGCGAGAGAGGGAGACCTCGCAGGCATCACAGTAATGGGAAGCAGAGGTGCCCACACTGACCTGGGAAGCGGGGGCTCTACTCATCCACCCACCCCACAAAGGTTTAGGGAGTACCCACTCTGTGCCAGCTGCTATTCCGGATGCTGGGAGCCAACATAGGACAAGCCCGGGCCCCTGCCCTCCTGTAGCTCACATTCTGACGATCCCTGGGTTCATGCTGTGGATTACACGCGGCCGTATAATCTACGGTGACTGGGTGGGGTAGGTGTTGGGGAGGGTTTCTCTCATTGAGACCGAATGCTGGGTAGGAGGCCCAGGTGCGGCCCGAGCCGAGAAGAAGACTCCTATGTCTGCAGTGCGGGAGGGCAGGAGGTGGTGGGAGAGGAGGCAGGCCCAGGCGACGCCGGGCCTTGCAGGCTCCTTGAGGGCTTGGGGGTTTTGCCAAGGGCGGCGAGAAGTCAGGGAAGGCTTTGAAGCAGGAGAGTGAGCCACTAACTCTAGTCTCAGCTCTACCTGCAGCTCCTTGGTGATGGCTGGTGTGCCCCTGATTTGGCTCTCTCCTCCATGGCCCACACCAGGGACTTGTTACCTTGGGCTTCTTGAGCCCACAAAGACTTGCAAAATACTAGCACAGCTTGGAGAACTTTTCCCCCTGTCCCTTGTTCCGAAGTCTAATAGATAAAACTGCACAGTGTGAGGACCAGAGCTGCCCCGCACTGCTATGGATAGCTGCGCTCAGCCTGAGGAGAGGGCTGGCAACGAAGAACTTAGGAGTTGACTCTGGGTGAACATTTAGCTCAGCAAAGTCATGTTACCTTGCTGAGCCTTAGCGTCTTCATCTGTAAAATGGGTGAACTCTAAATACCCGCTTCGCTGGGCTCCCATGTATCACTCTGGCACTCCGAGTGGTAAAGACAGCCTGCTGGGGGGATGACTTCCTGAATCTGAGGATTCAGATGAGCCTCGCAGAGCCCTTAAATTGCCCGTGAAATAGTGTGTATAAAAAATAGGTGTGGGTACATGGGCATGGGCAAATATAGAATTCATGTGCAAATTAGAATGTCACCATATTTCTAATACATAGGAAAGAAATAGAAATTGGGCTTTTTATGTATTTGTTTTTTGCCAAGCTCGTGATATTTAATTCACTCAGGTTAAATAAGAGTATGATGGGTTGCCCCATATGGTTTTTAGTTCAAAAAATGGAAAATCTAATTAATCAGCTTTTTCATAACCCCTCCCACTTCAAAGCCCTGCACCCTGGCGGGCTTCCGGGGGCGGAGATCCTGCAGGGGGTTCCCCTGGGAGCCCAGCGTGGGAACCACAGGGCCAGATGGGCTGTGAGGCCCCTCCTGGCTCCCACACTGTGCAGCAGCCTCAGCAGGGGCAGTTGTGGGTTGAATGTTGCTGAGTCATCTCTCCCTCAGCACGTCAGGTCCTGTGTTGGCTGACAAGCTGAGTTTGGTATGTTGGTGGCAGAACCCTGGTCCCAAGGCTGGAAGTCTTTGGGAGCAGATAGGGGCAGAGGGCTGAATTCAGCCCCTGTCTGCTGGGCTAGGGGAATCCTCAGCTATCTGTTGCCTTTCCACCCACGGGGCAGTCCCCTCCCTTCTCAGAACCCCCAGGAGCCAGCCGCCTTGGGGCTGCCCTTCGTGGGTGGGAGTGCTGTCCCACGGGCTGCAGTGGACTTGGGCTGACGGTGTCAGCTGGCACCGTGCCGGCCTGTTGGGCATGACATTTCCTCAAATGCCATGAAGGGGCTGCCTGACCATGCTCCTGCCAGGACCCCCTTTCTGCCTCTTTCCGGGTTATTTATAACAGTGTTAACAGTTAGAAAAAAAAAGAAAGGGCTTCTCAGCTGAGCCCAGTTCCCTCAATCTCTCCTGCCAGCCAGGGCAGGAGACAGAAATAGAGAGAAGAACAGGGACCCTACAGGACCCCGGAATATGGACACCTCTAGACAGTGCACTGGGCCTTTCTTTCTTTCTTTCTTTCTTTCTTTCTTTCTTTCTTTCTTTCTTTCTTTCTTTCTTTTTTTCTTTCAACACTCTTTCAGGCTTATTTTTATTTTATTGTGGTAAAATATACACAACATAAAACTTAACCATTTCTACCATTTTTAAGTGACAATTCCGTGGCATTAAATACATTCAGAGTGCTGTTCGAAGTCACCGCTCTCCATTTCCGGAATTTTTTCATTATCCGGAAGCCAGGTTCTTTTTCTCCATCTGACACACCAGGAAGGCTGGCCCGGGCCAGGTCCCCACCCCCTGCCCCAGGGTTTATTCAGATTTTGAGGAAATGCCACAAAAGGAAGGCGCCTGCCAGTTTGGGGTTGCCACAACTTGATTAGAAGGTGGGTGGTTGCCCCCTTCAGCTGCGTGGAATAATGGTCCCATCTCCCAGGGCTGGCCGCGCCCCCTGCTGTCCTTCCGTCCACATCAGGAAAGGCATCAGGACCAGAATGAGTGGGATGGTTGCAGGAAAACCGTGACTCTGCTCTTCTCTCTTTTCCTAGGCAAAATCTATCCATTTAGCAAACTTCACTCCTTTCATTATAAAAGGGCAAGTGTTTGGCAAAACTGAATGCTGCTCACCACTCTGTTGGACCATCGATTTTACCTTTGATAAAAATGTAATAGCAGTTTCTTACGTAGGGACGGCACCTTAGAGTTTGCCGAAACACTTTCCCACCCAAAGTACCTCATTGGACTGGGCTGGGCCAGTGAATCCCACAACCACCAGAGGGCTATGGGCCCCCCTGTAGAGGCGCCGGGACTGAGGCAGGAAGAGGTCTGGGATGCGCGCTCTGGGATGCGCGCTCTGGGATGCGCGCTGACGTCCCTTAGTCGTCAGCACACGCAGAAACTCTTCCGCCGTCCCGTTCCATCCCGGCCGGGATTGGGGCAACGCCTTGGCTCAGGCACAACCTTTACAGAGATGCCAAAGACCGGTAATCAAGATAAATCATATTTTAATGCAGCATTTAAAAATAATAACAATAGATGTCAAAATATCCATGCTGAACAAAATACCAAAAATAAAAGGAACCATAAGAGCACCGTGCAGAGGCCTATAAGCACCTAATACCAAAGGAAAAATCAGTATTACTGACCCTGTCTTTACTTAGAATTTTGATATTTTTCTCAGCATGGATTTTTGGCATTGATTTTTATTATTATTATTATTATTAATTTTACAATATTGCATTAAACACAATCTGTCTTGATTACTGAGTGGTTTGGTGCCCAAAGAAGGTGCCTATCTCATTTTCCCCTAATCCTGACTCTGATCCCACCTGCCAACCTCTGTGCCCCACTGTGATGGAGGCGCCCCCTCCTGGGTCCCCAGGCCTCAGGCCCTCATATGCTAAAGTCTTTTCAGCCACCCCTGAGTATCAAGAGAGCAGCTGAGGGTGCATTTGATCCGGGCAGTCTATTTTTGTGCCTGCCCTTCAGTAACTGATAAAATGTTGCTCTCGGCAGAGCTGATGTGTTGAAATGGTGAGTGTCGACGTCAGGTGGTTTCTGTGATCGGATATCTTTATTCTTGACCTCGCACAGGGGCCTGGGACCAGGAAAGTAGCTCTTGGTGGGTTTGCTCCCCCGGAGCTGGACAAAAAAGCTCCACTCAGTGTCTGGTACCCAGGCGATGTGGTCTTGTCTTGGGGCTGTTACAAAAAAAAAATGTCTATGTTGGAGTTTTCTTGCTTTTGTGTACTGCCCCATTTATCTCATTTGGCTTATTGAGGGCCTACTATGTGCTGGGCATCGTGCTAGGCACTGGGGAAACAGCAGGGAGCAAGACAGGCCACAGCCCCTGCTCACACAGAGCTGTTAGCTAGGGTAGGCAACGATGCACAAGTAGACAAATGCCAAACGGGGAACCATTCTGGACAGGGACGGTGGCACAGCAAAGTGAGCATACTTGATGCCACTGAATCGCACACTTAAACTGGTTACACTTTCTGTTGTGTATATTTTACCCTCATTTAAGCAAATACTTGGAAATGGGAGACATCAGAGAATAAGAAGTGCAGGGAACCACAGTGGGGTAATGGGTAAGAGAGAGGCAGGGTAGCCACTTTAGGGTACAGTGGTCAGGCAGGCCCGCCTGGGAAAGACATTTAATCCGGGTCGGGGACGGGATTAAAAGGGACCAGCCATGCAGCGATGAAAGACGGGGGAGGCGGTCCAGGCCTAGGGAGCTGCCATCACAGAGGCCCAGGAGTGGAAACTCAAGCTTCACAGTAGTCCTTGAGGGAGCCGGTGTCTGGAGATGCCCAGAGGCCAGGTGACTCCCTGCACCGAGCGAGCGAGCAGCCAGGGCAGCTCTGCCTCAGCAAAGCTTGACAACGGAGACCTGCACCAGCTTGGCAGTTTGCAAAGCGCTTTCCTGCCACTCTCCTCTGTATTCGAGAGGCCCTTGAATTCAAGTGCATAAAATCAACTGCAATCACAGATGAGCACAATGGTGGAGATTGCACTGCCCCTGTAACACCCTGGCTTGCTCGCCTGTGCCACAGAATGTATTTTAAGCTTTTATTGTTTTTTTTTTTAAAGATTTTATTTATTTATTTATTTATTTTTAGAGAGAGGGGAAGGGAGGGAGAAAGAAAGGGAGAGAAACATCAGTGTGTGGTTGCCTCTCTAGCACCCCACACTGGAGACCTGGCCTGCAACCCAGGCATGTGCTCTGACTGGGAATCAAACTGGCAACCCTTTGGTTTGCAGGCCGGCACTCAATCCACTGAGCCACACCAGCCAGGGCAAGTTTTTATTGTTTTAAAATAAAAAAATGAAACACACTTCACCTTCCCAGGCCTGAGGCAGCTTGCGCCTGCTAAAAGGCAGCCCCCAACAGGTGTCAGGAACTGCAGCGGGGAGAGGGGTTAGCTGATGGTGCCCTGAGCCCTCAGTGTCAGAGAGAGGAGACTGGGCTCTGCACAGCCACCTGCCAGGACACTCAGGAGCTGGTCTGTCTCAGGTAACCTCACCTGGGCACAGCTGCAGAGACTTCACAGATCTCTGCTGGATAAAGGGCTGTTTGCAGGCAGCAGGGAGTGGGAAAAGTGATGCCCGAACAAGATAATACCCTCCCCGGGAGGCTTTCTGTTCCTACTTCCCTTGCCTTTTTAAATAGGAAAGGAGCTAACATGAAACAGTTTGGCGTACAGGCCACAGCTGTTGAGGAAGTGGCCTGTCATTTTGAAAAGAGCTTTGGATGGGGACCCTGGAGATTCCAGTTTGTGTCCTGGCCCTGCCAGGAAGGAGTTGTCCTTGTGGATCTTGGGTGACTCTGCGTTTGCTCCTCTTTCCTCCTGCAAAATAGGCATTCGTCACTAGAATGCAGGCACTTCCAGGGCCCCCGGCCCTGGTTCTGTGGCCGGGCAGTCCACTGCACGAATTTCCTTCTGCGCTGTGGAGGTGGGAATCCATACACAGTAGTCATCTTACCTGATGAGAGTGGGAACTGCAGCTGGGGGTGGAGGTATGGAGAGGGGAATTCCGAGGAAAATGTCAGTGAAAGCACACAACCATAAAGCATAATATCTAACATTATCTTTCATTGACGCCATATGACACGTCCATTCACTTAGCCAGACTGCTTCTGTAGGACTGCTGCTGCCGGCACTGGAAATCCAGGTTGCCTCCCTGCACGGCCCACACGCACGGTGCCAGGGCTCTGGGCTCTGGAGAGGGGGTCACTCAGAGGGATCAGGAAGTCAGGCAACCTGGGTACAGCACCCTTCCAGATTCTTGCCAGTTTCTCCTAATCTTTTATGGTCATCTTGCTGACACATAATTTTATAGAACTTTTTTTCAACATCTCATCTTTCTGGAATCCAGCCACAACCTTCAACCTTCAGAAGTTCGCTTCTTTCACTCGTATTTTCTGTGTATGAACCATTTAGTTAAATTTTGTAATTATAGCAGCCAGCAGGTTTGGGAAGAAACATGACAGATCCCCGGTAGCCAAACAACCCTGCTGGAGGGAGCAGACGTGCGGGTGACCTAGAGCACCTTCTCTGTGGCTCAGGGGCACCTTGGGCGTTTTTGCAGGAGGAGGTGGAGGCTGTTGGTTAACCTGGCTGGCTGGTTAGGTGGAAGCTGGTTGTGGGAGCTTCCTCTGTGCCAAGGGCCTGAATGGGCCTGGTTAGGATTAGCATCGTAACAGAACCTCCCCCGCCCCCCAAATGACAAAAAGGTCAACAAGCTCCAAGTGTAGTCCTCTCTCACATCCTGAGTAGATGACCCAGGGCCAATTTGGCATGTCACAGCATGGGGGGCCCCGACTTCCTCCATCCTATCGTCCTGCCTACCTTGCCAAGCTGCCTTCCCCAGGTGTCCAGTAACTAACTGGTCATGCTCCCTGACTGGCTGGGTCTGGCTGGCCCTGTAGCCTAGTTCTGAGCACTGGGCTCTGCTTTTGCTCTCTGGGCTGGAGAACCCATTCTCAGCAGGCCTGGTGACCTTCTGCCGGGTTGCCTTACCCTCCTAAGCCCTGAGCAGGCAGCAGCATGGCCGGGACTCAGGGCCCCACTGGAAAGGGCTGAGCATCACAAGGTTGTACCTGGCAGGTGTGGGGCCAGATGCTGCCACCTGGAAAAGTTCTTGGATGCCAGGTTGAGATGTTTAGCTGTGAGTGTTTTTGTGGGAGATCCTTTCGATGATCTAGTTTACCTCTAAGTTCACAGTGTTTTGTTCTTTTAAGCTGCGCTCGGAGCCCCTCCGTTTTCTACTTAATTTTTCCTGGAGCTAACCTTGTGTTTGAGGATCCGAGTCTTATTTCAGAGGATGCTGTCAGCATTCCTGTGGGGACTAAGACCAATTAGTTTTCCTTGTTCTCCTAGAAGCCTCTTTAGGAGTTTTGAACTAATTTAAAAGACAGTAGAAAGATTAGATTTTTTTTTTAATGTAAGAGAGATGAATTAGTCATAACTTTTTCATTGATAGGTGACAGAAACTGCAACTGGCATGTAATCTAGAAAGAGAATTTACCCACAAAATTGCAGAGTACAGGGAATAGCCTGGCTTCAGGCATAGCCGGCTCCAAGTGTTTAAATTGCTATTATTTTTTAAATCTGGGGAGTGCGCCTCTTTCTGCTCTGTGGCTCTGCATTCCCTGTGCTGGCTTCATTCTCAGACAGGCTGCTCCCAGGTGGTGGTGAAGATGACTGCCAGCCTCCCCAGAAGTAGATCCAACCAGCTGAGGCCCCTTGTCCAAATGCGCCAGCACAGTCCTGGTGTTCACTCTGATCACCTCTGAACCCTCAAACCAGTGGTTGTGGGCACTGGATGAAGCACACTCATTAGCCAGATTGGGCTTACTTGGACCTCCTGGGTGGAGGGGAGGGGTGGCTTCCCTAGGGCGGCCACCATTAAGAACGGGGATGGGTGGGGCCAGCCAAGTCTCAGAGGTGGGAGGAGAAGGGAAGAAACATTTGCAGAATGAAATGGCTTTGTGTGGACTTCGTGAATACTCACCTCACTTCCTTCCTAGAAGGCAAGTGGAGGCCCAGGGCCATAGGTGTGGCCCAGGCTGGGGCTCATGGACCAGTAGTGGCTGCTCAGGCCCCATGCTGGGCAGGCTCAGGGCTGAGCAGGAAGTGGAGCTGTGATCAGTTAGGGGTAGCCATGGTGAGCGAGGCCGGAGAGGGGACCCCAGTGCCAGGTACCTGCCGCGGAGGAGGCTCCCAGCTGGTGGTAGGGCCGTGCGTGGGATGTGCAAGATGGTGGTCAGGAAGTCTGTGTGGCTGGCAGAGGGCCGGCAGGGAGCCAGCGTGGGCTGGCTGTCAGGGCAAGGTCATTCATTCCATGGAAACCATGAGCGGTGGTGACACTGTGACCTCAGGCTGGTCAGGGCTGAAGGATCACAGGCTGAGAGAGCTGGTAGGTTCAGGACTGAGGGGAAAGGTCAGACAACAAATTCAAGAAGCATCAGCCCTCTGAGAGCTTCCATTTTCCCACTAGTCAAATGGTGATGCTGACCATTGACTACTCCCTGCATCTTGGGAAGGTACCAATGAGACCGTGGCTGTGAATGTCCCTTGAATGTCAACTCTAAGTGCTACATCTGTGACTATCATACACGGGGTTGGGGGTGTCTGACACATCTAAGCTCCAACCTGTGTTACTTTATCTTTGTCAAACCCTGGGAGGTAGGACACCTTCCCCGTACCCCCATTTTGACAATAGAAACTGAGGTGGCGAAAGGGATGCTCTGACCTCAGAGGGTTGGCGTTAGCAGCAAAGCCAGGGCCTCGCTCTTTGTCCTCCTTGCCTAGGCCCCTTTCCGTTTCCAGACAGTCCTTCTCTGCACCTTCATGTCTCCCTCTGTAAATGATTTGTTCATTAAATGCTGAGTTTTACCTCAATAGTTCCCACAAGCCTATGTGGATCTCAGAAACTAGATACGTATGGACTTGGATCAAATGCTTGAGCAAGAGGGCCCATATGGTCTGTCTGTTTGCTGTTCTCTTTTCCAGAAGGGGCAGCGAGAACCCGAGTGAGGAGGTGACTCATTGGAGGATGCATAGTGAGTAGGGACAGGCCCAGATGCCACCCTGTGTCACTGCAGCCACCCCAGACCCCTCCTGGTTCCTTCCACTGAGTAGCTCTGAAAGCATGCTGTGGGCCAGGCACGGAGCAAGGTGATTTGCTGATCACAGCCAGGAAAGTGGAGCCCCCAATCTTCCTTGAAGATGCATTCTTTCTTAAGCAGAGAATCGATTTCCACCAAGATGCACAGGCTTCCAATGAAACCACTTATGTGAATCTGGATGAAGCATCATTAATTCACTGCCAGGGGCATTTCTCTCCCTGGCTTGGGCAGCCACAGCCCTTTTCAGAGTGGGGTGGGTGTTGCTTGAGAAATGGATACGGAAGGCCCAGCAACCGGGGGCGTCCCATGGCAGGGGTGTGAGCAGACCTAGGTGGAGAGGGTGCCCTGAGGGGCCATCCAGATGAGGCCGGTGCACAGTGCAGTGCATCTAAGCCCAGACCTGTCTTGCTCAGCCATGAACTTGCCATGTGACTTGGGTCTTTCTTGAGCCCTCATCTGGAGGTCTGTCTCCCCACCTCTAAATGGGAATAAATGGTCTTGAATGTTCCTTCTCATGCTCAGAGGCAAGGTGTTGGGTGACAGCAGGTTTGTAGGGAGCGAAGCGACTTGTATTTGAATCTCAGCTTCAGTTTTCTGGGATCCTGGCTGCTGGGGGTTCTGTTGCGTCTTCCAGAAAATAAGGTACGTTGGAGTCCTCACTGTGGGACCTCAGAATGTAATCATATTTAGAGACAGGTTCTCTACCGAGGCAACCAAGTTGAAATGAGGTCGTTAGAGTGGGACCTAATCCAGCATGACTGGCATCCTTATTAAAAGGAGAAATGTGGACACAGAGGCAGACAGACATGTAAGAGGCAGAGGGGGAGGACAGCCGTCCACAGGCCAACACAGGAGGCCTCAGAAAGGAGCCGGCCCCGGGAACACCTTGACCTAGGACTTATGGCTCCAGCACTGCGAGCCCATCCATTCCTGTTGTTGAGGCCACGCGGTCTGTGTGGCTTTGTTACAGTGGCCCTGGCACACTCGCACAAGGGACTCGATCTGCGAGTTTCCTGATTGCACAGGGGGCCAGTGGCACCTGCTCTGCGGGGTCATGTTAAGAATCTGATGAGAAGATGCACGAAGGGCCCTCAGCATGGTCCTTGGCATACAGTGAGCGCTCAGTCCTAGCAGCAGCGTGGTCCCGGGCCGTGGCCTCCCACCTGCACGCTGGTGGGGTCCGTGGCAGGCGGCCGGTACGGAACGGGAAGGCCTCGAGTCAGACCTTTCAAAGAGAACTGGGTCATGCACAGCACCCCTTCCCAAGCCGCTCCAAACCTGGCGAAGGCCGGAGAAATCACTGTGTATGCAGCGCTGAAAGGTTTTTGGCTAGAATGGCCTCCGCCCTAATTGACAAGGCCACCAAGCTGAGGTTTCTTTATTTTTATGTCCTGGATACTCTCTGAGTGTGCTGAGCTGCTCTGGGTAATTGATAAGTGCAGTCGTCAAGGCCATTTTATGGGCGTTTGTAAAGGAGGTGGCATGGTTTTGATGGGAAGGACGCTCACCAGATGACCCTGAGCAAATCCGTCATCCTCCTTGGGCCTCAGTTTCCATGTCTGCAGAGTGAGGGGAGGAGGCCAACCAAATCAAGAGTTCTTAAGCTGCATCTCTGAAGGCCTAGACGTCAAGTACCGATTCTTTGCACACCTATGTGTCGAGCACACATTTTATGGACAACGTAAAAGCTCTCCATGGTTTTTATGTGGTTCTTGAAGGCACCTCTGAATCCCAAATTGTCCACAATAACGTGCCTGGACAGCCTCTCAGGGCTGCTGCTTCCGGGCCTGTCTGGGATTCTGGGATTCTGACTGTAAAGTTGTATCTAAGCGTCAAGAAGCAAGTCCTACAAAAGCGGCAGCTCCGAGTTACCAGGATGAGGAGATCGGGAACATATAGAAAGAGACCCCCACAGAGCATATTGTTGGGGGCATTGCCGGCCAGGGAGGCCCCAGCTGCCCAGCATTCTCGTGGCTCTGCTTCGGGCCCTCCCTCCTGCTCCGCAGGCCACCCTGTGTCCGGGCGGTGCCTCCCTGTCCCGCTCCTGGCCCCTCTCCTGGGTGCTATAGCAGACTAGCCCATTGGGCTGCTTCTAGGCCGGCCCCATCCCCATCATACTTGGAGCAAACCCCAAATCCCTTACTATCCCTACATGATCCGCCTCCACTTGCCTCTCTGAAGGCATCTGCACCCATTTGCCTCCTGCCCCCCCACCAAGCTTACAGAGCTGCAGCCTCGCCGACCTGTGGTCAGTGCCGCGTGCCCTGGGCTTGGCCCACACTTGGGCCTTTGCCTTGGCTGGGCCCTCTGCCTGGAACATCCTTTCCACGTCTTCTACCACCTGGCTCCTCCTTCCAGTCTCAACTCGGAGGCCAGCTCCTCCAGAAAGCCTTTCCTGACCCCACCCCCCACCAAGAGAGATCCTTCCCCTCCTGCCCCTCTTCCACCTCACCTGTTTTATTTCCCTTTGAGCACTAACACGATCTATAGTGAAGGATGTATGTGTTTTATTCACCCACGAAGATGTCAGCTCGCGAAGGAATGAACCGAGTCTTCTGTGTCACTGTGCCTGGCTCGTGGCATTTAATAGATGCTGGAACGCATCCACTGGCATGGCTAAAATTAAAATGAGTGACAGTACCAAGTGCCAGTGAGGGTGTCGAGCACTTGGGACTCTCACACAGTTGGTAGGCGTGTACAGTCGTCTAAGCGCTTTGGAAAACAATGTTGTAGTTTCTATAAAGTCGTACATACACTTACCATAGGACCTAGCAATTCCACTCCTAGATATTTACCCAAGAGAAATAAAGACATACGTTCACACAAATATTGCAGACTTGTTCATAACAGTCAAAAACTGGAAACAAACCCGTCGTTCATTTAGAGCAGGCAAGACGGCTGCACCCCCATAGTCCCCCTGGGCAACGAAGAGAAGGAAGTCCCCAAGAGGTGGCCGACAGTCCACCTGAGTGTCCCTGCAGCCGTGGCAGTGAGTGGTGGTGACTGGTGGTCAGGCCGTTGGTCGGGCCCGAGTGACGCGGTGCTCCGTGTTTGTGGTTGCTGCACACGGGTGGGTTGGAGAAAGACCGGGCAGGTGGAGGGCACGGGGGGGGTTGGGGGACCCCTGGGGTTGGGGGGCCCCTGGAGGCAGAGGGCCTGAGAGCCGGGGCGGGCCACTCGAGAGAAGCGGGCCCTGGTGCTGCCCCGTGCATGCAGGGTTCTTGCAAAATGCCAGTTAAGACATTTGACCTAAATTCGGATAAAAGCCTTTTTCCTGTGTCAAGTTGAGCTAATAATATTCATTTATTCATAATTTATGAGGCCTAGTAAGTGGGAACAATTAAGGAAAAGGCCCAGCCAACACCTATTTCTCCTAAGTGTCACATAAGCCTTTTTTTTTTGTTCTCTTAGGCAGGTCCGCCCCCTCTGCCTGCTATGAAATGCTGTTGTTTTTGTTATTTTAAAAGATTTTTGTTATCATTACTGTGAGCTGCCATTTCCTGGGCACTGGCCAAGCGAGGCTATACCATTCCCTTATTTCCTCTTAACCGTGTGAGGCGGGTGGGGGCTCCCACTTTCATGGACGAGGCAGCTGGGCTTCAGGGAGGCACAGCGGCTAGCCCCAGCCTGCCCATCCGCTGAACAGGGAGGATGACTCAGGGCCACCAGACCCCAGGGCCTGCAGGATTCTGTTTCCGGGTCAGCCTCCCTGAACGGTCAGCGCAGACCTTGGGTCGGTAACTGTTCAACTTGGGAGATCAGGAGGAGAATGGGATTGCCTTAAACTCAGGGGGCCTGGGGAGGCCTGAGAACCTGTATGGTTTCTCACATGGCCCGAGTTGTAGAAGCTGCCAGAGTCTGCACCTGCCACCGCCAGGTGGGCTGATGGCCTTCTAGACCTTCCCCTGTGCATTGTGTATGTGTTATGGAGCACAGAGAAAGGCGTGGCCTGGCTTTTCCCTTTACATGCGTGGGGTAATGTTCTACCTACTGGTAATCTGCAGTTTAGTTTTTTATTTAACGTGTCTTCAAGAGCATGCACACCGGCCTCATTCTCTTCAACAGCACTGTGATAGTCCATGACACGGGTGATGTTTGTTTTATTTACCTCTGGTCTAATGGCGGGTGGCCTTCCACATTTTAGAATTTACAGATATTCCCGTAAAATCTCTGGGACCGTGGGTGAGCGTCCACAGCACAGTAATCCCTTCATAACATTAGCCATTATTATTATTGCTGTTTTTGTTGGTTTATTACTCATATCGAGGGACGGTTGGCTCCTAGAAGTCCCCTTTCCGCTGGCAGCAGGTAGGGAAAGGAGTAGCTCTCTGTTTACAGATTCTAAGAAAGTTTTCAACAAAACCTTGCTGGTAAGAGAAAGGGGCTGCCTGGGCGGGGCCTTGATACGTAGGAGCGCAGAGGAGAAGGGAGAGAGCAGCGGGCAAGGTTGTACTGCCGGGGCCTGGCTTGGCTCCTGGTAGATTCAACAGTTGTGACAGAATGGGGCAGAGCTTTACATTTCTTGGCCACTTGGCAAAACTGGGCCTTGGCCAAGGTCAGGTAAAGGTCCAAGCTTGCAGCATCCTGAGTAAGAGGGTCCCTGCCTGGGTCTAGCCAAGCTCTGCTCTGACCAGCCTTTTTCCTTCCTGTCTCCGCAGGGCGGGGCATCTGGGGAGGAGCAACTCTGCGCCGACTTTCCAGAGCTTGACCTCTCCCAGCTGGACACCAGCGACTTCGACTCGGCCACCTGCTTCGAGGAGCTCCAGTGGTGCCCCGAGGGCTCCGATACCGAGCCCAGCCAGTATAGCCCCGACGACTCAGAGCTCTTCCAGGTATGTTCTTCCCGAGCCACACCCTCCGTCTCCTACCCAGCCATGTCCCTCTCTGTCCCTGAAAGCCTGGCTCCGACTTGCACTTCCTTTTTCTACACTTGCTCAGGCAAAGACCACCATAGCTCTTGGGACCATGTCTCTTGCCCTGGATCTGCACTTGACCTTGGGCAGCTCTCCTTCCTTGCCAGGCCTCTGGAAAGTGAGGGCAGGGAAGAGTTGCTCTCTCTTACGTCCCCCACTCAGAACCCTGCCCCTCTGTGGGTCAGGTGGGTTCCAAGTCCTCCCTTCCCTATAGCATCTCACTCGATTCTCATCTCTGTCCTGTGAGGCAGGTGCCATCATTTCCCCCTTTTGCAGATGAGGAAACTGAGGCTTAGAGAAGTGAAGTCATGTGTCAAGGCCATTTACCTGTTTGAATGAGATTCAAATCCAGTTTGCCTGCCTCCCCCAAGCCAGGGCTTTATAGCCATGATGATGCCATACTGAGAATGCCTCCCATTTACTGAGCAACTGCTCTGTGGCAGGACTGTCCCTGATTGTGGATATTAATGCAGTTAATTCTCTTAGCATCTCTCAGACATAAGTACAGTTAGAGGGTCTTTAAAAGAGGCAGTGCTGAGAACCAATACAAATGCCTCTGATCCTGCGTGCTCCCGTGCCCGGCCTCAGAGTCACATAATGGACGACGTTTCCTTTAAGAAGCCCCCTAACATGGAATAATAGGATGTCTGAGGTTTGCTTCAGAATAAAGCAATTGCTGCATGTATTCGTGTTGCGGGGGGTGTGCAGGTGACCTGGAGGGTAATAGATGAAAGGAGACTGGCCATGCTGCAAAGCTGAGTGATGGGTGCATTCGAATTCATTCTTCTCACCTTGAACATGCCCCCCCACGAAGACGGGGGGAAGAAGACCTAGCTCCCTGCACCCGTCTGGCGATATAGGAACAGCAGCCACACACTGTGCTAAGTGCCCTGCTGGCGAGCCTCGAGCCCCATCCCAGATAGGCCTGAGGGCTCTACCGCTGCTTCTGGGAATGCTTATGGAGCTCGCTCTGCGTCCGGCTCTGTGTTCATCAGTGGATGGGACAGTCTGGGGGAGACTGACCCTCGATCAGCTAACACAGAAACAGACCTCGGTCACTGTGATGGGGGCACAGAGGGAAATAAACAGACCTGGGATGAGAAGGGGCTCTCACGATAGGGCGGTCAGGAAAGAGCTCTTTGGGGAAGAGGTTCTGCTGCTTGGAAGGTAAGAAGGAGCCTCGTGAATACCCAAGGGCAGGGACAGAGCTTTCCAGGCAGGGGAAGCAGCCAGTGCAGAGCCTGGAAGCAGGAGCGTGGGCTGTGTTGCAGAGCAGAAGGGTGGAAGGTGGAAGCTAAGGGAAAATGCCAGGAGGTGAAGCCAGAGAGGTGGGCAGGGTCTTATGGGCTGTGGTAAGGAGTTTGATTTTTTCCCCCAAGGCTGTTCTAATCTCTAAGTAAAGGACTAATAATAACCCATTTTACAAGTGAGGAAAGTGAAGCTCAGAGAGGTTAAGTAACTTGCCTAAGGTCCCACAGCTAGGAAGGGCCAGGGTGACAGCTAACTCAGGGACCCACCCCCCTCACAGCTGCACACACAACCTCTCTGCCACCCCTGTGAGGACCAGCGAGGTTGGGCTCTAGGTCTGGCCCCAACTGGTGACCTTCGTTCTGTATGTGAGCAGCGGGAACGGGGCCTGTGCTCTGCTGCTCCCACCTGCGGAGGGGCCCGGCCTCCAGAGAATGCTTTCAGGTTGTGGAGCCTGATGGACAAGAGGGGTTTAGATGCCGCGTGGAGGCCACTCCACCTAAACTATACAGGCCCCTGAATATTCAGAGACTGGCCAGTCCCACTGACATGGTCCTGCCAAGGTCCTACTATGTGCATGCTGACATGGTCTCAGATGCAAGTCAGCCTGCTGTGGCCCCGGGCTCCCAGGCCAGCAAGGGAGGCAGGATGCTCCAGATGGTGAGGACCATGCAGAACTCCGCCCGTCCAGCCTCTCTCCCGTTCATGGCCACCTGCTCTCTCAAGACGAGGCCAGCTCTGCCCATTATATTTGCTGCACTCTGTGCCTGTGGTCATGGACCAGTGCCTGGTTCCTCCCCTGCCCCGTCGTCAGCCCCCGAGCGTGGGGGCTGGCACTGTGCATTGTTCTCGTCCCAGGCTCCGCACGGATCCCGGCACTTCTCGGGGCTTCATACACATGTACCAAATGACTACGTCCTTCAGCTCCCAGCTCTCGTGTTGGCTCCTTCCAAGGCAGTCGGTCGGTTGCTTCCTCTCCTGGGCTCCCGTCTTGTGTGTGTGTGCACATGCACGCATGAGTGTGTCTCTGTGTGTCCTTTAGACTTTGAGCTCCTCGAGGACAAACAGCGTTTTATTCACTGGGGCCCTCAGCCATTGTCAGGACTCAATCATATGTGTTGAATGAAGGCACTGATTGTAATATTTTCTTTCCTGCCAAGTACCAGACATGACCCATTCCACAACCTTGAGCCGGGACGCAAGGGCCACAGGCTGTCCTCCCTGCGCCACTAGCTGGGACGGCTTCCCTGTCTGACCAGTGGGACTCACAGAGCCGCGCTGCCTTGTGTCCGAGCTGTGTTCTAACAGTCAAATGACACCATTGCTATGGAAACAGGCTGGGAGAGTGGAGAACAAGCCACTGTGACAGGTTTGACAGCTCCTTGGGGGCAGGGACAGTGCCGTCCAGCTCTCGGCGTGCCTAGAGCCCTAGGGTCAGGGCCGCAACAGGCACATCGAAGTATTTTTGGAGGGGCAGGCATTCGGTTGTTCTGTCACAATGTGCTGTATGGCCTTGGGCAAGTAGCTTCCTTCGGCTGGGCCTCAGTTTCCCCCGTGAGGAACGAGGAAGGAAGCTGGATTCAGTCAGTGGTTCTTAATCTGTTGGGGGAGAGTCACAGGGTCCTTTTAGACTCTGGTGAAATCTATGGACCAACTCCCAGTGAAGAAGGTGGGGGGGCTGGTATCCTGGGTGTCCTGAACTCCGGTGAAGCCCCCTGGACATTTCTGAGTGTCCTTCTGGCCCCAATAGCCTAAATTCTGTTCCGTGACATTCCTTCAAGCCACCCCAGGCCCAAAATGAAGCATTTTCCCTGAGATTTCGTAGACTTCTTTTCCTCTAGCTTGAGATCAGTTCGGGAAGGTTGGGGGTGGGGCCAAGTCTATTAATATCCCTTCCTCAGCTGATTAACTCTCCATTAATTTACACTCCATTTCCAAGCGGAGCTGGGAGACTCAAGCTAATGGGCCCAGGAAGAGGAGAAGGGTGGCCCAGCTCCCTGGAATGTACTACCCTAGGGAGTGGCCCTGCTTCCCAGGCTGGGTCAGGGCCTCCAGCCCCTGCTGGGGCAGCTCGGTGGGCTGAGGAGATGGTGGAGGCCTTTTGTTAGTCGTTTGCTTTATACCAGCCTGTGGGGGGCATCTTGAGGTCTCTGCCAGTTTGTATTCGTTTTTGCACAGTGCCTGGCGCACAGGAAGTCCATGACCCCTCTCTGACTTGCTGTCTCATGTGACCTTGACAAGTCCCCTTCCTGGACCTTCATTCCCCCCGCCCTAAAAAGAATGGCAGATAAGTGTCCTGGTGAGCGCCGCCTGCACTGGATTGGCAGTGGTTGCCGGGAGGGCTGTGTTAAGAAAGATGCCGGCGTGGAAGGAACAGCCAGCCACGTTCGGTTAGCAGTAAGGGGAGTGGTAGCGCTTAGGTCACATGTCTACCATCCCGGGTCACTCTGTGATCCCCGAGGGATCCAGCTGAGAGCTGTGATTGGCTACTTTGGGCCATGGGCTACTTCTGTGAAAGAGGGAACTCTCATTCCATCCAGTGCTGGATGACATCACTTCTGAATAATGTCCCTCTAAGAATCTATTCTTTGAAACCCTAATCTCAGTCTCTCCTCGAGGCCAGAATTCATTGCTTGGGTCAGTCATTCTCCCATTCAAAAAATTCTGCCTGAACGCCTCCCATGCTCCAGGCACGGGCAGGCATGGAAACACTTTCATCTTTACTGCCAGACTTGCCTTCCTAGTAGACCTGGGAGGGAGGCTGGCCGGGGATCATGGGCTCTCCCTTTTTAAAAAAAAAAGATTTTATTTATTTATTTATTTTTTAGAGAGGGGGAAGGGAGGGAGAAAGAGAGGAAAAGAAACATCTATATGTTTGCCTCTTGCTCGCCCCCTACTGGGGACCTGACCTGCAACCCAGGCATGTGCCCCCACTGGGAATTGAACCGGCAACCCTTTGGTTTGCAGGCCAGCACTCAATCCTCTGAGCCACACCAGCCAGGGCTCATGGGCTGCCATTTTACAGTCAAAGCAGCAAGGCTTAAAAGAAGGAAAACGCTTGTCCAATATCACCCTGTGGTGGCAGAGCCCCACGTCGCCAGCCCCAAGCGTGGTCATCGAGCCCCAGGTTCCAAGACCTTGCAGTCAGGCTAGACAGATTGCTCTGGGGACACAGCAGACTCTGTCTTTGAATGGCGGCGGAGGGCATTTAAATGAGCTCCACTGCACTCTCGAGCCAGAGTCCATGGGCCCAGCTCTCCCCTTGGCTGCCCCTCCCCCCAGCCCCAGAGCCTGGGTCAGACCCAACCAAAACCTTCTTTTGACCTTTCTTTTATTCTTAGCTGTGTTCCAAAAATTACAAACGCGTTTGTTCTCTTTTCCCCGTGTCCCCACTTTGAATTACTCAGCTGCTGCTCCGGCTACAAGGCCTGGAACAGATTTCGTGGGGCCAAAAGGCCGTCACAAGATGTGTATTTCAGATGAACTTCCTGAAGAAAGGATAAACAGCCTGACCTGAGATGGGAAGGAGCTCTGGGGGAGGCGTCATGTGACAGAACGTGCTTCCTGCCAGAGCAGGCCCTGCAACCAGGGTTTACTGAAGGAGGTGCTTGATGCCCCACCTGGAAGCAGTGAGTGAGGTCTCCACACTGCACGGCCCCTGGCGTGGGGGCTGGGCGCGTTGGGAGTGTGCTGGCCGACCCTGCTTGTTGCGGATCTCAGACATCAGGGAAGGAAGGGTCTTGGGTCATCTGTGCTCAGTGTAAGCCCTGCCTCTGTCCTGGATTTGCCGTGTGACCCTGGACACCTCCCTCAACCTCTGTGAGCCTCAGTTTCCTCAACTGTAAGACAGGGATTAGAATAGTCCCCCACCCCCCATAGGCTGTTACGGGGCAGTATTTACAAAGCCTTTCTGTTCCCTTTATCAGCCAAATGCTTTGTCCCAGGCCTTTGGACTCCCTTTCCCCTCTGCCTGGAACCTTCTTTCCTCCACCCTTTGCCTGACTGGTGCCTCTCATTTTCAGCCAGAGTTTAAGTTTCAGCTGCGCAGAGCAGCTTTCTCTGACCCCCAGAACAGTCTGTAAACCCTCACTGTGTTCGTCGTCTTCATCACAGCTTCCTTCCGTTTTCTGCCCAGCTTTGGCACTCCTTGACACCATCTTGTTTCCTCGTTTTGCTCTTTTCTCCACTGGAGTGCAAGTTCCACGAGGGCAGGGGCTGTCCCAGTCTTCGCTTGATGTATCACCAGTGCCCAGGCAACGCCAAGCCCAGGGTAGCCATTCAGTGCATGCACGTTAGGGGGAGAGAGAGGCAAGAGGTGGGGGAGGAATTGTCACTACCACCACCACCATCTCCATCAGCATCAGCATCACCAGCAGCAGCAGCATCACCTTCACCATCATCACCACCATCACCATTGTCAGCAGCAGCAGCAGCATCATGACCGACATCATCATCATCTCCACCGTCATCACAGGATAGTAGTAGCAGTAATAGTAATGAGTACTTACTACGTGCCAGGCACCACTTTCTAAGAGTCTTATGTAGGTTAACTTATTTAGTCCTCAACAGTTACCTCATGAAGTGGGTAGCTTTGTTGTCCCATTCGGCAGATGAAAAAACTAAGTAACTGGCCTAAGGACCCATAGCTGAAAAGTATTGCTTCTGGGGTCCCATCGCAGCTCTAGAGCCCGAACCCCTAACCACCAGTCTAACTTCCTCTTCATGAGTGAATGAGGCAAGCAGCCCTGGAAACCTGCAGGGACACGGTAGCTGTGGTTGTCATTGTCACAGCTGAACCCTGAAGCTTCCAGCCTTCCCACTGCCTGCCCGGGCCCTGAGGGTCAGGGGCCAGGACCCACAATGGGATGCTGAACCAGGGGCGTGAACCAGCCGCAGGGCTGTGTCCTAGGGGTTGGGTGCAGGGGTCTGTGGTATGGGCTGCTGTCTGGCGGAGGGGACGGGTGTCTCATGTGCTGGTGCGCAGCAGACTGGACTCCCAGGACAAGGCCATTTTCAGTTGACCTGCTGCCTGCTCGTCAACTTCTGAGATTTGTGGAGTCAATAACACATTTCCTGGGCATCTTCTACTGCAGCACTCCCGGGAGAATCTGATGAGGGAAGCATCCCAGAGGGGGTGGCGGGGGGCAGTGACGGTGCAGCTGCGTGCACACAGCAGGTTTCTACCGTGAAGATGGCTGAGCCCAAGGTACTGACTCACCGCGTTCCCTCTCTGCTCCACCTATGCTCCCTGCTTCAGATCATCGACGGTGAGAACGAGGCTCTCCTGGCAGCCCTCTCCAAGACCCTGGATGACATCCCCGAAGACGATGTGGGTCTGGCTGCCTTTCCAGCCCTGGACAGTGAAGACGCACCATCCTGCACTTCAGTTTCACCTGTCCCCTCCTCTGCGCCCCCCAGCCCCTCCTTGGAGAGCCCTCCAGCCCCTGCCCCTGAGGGGGATGAGCTCTCACTGGTGAGAACCTATTTCCAAGTGAAGTGGCGGTGGTGGCCTGGGATGTGGTGCGTGGTTGTAGGACTGGTGGGTGTAGGGAAACTGGCTCCAGCCCCTGCAGAGGTCTCCATGCATCAGTGGCCATGGGGTTCACAGCAGGCAGCCTGGATGGGGTGTGGGGGGCCTACCTGGGCCTCGCCTTTACCACCTGTGCAGCCAGACTAGCCATCCGGTCTTCAGGAGCATTCTGTAGGCCCTTGGGGATTTCATGGATTGACCTTAATTGTGTTGTAAAACCTTGAAATTGCATGCAAACATTTTCCTAAAGATGATACATAAACACACAGCAAAAATTCAAGCAGGAGATATGGATGGTTAGAAGCAAAACTTTCTTACCCTTCTCACAATTGCTTTTCCCTTCCCCAGAGGTTACCATGGTTACTGCTCTGTTATATGACTTTCCTCTTCCACCTTTTTAAAAAATACTCCAAAAAGGGAGCCTATGTTGTATACCGCTCTGCACCTTGCTTTTCTCTGTGAACTGTTGCTGCCTTGGAAATAATCTCAGACGAACCCAGGCAGCGCTGTTTCATTTTTCTTGGCTGCATAGTGTCCCTTTGTAAGGATGTACCATCGCTTATTTAACCAGCCCCCTTGTTGATGCATGTTTATGTTGTTTCAACTCCTTTATTGCTATGGCACTGTGGTCACTGTCCTGGTGCAGTGGCCTTTGTCACATGTAAGTGGGTACATTTCCTGGAAATGGAATTCTTAGGTAGACAGATACATGATTTTTTCATTTTTAGACAGATGCTTCCAGATTGCCCTCCAAAGAGGCTGGCCTGGTCTGTGCTGCCATCAGCAGAGGTTAAATGCTATCTGTGTGGGTGTATGTGGCGTGTGGGAACCTGCACATGGAATCGCTGCTTTCCGGGGAGAAGGTCTCAGCTTTTCTCAGACTCTCTAAGGGGTGTAGACCTCAAGAGTTGCTCCCAGCAGCTGTCCTTGAGTCAGGCTGAGGGTACAAAAGCTGAAATGTCACGGGGTGCAGAGTCCGGCCGCACTCTCCTGTCTTGGGCTCCTCACCTCAGTGCTAAGGCTGCCAGGGCTGGTGAGACTCAGAAACTCAGAGCCTGTTGGAGCTGAGGAGGGGACTGGGGTCATGGAGAGTTCTGAGCTGAAAAGGCCCTTGGTGACCATCAAGCCCAGCGATGGGGAAGTAAAGTAGAGACCCAGAGTGGGGAGGGCCTGTTCTGTGGTCACAGCAAGTTGGTGTGCCAGGGAACACTAGAACCCAGGTATTCTGCCTCCTGGTCCAAGACCCCTTTCCTTCTTTCCTGCTTTGTTTTCTAAAGGGGCGCGAACCCTTTAGTAAGCACCTCATATGTGCCGGACACATGAGTGTGTTCAATCCCACATTGTGGCTCCTGTTGATAGGGGCCTGGCTTCCTTTCAGACTGAAAATCAGACCCCTGGATTCAAATCCCCACCCCACCAATTAATGCTTGTGTGTCCCTAACTTGTCTGACTCAACTTCTTGGTCTATAAGGTGGGATCAGAAATAGTGCCTACCTCAAAGGCCCTTAGGAGGAATGCAGTAGGTAACACAGGTAGAGCATGTAGTGCAGTGCCGGGCACAGAGAATTTGCTCAGTAAATGCTCTCCAGGGAACAGTCCGGGCATGACCGATAATAGCAGCAACAAAAGGAATTCTCAGTGCCATTTATTTCTCTGTGGGGCTCCAGAGGGGGACCAAACCTCCAAGAGACAGAGAGCGACCCCTGCTGGTCACAGTCTGTTCCCTCCCGTGCCTTAGGTTGCCTTCGTTCCACATGTTTTTTTGAGCACCTGTTTCAGGCACTGTGCTAGGCACACAGGAAACATTCCCTGTAGACTCCCAGTATACCGACAGAGTTCGAAAGCTCTCTGCACAGCGGAAGTTCTCAGTTCTTAACCTGGAGTCGCGGATCCCAGAGAGTCCGCCGTTGGACTGACAGGGAGCCATGGGCCTCTTACATGCCTGTGCGTTTTCTGAGGTCAGCAGTTTCTCGCATATTCTTAGAGGGACTCCTAAGTCAAAAAAGGTTCAGCTCTAGTCATTTAATCTACCTGCCTCTGCTATAGCGATGGAGAAACCAAGGCCCAGAGAGGGAAATGACTTGCCCAAGGTCTCATGGTAAGTGGGGGCTGAGCTGGGCCACAACCAGGTCTCTCCAGTCCGCAGGACTTTTCCTGTCCATGTCAGAGAACCACAGATGTGCGTGTGTTGGCTCAGGGTCCGGGAGGGGTGGTGGGGACCCTCCAGTTCCTAGGGGAGTGTGGAATGGCCTTTTCCCTGCTTCCTGGGCCTTTGGCACTCCTTGCTGGGGTGACCTGTGGGGCATGACCCTCGAGAAAGCACTCAGTGCTTTAGCAAAAACCTGCCATGCCTCCTGGCCTGTTCACAGCCTTGGCTGTGAGAGGTGCCGGGGTAGGACGCCAGCTGCTTTCAGCCCCCTGCCTTCTCGGCTGGGAGATGCGGAGCATCTGCCCTCAGGGTGCAGACGTGTAAGTGTCTCAGCAGTGTTATTGGAAAACTAGAAAAACAGACAAGCTCAAGTGTCCTGTGCTTCTACACGTGCAGGAACAGCTGGGTGGCTGGAGGTGCCAGGTACATAATGTACTAAGTCCAGAGGGCCGAGTGTCTAACAACCCCACATGCCCACGGACATCCCAGTAAACTGTAGATCCTTCTCAAAACCAGTTACCTAAGAAGAGGGTCTGTGACTTTGAGAAATCCCAACAGATCTTGAGTAATGTCTGCCCATCCATTAAAATGTGATGTATGTGCTTCACTGAGACACTCTGCCTCCACACATGGCACACACACACACACCCACACACACACGAAGGTCAGCTACCACAAGGATTCTTTGCTGAGGGATTCCAGCTGATTTCCCTTTTGTTCTTTGCTTATTCACATTGCTTTTTCAAAAAATAATTTCTTTAAAAAGTCGTACTTACAAATAGGGAAAACTATACAGAGGTGGACGGAAGTATAGGTTTACATTGTTTGGATGGGAAAAGGCGTGCCTCTGATGATGAGCACAGAGCTTTATTGGACTGCCATCGCAACTGTGAGCCTCCGTTTGCCCGCCCCGTGTGCTCCTGGGTGACTGCGTCCCACCTCCTGACAGGGCCCCAAGAACGTGGTTCACAGTAGTTGCCTCTGGGAGGGAGAAAGGGGACTGTGGGTTGGAGGGAGACTTGCTTATATTGCCCACTTGTTAGGATTCGTGTCATACAGGGTAAAAGTAGGTTTACAGCTGTGAGTGCACGAAACAGAGTGTATTCTTGTGTTATTAATTAGTGTATTATTTTTGCACACGAACGACTTTAAACCTACCTTTGTCCCACCCTATATATTGGGAACGCATTCTACGTTATTGAATGCCCGCCCCCTGTGGTCCTGGCATGAACTGGGTGGGTCAGGGCGTGGTCAGTCCCGAGGGGCTGGCTGGGGTTCGGGCCGCTCCCCGCCCCTCCCCCATGTCCTGTCGGTGGCTTAGTCCCCGCTCCTCGCCTCTCTGCTTCTCCGCAGCTGCAGAAGCTCCTGCTCACCACTTCCTACCCAGTGTCAAGCTCTGAAACCCAGAAGGAAGGGGCCCCCTGGCGCCGGACAGGCCTCAGGTCCAAAAGTCAGCGGCCTTGCGTCAAGGTATTTCTGCGCATGCCCCTAAGACGCCGCTCCCCAACCCGCCCAGGCCCCAGGTGGCCTTTGGGGACGTGCAACCTTGAGCTCTTGTTCGGGGTTTCAAGTTCAATCAACTTCGAGCTGCCCTCCTGGCTTCTCACACAGTCCTGGTGGCTGGTGTGCTGGGTGCTTCTTGAGACCAAGGCAGTTTGGGGTTCTAGAAAGAGCCTCACCCATGTTCCAGGCACTGTGTTAGACACTGGGTTAGAGCAGGGACAAGGAGGATGTGGCCTGTCCTCAGGGGACTTCTAATGGGACAGCCTGAAGCAGGAGATCTCACGGTTGTGGAGAGCAAGCCGCTAAGCTCCTTGGTGAGCCAGGTCTTCGCTCTCTGGGAGGCTAGGAAGTGCCCCAGGGATGTGAGATGCACCCGGCAGCCATTCTGGCCCCAGCGGAGAGGCAGGCGCACTGCAGGCAAGCGCCTGTATGAACAAGCGGGGGCGGGGGGGGGGGCGGGGACGCAGAGAAGGCTGGCCAGAGCCGCGGTCTGGGGCCCGTCTGCAGAGGGCCCTGAACACCTGGCCAAGGGGCCTTCCCTTTATCTGATGGGCACTGGGAAGCTATTGAATTTTTCTTCTTCTTCTTTTTATTTTTTAACAGTTTTATGAGAGTGCCACTTACATATAAAAGGCACCTGTTTTAGAAGTACAATTCAGTGATTTTTAGTAAATTTACAGTCGTGCAGCCATGACCACAGTCCAGTTTTAGAGCATTTCCACCATCCCAGGAAGATCCCCAGCGCCCCATTTACCGTTAGTTCGTGTTCCCATGCCTCCCCCTGGCAACCACTAATGGACTTCCTGGAGCTCTCACTGAAGGCTGGAGTGGGGCATGGGGTGCAGGCAGAGCAGGGCTTCGCTGTGAACCTGGAAGGAGCGCAATCCACGTAGGGAGGCTGGTCAGGGAGGCTGGTCATTCCTTTGTTCCTCGTTGCTGAGCACAGCAGGCGCCAGGCTCTATGCTGGAAGCTGGGGGAAAATGGAGGAACCCTGGCGTTTTGATGACCCTTGCTGAGCCCAGTTGGTGGCTGCAGGGGTGGTGCAAAGGGGAGGAGCAGCGGGGGGCCTCCCACCTCACTCTGGTCTCCTTCCCTCTCCAGATGGACAGCATCCAGGAGAAGAAGGCCCCCATGACGCAGTCTCAAAGCCGGAGCTGTACAGAACTGCACAAGCACCTCACCGCGGTGCCATCCTGTCTCCAGGCTAAAGCCCGCTCCCCAGAGAGGGGCCTGCAGCCAACAGCCCCCCTGAGTCCTCGGCTCCCTGCCAAAGCGGATGAGGAGCCATGCAAAGACCGCCCAAGCCCCCAGCCAGCTCCAGCCTGTCCCCAGGAGTCCCCAGCGCCTGGCAGAGCAGGCCCCAGTGCCCAGGTTTCCCCAGAGGACATGCAGGCAATGGTGCAGCTTATTCACTACATGCACACCTACTGCCTCCCCCAGAGGAAGCGGCCCCTACAGGCCCCAGAGCCAGCCCCTCAGCCCTGCAACCACCCCTCCAAGCAGGTCCGGCCCTGGGCCCGGTCCCAGCACCCTGCCAGAGCCGCCTGGGCTGAGTTTTCCATTCTGAGGGAACTTCTGGCTCAAGATGTCCTCTGTGACGTCAGCAAACCCTACCGCCTGGCCACGCCTGTCTATGCCTCCCTCAGGCCCCAGCGCTGGCCCAGGGACAGCCAGGTCTCCCCTGGCCGCCCGTCCCCCATGGAGGAGGTGAGGAGCGCGGCTTCGCCCAGGAGCACTGGGCTCAGCCCCAGCCTGCGCCCTCTGCGGCTGGGGGTGAAAGGTCGTGTCAGCCGGGCGGCCAGGCAGAAGCAAGAGGAGGAAGAGGAGGAGGAGGAGGAGGAAGAAAAAGAAGAGGAGGAGGAAGACGAGTGGAGCTGGAAAAGGCCGGGCAGAGGCTTGCCGTGGACCAAGCTGGGAAGGAAGCTGGAGAGCGCTGTGTGCCCTGTGCGGCGTTCCAGGAGACTGAACCCTGAGCTGGGCCCCTGGCTGACCTTCACTGATGACTCACCGGTCACCTCGGAGCCCCAAAGAGCTCTGTCCTCCCTGCATCTGGCTCCGGAGGCCTACGAAACAGGGGGGGAGCTGGGCAGCCCCATGGGCGAGGACAGTGGCCAAGGCCAGCAGCAACTCCAGGGACCCCAGATCCCGTCTCTGGAGAGCCCCTGTGAGAGTGGGTGTGAGGACCCCAGCTGCCCGCGGCTCCCTACCAGAGGTAGTCAGAGTTCGTCGTCAAGAGAGGGGACAGGGTGGGATGTGGTGTACCTCCTTGTGCTGGGAGCCAGGAGCTCTGCATTGGGCAAATCCCTTCTCCTGTCTGGCTCTCAACTTTCCTTTCTGTACAATGGGCTAGTTGGGTGGATCTTCAGGAATCGCCCGTACATCTCTGAGTTTTCCCATCATGCATGGAATGAGATCTCTGCCTTGATGGGACTTATGTTTTGGTGGGGAACACAGGCAATCAAAAAGTAAGCAAAAAAGGAAGATAATTGCATATTGTGATAAGTGCCCAAAGAAGACTTTGTGGGTGATGGTGTGTCAGATGTGTCTATAAACTCAGCTCCACGATGAAGGTGAATTTTAAATGTTAACTATAGTTGTGGCAACAGGAACACTTATCTCTTGTGCACTCGCTGTGCCAAGCGCTGGTCTCACACAGATTGTCCCCACTGACTCCTCACAGGAAGTCTCTGTGGTAGGTTCTATTAAAATCTCCCTTTTAAGACACGGAAACAGAAGCACAGAGATACCTAGTGATCTCTTAGCTAGTTAGTCCTGTGTCCGATGTGGTAGAACCCACTGCCACTGGCCTTGGGGCGCCAGACTCTTCCCCACTGTGCTACACTGTGTGGCCAGGAGGGGTCGCCCTTGTACCCATCTGCTCTTTCTGCAAAATGGAGATCTGCCAGCAGTTAGTGTTGCTGAGGCCCTGGGAATGGAGGTGGCTTCGGGTTGTTCCTGCCCTTCCCTAAAAATGGCAGAGGCTTTTGGGTCACATGCCTAAAAGGAGCTGTGCTTGGTACCAATGGAAGTTGGGGTCTCTTCCTGAGGGAAATATTTGCTAATGGTGCCATGTTAAGGAATCTTAACTTTTTTCTTTTTTTCTTCTTTTCAGACTCTCCCAGGTGCCTCATGCTGACCTTGTCACAAAGGTAGATTGTGGAAGTGATTGGTTTATTATTCCTTGAGACTTTGTCTTGTTGGGGCCTGGTGGTTCATCAGCCCTGAGCCTGGCCCTGTCTCCACACCTGTGTCCTCTTTGCCGGGTGGGGTCCTCAGGAGCTGGGCTCCCTTAGAAGGGAGTTCGTTATTAGAAGGTAGTCTCTGCAGGCCCAGGGAAGGATGGGGAATCAAGGCCTCAGCCATTCTGTAAGCCATCCCCTTCAGGACCAGGGAAGGAGTTTTTTCTCGATGGGGAAAAGCTAGAAATGCTGTGTGGCCTTGGGCAAGTCTGTCTCCCTCTCTGTTCCTCAGGCACTCAATCTGTAAAATGAGGAGGCTGACCATCCTTGTCCTCTCTCCACTCTCCAGCAGATCTCTCTTGCAGATTTGAGCTCCTCTAAAAGCCAAGATGAGAGGGGTCCCTAGCAAATTCTCCTCAGGCCTCACTTCCGTGGGCAGCAGAACCAGGGTCTGTCATGGTGTCCCCTTGCCCTCCTCACGTGCTTGGAGAGGTGGGGCCTGCTGCTGACTGGCTTCTTTCCTTTCTGTCCTCCCCGCCCCCACCAGTGACCCTCCTTTTGGCAAGAAGAGCTTTGAGCAGACCTTGACGGTGGAACTCAGTGGCACGGCAGGTGAGCCAGGGGCTCCGCTGTGGGGTGCCCTTGGGGGAGCCGGCACAACGCCCAGCAGCAAGTCCCACACACTGAGCAGCCCCTTGGGCAGTGACGGGTGCCCCATCGAGCTCTCCCTGCACTGCAGCACAGGCTGTGCCGGGTCTTGAGATACATAATGAGGGTGTTACGAGGAGGAGAGTCAGGGGCTGGCTCAGCCATTCAGCTGCCAACCGGCCTGGGAGCTGACGTCGGGTCAGAAAAGACAGAGCCACACACATCTTCCCCGAAGGAGCCTGTGGTCTACTGTGGGAGACAGACTCGTCCCGTGATGAGTGCTGTGTCATTCCCACTGGAAGTCCAGAGGTGGAGGGCCAGGGAGGCAGGAGTGGGGCCTGGGAGGGTTTGCTGGGCACCCAGAGCAGGGGGCATTTGACCCGGGCTCACAGGATGAGTAGGAGTTGGAGAGACAAAGAAGGGGAAGGGTCTCCCTGGCAGCGTAATGAGCACGAGCCAAGGCACAGAGGGGTGAAAGCGCAGGTGCCCTCGAGGAGACTGGGCACCTGGTGCTGTGACATGGCCAGACTGGGGGCTCAGGAAAGAGTACCCACCAAGGCTGAGAGAAATGCCAGGCGGAGGGATTGGCCCCAATCCTGTAGACCTCGGGAGCCCCGGAGAGGAAGTGATCTGTGGCATCTTCCCAAGTTCACTCTGGTGCACAGGGGAGGGTGGAGGTCAAGGACAGATGCGGGAGCACTGTGGACACCGTGGTGGTCACACCCGGGTGGGAGGCGGATGGGAGGAGAGTGGGCAGGTTTTGTTGGATGCCTGGTTGAGGCGCAGGAGGTTAGCCTGGAGGCTGCAGCTATTGTTGCCGGGCCACAGAAGGGATGGCAAATGGCTTCCATCACATATCACCTCCAAAAAAGTGGATGGTGGACTCTGTGTGGAGTCCTGGGCTCAGCCAGCCCTGCAGTGATGGATTAGCGGCGCCTGCCGTCCACGGAGTTTGGAGAGTGGGGTCGCCCCTTGTCATCCCAACTAGGGTTTCAGTGTCCTGTGGAGAAGGGATCTGTCTCCACCTCACATGTTTCTTCTCTTGCGTGGCTAGGACTCACCCCACCCACCACGCCTCCGTACAAGCCCACAGAGGAGGACCCCTTCAAGCCCGACATCAAGCACAGCCCAGGCAAAGACATAGTCCCTAGCCTGCCCGCCCTGAAGGGCGTCCAGCTTGGGGCTGCTGCAGGGGCGGCCCACAAGCTGCCAAAGAAGCCCCCGGAGCGGAGTGAGCTCCTGTCCCACCTGAGGCATGCCGCAGCCCAGCCAGCCTCCCAGGCCGGCCAGAAGCGCCCCTTCTCCTGTTCCTTTGGAGACCACGACTACTGCCAGGTGCTCAAGCCAGAGGGCGCCCTGCAGAGGAAGGTGCTGAGGTCCTGGGAGCCATCCGGGGTCCACCTTGAGGACTGGTCCCAGCAAGGTGCCCCACAGGCCCCGGTGCAAGCCCCGGGCAGGGAGGAAAACGGAAGCCGTGGGGCATGTGCACCCCCCAAGGACAATCTGCTGCTGAGAGACCACGAGATCCGCGCCAGTCTCACCAAGCACTTTGGGCTCCTGGAGACGGCCCTGGAGGACGAAGACCTGGCCTCCTGCAAGAGCCCCGAGTATGACACGGTCTTTGAGGACAGCAGCAGCAGCAGTGGTGAGAGCAGCTTCCTCCTGGAGGAGGAGGAGGAGGAGGACAATGACGAGGACTCAGGGGTCAGCCCCCCTCGCTCTGACCACTGTCCCTACCAGAGCCCACCAAGCAAGGCCAGTCGGCAGCTCTGTTCCCGCAGCCGCTCCAGCTCTGGCTCCTCATCCTGCCGCTCCTGGTCACCAGCCATCCGCCGGACCTTCAGGTATGGGTGGGTGGCCTCAGGAGGGATGACGGGCACCTGAGGACCCCAGTCCCCAGGGTGCCGGCCGAGGAGGAGCTTTGAAACGAGGTCTGCTTCTCCTTGTGTGGCCCATGAGCTGGTTAGATGCCTGAAGGTGGTCTCCTGGGGGAGTTGTGGGCAAGTCCTGGAGGGGAACGAACCTCCTGGCCTCAGGAGAGGAAGAACACCTACTCTCTGTCATTTAGGGCCTCATGCCTAAATGAACTTACTTATTGATCTGTTTTCTGCTTATATATTTGCAAAACAGATAGGTTTTGAGGAGACATGCGTTCCCGCACGGTTTAATGCCTCTGTGACCCAGGTACACTAAAAGGAAAGCCAGCATAATTCTATTGTGTGTTCTGAAAGCTACCTGGGTTTAAAGCAGAGGTGAGGCTTGTTCCTATTTCTCCGTACTGCTGAGTTGCACCACTGTGACTTTCCATAGTCAGCTGCTGCCGCCCCCTTTGCCTCCCCCGCCCCTGCTCCTTTATCTTTGCATGGGGATGACGCAATGATGCGTCATGAGCTTGTTCGCTCATCCCATATTTGCTCGCTGAGCCGGACTGCAGAGGGAGCCTGTCCAAAGGTCAGCGGGGAGCTGGGCAGAGAGAATAGAGGTTTGGCATATTTTTCTGGAGACAGGTTGCTTTTCTTCTGATCCCAGCAGGACCTTCCTGGGGGAGGACTGAGGTGGGTTAGTACAGGTCCCAAACGCTCTGCCTGAGGTGCACCCAAGTGACCACTAGATGGTGCTCTTGGCTCTAGAACAGTGCAGCTGAGTCACCAGGAGGGCTCGTGAGCAGCAGATGGGTGGACCCCTCCCCAGCCCCGCAGCGCTGATACTGTAGGTCTGGGGGTGAGGGTAGGTAATTTGCATTTCTCACGAGTTCCCAGGTGATGATGCCCGGAGTCGCCAGAGTGTGACTCTGAGAACCAGAATTCAGTAATAGAAAGATAGCTTTTCTTAGAAAAATTCAGCATTCTATTTACATATCTACACCAAAGCTCGTAACTGTTTGAAAATCTGATTAAAGCAAAGGTTCCTCCCCCATTAAAATGTGCACAGACATCTAACTAGACCTTCAATTTTAAGAGACTCCCAGACCCTGAAGATTAGAAGCCTTGGACTATGTTACTCAAAATGAGTTCCCTGGTGATTTCTCTAAAAGCCCTTCTATGTAATACGCCCAGATGATCAGTCAGAACCGGCTTTTGTCAGACCTTGCCGAGCTCTCTTTCCGGCTCTGTTCCCCTTTCCCCAGGGGTTGCTGGGAGCTAAATGACTCAGGTACACTTTAGGCAGTTTCTCCGTAGCATTTGCTCAGAGGCTACTGACGTTCTCTTCCTGCTGAAACCCATCCCCCACCCGAGGAGCAGGCGCTGCCCAACCTCCCTTCCCTGGGACAGGCTCAGGGGTGCTTAGGCAGGGCCTGTGGTCCTGGGTCTGCTGGCAAAGCATTGGGAACCTCTCTAGAATCCCCCATGACATCTCTTCCTCTTCTTGCTTTTGGGCCAAGTTCAGGCTCGGCTTTTTCTGCTCATTGGAGAAAGTTCGTTGGTTAACTCAGTTCCTACTTGGCTGCCTGGCAGAGCTCAACACCTGGTAAGCCTGGTCAGCTAGTTATCAACCTTCGCCAGAGCCACCTTCTCTTCCTGTGCTTCCGCTACCAGACATGGGTCAACAGAAAGCATTTTCAGATGGTTTAGCAATACAAACCTCAAACCCCACAGCACCTTTCCATCACTCTCAGCTCTTCGGGGGAAACTGCCAATTCCATTGCAAATGAATAATGATACTATTATTATATAGCACTTTAAGTAGCACTTTACAATTTCCAGGCCATGTCCCTATTTGAGCTTCACAGATGCACTTAGTGGGCGCCTCTGCTTCTTATCCCCATTTTATAGATGGGGAAGTGGAGGCGCCGAGAGGTTCAATAGAAATACATAGCAAGTAGCTACCGAGCAGTTCCTGAGCTCAGCTCTTACAGGCATTTTCTGACTCGATCCTCACAGAAGGCGGAGGAGGTGGATGCCTTTGATTGTCCCTACTTTACAGATGAAATGCTGCTGAGAGGGTATACGTAGTCGGCCCAAGGGCACGCAGCCGGGATGTGGTAGAGCTGGGGTTCAAGCACAGGCTGTCCGACTTGGAGCCCTGCTCTTATTGTCTGTGCTGTGTGGTGTTCCCAGGGATGCAGACAGTTTGTGGCAGAGCTGGGCCTTGGCCACACCTCCCATGCCATGTTCCCTCCCGCAAAGAGGGCAGCCTGCAGGCAGGCTCGAAGGCACAGGCGTGTGGCACCCATGGGCCTCCTTGGGCCGTGCATCGGGATTGAGTAGCCTGATAGCGGTACCAGCCATGGGGCCGTGATGGCAGGGGTTGCTTCTGGGCCAGGCACCAACCACTAGAGGGCAGTGGTCTAGATTCAGCAGACCTCCTTCTTCCTCTGGCTTCCCCACTTTCTGGCTTTGGCAAATCCCATACTGAACCTGAGCCTCAGGTTTTCATCTGGAAAATGGGAAAACGTAAGACCTCATCAGGGTAGTTTTCATCAGATCAAATATGAGAATGAAGTGGAAGGGCCTTTCTATTCCTAAAGTCACAGGAAGGCCAGGTTCAGAAGGTGATGATCAGCAGTATGGTGGCTCCCAGCACTCTAGTCCCAGAAGGTGGCAGCAGGCGTGTGTCAGTGTTCAGCCACACGCATGGTGCTGGCTGTCACTGTGGGGGTGGGGGTGGGGTTCTAACAGTTCTGCCCTCATGAATGAGTCCAGAGAGAAGCGTCCCTTCCTCTGGGAGCGGCTCCGACCCTGCCCCCTGTGGTCCCTCCAGAGAGTGAGTGCCTCTGCTTTGCTTGTTCACTGACAGATGTGAGAGCAGAGGGCCGTGTTCAGACGGAACGCCAAGCGTCCGGCACGCCAGGAAGCAGCGGGAAAAAGCTATTGTAAGTGACCCGGGGCCCTGGAGCCCGGAGCGAATGGGAACCAGCAAGGGTGTAGGAAGGGCCAGGACTTCACAGACCCAAAGCCCTTTGAGGCTGGCTGTGACCTGCAGAAGATAATGATATTTCTCTCATTTCAAAAAGCATAAGGGTCACCAAATGGCATCAAAGGTGGCGCCGTGCAAAGTGACTGGCTGCGATGCATGCAGTTTTTGGTGATTTCGGGCACAGCGTCGGGGACTCCAGCAGAAGGCAGGCCGTGGTGGGGGAGCAGAGCCGGGCCAACCAGGCCACCTGCTAGCCTCGCCACCACCTTCTGTGTGACCTTGGGCATGTGCTCCAGCTTCCCAGAGCCTCAGCTTACTTATGTGTGCACAAGGGAGTCGGGCCTTATGCTTTCTAAGGGTCCCCCAGATTGATTAGGTCTAAGGAGCCAAGAGAGCCCATCCCTTGCTCCCCACTCACCTCCGTGATCCTCCACCAGAGTGAGTCCAGGGGCCTAGCCCTGCCTGGGGAACCTCCTGCAAAGCACCCACCCCACAGGAGACGGTAATCAGGAAGCTGCTGGGGATGGGTTGGGGGTGCAGCCAGCCCCTCCACATCACTAGAAAGGAGGGGAGGGATAGTAAGACAGAAGCACAAAAAGGCAAATAGACTCACTTTGTTACTTTCCCCATGATGGATGCTTTGGGGAGGCACGGGGGGCGCACATAGGGCATGCCTGCCGCAGAGGTACAGAGCTTGGCTGCAAGCAGACTGTGCATGGAGCATCTTAGAATCCGTATGTGACCACTCAGCAGTTGTGACACGCCCGGCACTGTCCTAGGCCCTGGATGACAGCAATGGACAAGACAGATGGGCTCCCCACCCCCCTGGTTGGGCCGGAGGGAGAGGGAGAGACAACAGACGCATAAACAAGAAATGGACACTGTAATTACAGACCAGGAGAAGCACTGTGCGAGCATGCACGTCACGACTCCAATATCTGGCTGTTTTGACTGTCGGGAGGATGTATTTATACGGCGGTCTGGCAGCGGGCAGGGGGAGGGCATCTTCAAGGAGCTGAGCCCTGAGGGATGAAAGGTGCCAGCTGAGCAAAGATTTAGAACAATGGGGCAGAGTGATGAATTCAGGAGCTGCAGGGAGGCTGGGGGAGGGGAGTTTTTCTGCGTGGAGCTTAACTGAGCTGCGCCCTGGTGTGGGAGGCAGAGTTCCCGGGACCGCTGACAGCACAGCCCTGCCATGGACACAGGCCTTCCCACCCTCTGCCCTGCCATCTGTGGTGTGAGATGGGATGGCTCCAGAATCACTGGCCTTAACCTGTTCCCGGAGAAAGCCTGTCCCAGGCAGAACCTGTCGGTGTGGCCCATGGGAGCTCAGGTTCCCAGGAACACTGTGGAGTTTCTCCAGCAGGTTAAAGCAACTCTTCCAAGGACAGTGGCTTTGACTAGACACAGACATAGATGTGGAAGAGGGGAGGTTTCAGCTGGGCTCCCCCCACCCCTGCCCTCTGCTGGGTTGCTCTAGGGGTCCTCAGGCATGGCGCCAAGCTCGCTAGAAGGTGGCCTGTCACAGTGTGTACATGCGGCCCTGGCAGGACCAGGGATAGCGTTGGCTGCAGCAGCCCTGTGTCCTCTGTCCAGTCGCTTTCCCAGCCCCCTCTACTACAACCTGGCCCCCGAGGCTTGTCCACTCCCACCTTGCCTTTCCACCCCAGCACCTCCCCCACTACCCAAAAAGTCTCAGACCCAAAACCAATGTGGAAGCTACTGCATTCTCCGGTACATTAACAGTGATACATGTTATTAACAGTTACATTAACGAGCCTTATTTCCTTCAAGGAGGCAATTGCTTCTGTTGGGAGTCGGTTCCCCATTCGACACCCTGCTGCCCCTTCTCTAGTGGGACAGGTCCTCTGGGATAGTGACCATCATTGTCCTCTCTGACTCCAGCCCCAGCTGGTGTCACTCGCTCAGCCCGGCGTCATGGACTGGGGACGAGGAATCCATGGGAGCCTGTCGCCAAGGGAGCCCCAGGAGGCAGGCAGTGACTGGATCCCTCTGTGTCCTCCTTCTCGAGCAGGGCGAAGGCCGGGTGGTCTACGTTCGAAATCTCTCCAACGACATGAGCTCCCGCGAGCTGAAGAGGCGCTTCGAAGTGTTTGGCGAGATCGTGGAGTGCCAGGTGCTGACCAGAAGCAAGAGGTGGGTGGAGTCAAGCTCTGGCAGAGGCGGGGGTGGGGGGGCAGAGGTTCCCACCCAGGGCTGGCCACACAGAAGGTGCCCTAGAAGGTTTGTGGAACAGAGTGGACGAAGTGCGCGGCCTGGACGTGGAGCAGGACCAGGGTGGTGCAGCCCAGTCGTAGCAGCCAGCACGCCATTGGTTGCTAAGTAGCAGTCAGTTTCCATCATTCTCTGAAGCTTCCCAGCACTGCGCCTGCGACACGTGCACTCCTCCTTTCTCTGGCTGTTCTTTCCGGGGGGCTCGGACAAATCGCTGAGCAGCTAGTTTGTGGCAGAGCCAGAGCTGCAGCCCTGGCGTCTGCGCCTGTCTGCTTCTGTCTGCTTCAGGCTCTCCACCCTGGAGCTGGCGCAGGGCAGCAGACAGCCCCTGGCTGCGGAAGGCATGGGTGCGTTAGGACCTCTCTGCGCTGCAAGCCCCACACTGCTCACTCCCCTCCATTCCCCTGCAGCAGCCGCTCCTGGACCTTCCACTCTCCTGGGCAGCCTGGTGTCTCCTCACTCACCTGGGGAAGCCGCGTTTCATCTGTCAGGGAATAGGTTGCTTATAAATATATGGCTTAGATGTCAAAAACGTTGCCAGTTTTAAAACAATTCTAAACTATGTACTATTATACTTACAAGATGAGTTATTAAGGTTTTTAAATCCTAACTTATTAACAGTTTTTTAAAGCACAGTGAGAAAATAGTGTCTGCATAAGAATCATTATATATCTCGCATCCATTAGAATGGCTACAGAAAATAACAAGTGTTGGCGAGGATGCGGAGAAAAGGGAACTCTTATGTACTCTTGGTGGGAATGTAAACGGCGCAGCCACTATGGAAAAGCATGTGGAGGTTCCTAAAAATTTGCCACAGAATTACCATACATTTCTCGGTATATATGCAAAAGAATTGAAAGCAAGATTCCAAAGAGCTATTTGCCCACCCATGTTCACAGCACCATTATTCACAGTAGCCAAGAGGTGGCAGCAACCCAAGTGTCCACCCACAGATGAAAGGGTAAAGAAAATATAGTATATGCTTGTGATGGAATACTATTCAGTCCTTTTTTAAATATTTTATTTATTTACTTTTAGAGAGAGGGGAAGGGAGGGAGGTAGAGGGAAGAGAAGCATCAATGTGTGGTAGCCTCTTTCTTGCCCCCAACTGGGGACCTGGCCTGCAACCCAGGCAAGTGCCCTGACTGGGAATTGAACCAGCGACCCTTTGGTTTGCAGGCGGACACTCAATCCACTGAGCCATACCAGCCAGGGAGAATATTATTCAATCTTAAAAAGAAAGGAAATCTTGTCACATGCTTCAAGCGTGGATGAATCTTGAGGACATGATGCTAAGTGAAATAAAGCCAACCACAAAAGACACAGACTGCATAATTCCACTTCCGTGAGGCACCTGGAGTGGTCGCACTCACAGAGACAGGAAGTGGAAGGGTGGTTGCCAGGGCCTGGGGAGAGGGGGTGAGAGAGAGTCATTGTTTCATGGGCAGAGAGTTTCCAGTGTGTAAGCTGAGGAAGTTGTGCAGGTCTGTTGCACAACAACGAATGTACTTAACACGACCGAGCTGCACACTTAGAAACAGTGAGAGCAGTGAACGTTGCCTGTTTTCCCTGCAATTCTAAAAGAGAGTCATTATACAAATGGAAGCATTCTACTCAGTCCCCAGGGTATCATATGGAGATAAAACGCAAAAGCAAAAAGCAAATTAGTCTTTAAAGGCAAGAGTCAGTTTGTTAATATTTTACAGGCGCACACAAGTCTCAGGCATTTCAAGAGGCAGAAGGGGTTCAGCTTTGGCCTGGCTCGGAGAAGTGTCAGGAAATGTGTCTGATTCAGCTGAGTGTTCACTCGGTACCTGCTGTTGGTGAGCCTGTCCTGAGCACTGGAGGCACTGCATATCGTCTCTGCCCTTGAGTCTGCATAGCAGACAGTGGATGTATCAGTCAGGGTTCTTCCTCTTGTGCATGGAACTGCAGAGTCGGAGGTGGGGGCAGAACTGACTTTAGGCTCCATGAGCCTTGGCATCTTTCTCTGGTAGGCTTCCCTCATGGTGGTAAAGTGGCTGCCTCTACCTCTAACCTTATCTCCTCCCAGTGGAAGCAGGAGCCTCCCTCATGGTTCCAAAAAAGACCTGGAATGGATTCTCTGTGGTTCTGCTTTGGGTGACAGGCTTACCCTTGAACAAATCACGGTGGCCAGGGAAGGCTACAGTCACATGACATCCCCTGGTGCCCAGAGCCCAGCTGAGCACCTGGTGCGGTTGTCTGAGAAAGGGGCGTGGATGCTGAGCAGGCCAACGTAACAGATGTCTAGCACAGAGGGTGAGATTGCAGAGAAAACCGGCGGTGTTAGGGAGGGTGAGGCCAAGTTAGCAGCCAGGGAAGTGGTGGCTGGGGCGGGTGTGGTGAGATGGGGCGTAGGCGGGGCAAATCCCCGAAAATGGGAATCCTGAGGAGACGGGAGACAGGAGGCCTGAGTTGGGTACCCTGCCCTGCCCCCCACCGTGGGCAAACTCTGAATCCACCAAGCCTCTTTCCTCACTCTGAGGTGGAGACGAAGACAGCTCACAGGGGGTCTGATGTGTCGGTGGCCAGCACTGGCAGACGTTTAGTAAAGACCTGTTCTCACTGTTGTTACATTGCAGAGGTCAACTCGGCCGTTGTCCTCATCTCTACCTGGGGGGCCACGCAACGTGGCTACTGGATCATTGGCTTTCTGCTCCTTTTCTAGTCACGGGTGGTCTGACAGTGTCAACCAAGCTGGCCCAGTGACACGGTCCCCTTGTCATCTCCCTGCAGGGGTGAAAAATATGGCTTCATCACCTACCGGTGTTCTGAGCACGCCGCCCTGTCTCTGAGGAATGGCGCCGCCCTGCGGAAGCACAATGAGCCCTCGTTCCAGCTGAGCTATGGAGGACTCCGGCGCTTCTGCTGGCCCAGGTACACTGACTACGGTAAGTACCTGAGGTCCCGCCATCCTCTGTAACATGAAGGGCTGAGACTTCCTTTAATGAGACCCAGACCTAGTGCCCACACCTGGACACAGCGCCCACACCCGAGCTCCAAGTGCTGACCAGTATGCCTTTGCAGCCGCTTTGCTTGGAGGCTGCCACCTTGCTTTTCACCTGCTATCTGGTCCATCCTGTCCTGACCCAGGACTGGTACTAGAAAGAGAGGTTCAAGTCTCCTGTGGCCCCTGGGAGGGTCCCATCTCATGCTCACAGCCAGGTGACAGAGCCTGTCTGCTGTTGCTTTGACCTCACAGAGCCCATGGCTGCCCGGCCCCATGGGGGGGCATCCCATGGCAGCCCCAATAGGCAGCAGCCTTGTCCACGAAGGTGCCGCAGGGAAACAATATTGTTGCCACACCCTCACCATTTGGGGACAGGTTGGTGAAGAAAGACGAAAAAGTCCAATTTCGGAGAGAACTATTTGCAGGGGAGAACCTGATGAGCTTCTATGGTGCAGGGCTGAGTGTCAGGAGACCTCGGAGGGTTCCAGGCCAGGCAGCGTGCCACCTGGCTGCGTGTCCACTTACGGGACCTTGGTCCATAGCTGGATGGTGAGAGCGTCTGGTTTTGTAGGCTGCCTTAGGCGGCATCTGCAGTGGTTTGCCAGTGGGCAGGAAGCTGTTCGGGGAAGTAGATGTATAGGACAAAGGAGCTCTGGGGTGCTCTGCACGAGGTTCCCCATTCTGCCAATGGCAGCCAGGGCCCTGAGATGTTGGTCACAGCAGAATGGCAGTGCCGATGCTCGCTGTCCAGTGCTCTCTGCGGCCTTGGGCCATGTCCATTTTACAGTGGCAGATTTTCTGATGGTCTGACCTTGTTACGTTGCTCACTGCCTTCCCCACTCACTGCCTGCTCCACCCCCTGCCCAGATTCCAATTCGGAAGAGGCCCTTCCTGCGTCAGTGAAAAACAAGTACGAAGCCATGGATTTTGACAGCTTGCTGAAGGAGGCGCAGCAGAGCCTACACTGATAACAGCCTTAACCTTCGAGGAATACCTCAATACCTCAGACAAGGCCCTTTCAATATGTTTACGTTTTCAAAGAAAATAAGTATATGAGAAGGAGAGCGAGCGAGCGTGTGAGAGAACACACATGGGAGAGAGAGAGAGAGAGAGAGACTTGAAACTGCTGTCCTTTTAAAAAAAATCAATGTTTACATTGAACAAAGCTGCTTCTGTCTGTGAGTTTCCATGGTGTTGACGTTCCACTGCCACATTGGTGTCCTCGCTTCCGACGGGTTGTCCCAGGCGTGTCTCCGAGTGCTGGGTCAGTCCCCCACCTGCCCTTCTCCCTGACCGACTTCCCCTTGTAGATGTGCAGCCGTGTTCGCCATAACATTTCCTGTCTGTAACGTGTGATGATGAAATTGTTACTTGTGAATAGAACCAGGATTATAAACTCATTTTTAATTGAAGAAAAACAAAGTATATCCTTAAAATAATGTATCTATGGCTCAGATGCACTGTGCCTGGGGTTATTGTATCGCTTCCTTGATTTTTAACTATGCACTGTGTGAGGTGTTTGCCGCTGAGCTGCTCTGCTCCCTTCACCAGAATGCCCTGGAGGTGCTGGGTGGCCGGGAGGTGCGGCCTGCAGCCTCAACAAGGAACAGGGGAAAGGTGTTTCTGGGCCTTTTCTGCCAAGCCCCGCCCCATCTCTCATGGAGTGAGGTGGGGTCCAATTACCTTCAGAGCCCTCATCTGGCGCCCAGCTCACACTTAAGAGTTTCTGCCCGGCTGTGGGTCCTCAGATCCTCATGAGGAAGGCAGGTAGTTTCTCAAGAGGTGAAACGACTTCCCCAAGGTCCCATTGCCCATCGGTGAGTGGACAGAGCAGTGGCCCAGCATGGGCCTCCTGATTCTTGGTCCTGTGCTCCTGCAGCATCTTGGGTAAAAATGCAGAGTTTCAGGGCTGGCAGAGGCGAGTTCAGCTAAATCGAGCAACAAACTAGAAACCTGCAGACTCATGGTGGGAGTCAAGTCAATAGCTAATTCGCCAGCATTAGGTGAGTTCAAGCTCTGGCACGTGTTTCCATCCGGGGGGCCTGTGCTTTGCCTGCACCTGTAGACATGCCATCAGAGCTTCAGTGACACACCTGGAGTGTCGTGGACAGGTGATTAGGGAGCAGTCATCCTTTCTGCGCCAGTCGCCAACCCATCTTACTCCCTTCAGCTTGTCTGTCCTTTCTCTTGGCTGTAAAGTTGCTTGGGTAGCATGGGACAGAGAAGCAGGAAGAGGGTGTGAGGGTTGGGGACAGATAAAACAATCTCCAAGCTCCTTTTCAACTTAGAAGACATTCTGATTGGAGCTTACTGCAAAATGCGTGTGCTTGAGTGATGTCAAAGCCATGTCCCACTCGGGTGATCTGCAGGTGCCTTGGGGGCCATCATGAGGGAAAACATGGCCAGGCAGGCTGTGAGCACATGGCTTCTGCTTCAGCAAAAGCAGCTCCGACTTGATCGCTTTCAGACGTCAGTGCTCCTTGGTAAATGTTTGTATTTTAAAGAGCAAAGGACAAGGGGTCCTGCTGCTTTAACAAAGTTTGCAATTGACTCATTAAACTGAACAAGCTAAGTTAACCTATTGCTAATGCCAGGCTTAGTCCTTTGAGAATTGATAGTTGATTTTTTAAAAAAGATTTTCAAATACCTCAGTAAGTAAACTGAGCCAGCCAATGAAATTGTCCTGGGTGTTGAGCAAACCCCAAGGCTGCAGAGAAGGCTGGAGAATATAGGGGGGCTGGGGGAGAATTGGACAAGTTGATGTCCAAGGTCCCTGGCAGTCTTAGCTTCTGGTGAAGCAATTCTAGCTCAGGATGGTCAACACACTGCATGCGCACTACTACAGCCACACCCTTGGCCAGTGGCAAACATAACTAATCAACCACAGCACTCATGGTCTTTGAGCCTGGTCTGCTATTAGAATCCTCATCACAGTGCTCTGGGCAGACATTACTAATTGATCAGAGGTTAACCTATTTGATATCTTGGTCTAATCTTCTAAAAGTTTTCATCACACATTAAATACGGTGGCTGGATTTCATGCTGGCCCATTCCTGTCTGTCATATCCTGACCTATGAGAGAAAATTTCCCTAAAGCCATTCCCTGGCACAGGGCTCCTGATATTACTGTGACACACAGCCCGTTTGGGGTGGGGGTGGAGAGTGGAATGGTGGACATGAACAAGTTTGGGGGAGGCAGGGTGTATGAGGATGGACCAAACAAGGGACTTCCCACAGCACAGACCCGAACCTTCTAAATTCCTTTTATAGCTATTCACTGCCTAGCACACAGTAGGCACACACTAAATGGTTATGGAATGGAATTTAAATCTGTCTGCTGCCTCCCCCGAGTCCTCGTTTGCCCTGAGGAGTAACAGGTTGCACCCTGTGGAAGCCGGTAGGAAAGAACTCCAGATTCGGAGTTGGACTAGATCATCTCCAAGCCCCCTGATTGGCTTCTTCCTCAATGGCTCTAGGCCAGAGGTTCTACCGTGGGCAAGGGGTCCTTTGGGGTAAAAGATGCAGGTTTTTAGGGAGGGACAAGTCTCCCATCTTTCGGGTCAGCTGAAGCTGTCCTTTCACTTCAGATCAATACGGGGCTCTTGAAGTTACTTAAACTTGGCCCTTGAGCAGGGCAGGGTTTGAGCACGGCCGTGGGGCATGATGTGCCTGAGGTCAGAGCTGCGGGCTGCTGGTGAGAGAGGGTGTGCCTGCCGAGGACATCCCGCAGTTCTGCTCGCCGTCCTGTTCATAAAGCGCTGCAGGTTCTAAAGCTGACCGGCCCTTCAGACCGCCTCTGTCCAGAAGACTCATTCGGTGCTGTGTATTACTTACCAAGGAGACTCCATGGTCTCTCCAGGAAAATTAGTCAACCTTGGTCTCTTGCCCACCAACTTAAGGAGTAACCCAGAGGGAGCAGCTGCCATTGGCAACCATCTCGTCCCAGCTCTGTCCTAGTATTTGCTCTCGATGATGTTTACATGTGATTGCCATACAGCTTCCTGTCAACTCTGTAGGTAGCCGCCCACGCAGGGCAGGTCGCGCTGTCCGTCTCTGTGCTGTGCTGGTGTTTTCCAAAAATATCTGATCCAACTGCTAAGTGGAATTCTTCCATCTCCTTCCTCAGTCTGTACAAGGCTGAATCAGAATCCTCACTCTCGGGGGCTCTGGTTACCGAAGGAAAATGCATCAAAGAGGTCAAGGATATGAGTGGATGGAGTGTAGCTAAGGCCCCCACCCCCAACCCCTCCATACCTTGTCCCCCCAACCAGAAAGCTGCTTGGAGTCAAAAAGCACCTTTTGAGTGTCTGCGTCTACTGTGAGATCTGGCAGAGTAGCGTGGGGGACACGCTCAGGAGAGAGGCAGGGCTTCCAGGGATCAGGGTGTGGGGGTGGAAGGAATGCTCTGAGCTCAGAGACTCAGCACCCAAGCCCTGACATGGAAAAGGATGATGCAATGAGAAGCTTTCATCACCTGAAGCCCATGCTTTTTGATGTTCTGAGAGTGATTTCTAGGCGTGTGCCATCTGCATGCCCAGGCCACTGTGCGGGTGGGGCGTGGCGAGGGCAGGGAAGACTCAGATTCTTATGTCTGGACAGGTAGGTCAGAGCCCCATCCCAGGCCTCAGGTTCAGTTGAAATTGCAGCTGAGCCTGCAGCTTGAGGGATGGGTCATCCCAACTGTGAAGCAGAAGCCAACCTAGAGGATTTGTTGATCTGACTTGACATCAAAACTGCAGTAATTTTCTTAGCATTTGAGATTTAGCAGTCACCCCCAGATATGATCAAGGCAGGAAACTGGATGCACAGTAGCAAATAAAGTGAACCTAGTGGTTTCATTGGCCAAAGAAGAGGAGCCCCCTCACCCCTTCCCATGGGAGCAGAAAGAAAACCGCTTAGTACTGACATGCAATATGTTTAAGCTGGTCCCCAAGTCCCCGAGGCATTTGCACACATAGACGGGCTCCAGGGCTGTCTGCCAAACCAGAGGTACAGGGTAAATGGAGGGAGAGCTTGGGGGCTGGGAAGCCTATGAGCACAGAGATGCCCTTGGCCCAAAATAGATGGCGGGGGTGGAGGGAGAGCCCTTGGGAGCCTGCTGCATGGCACCCGGGAAGCAGGCAGGGGCTGACTTTGCATTGAACCAATGAAAGCCCTTTGAGAAAACCGCAACACTTGAGCCTGCCTCCATGGGACTACACTGGCAACTACGGGTCTCCTCTGGCCTGGGGCGGGGCGTCAGGGAGGGGCTGGTGTGAAGGGGAAGGAGCAGAGGACCTTCTGAGACAGCAGCAGCCCGAGAGCCTATCCTTAGCCCTTTGCTGGTCTCTTTGTTGGAGGCCCTAGAAACGGAATGGTGAGTTTGGGTCTTGGTACCTTTAAAAAAAAAAAAAATTAAAACAGCCCAGCTGATGGAAATGAGTTTGCACACCAAGTCATTTAACTCTAAGCCATCTCAGAGTGAGAAAGCTGATGTTTCTTCCCTGCTCTGTGGTTCTGGGCCTGTGTTTCCTCATCCAGCAAAGGAGAATATTGGACAGGAAGAACTCTCCAATCCCCTTTTTCTCCGAGAGGCTCGGATTTCCTTCACTGGCTGCCCCCAGCTCACGTTCAGGGTGAAGTGCTCTGCAGGGTAACCAACCAGCAGCAGGTTCAAACCCACATGGTCCTGACAGAGCACCCTTATACCAGGAGGCCAGCCCCCCAGGACAGGTCTAAGCCATAGTTTCTAGTGGGAGTGGTGAGAAGCCAACCCCAGCTTGGCTACGTGGCAATCTCCAATCTCACATTAGCCTCATCATCCTCCCACCAAACAGCTACTGTATTAACCTGAATGTTCTGACCACTTGGCTATTTGTCTCTTGCTCTCAGACAATACTAGCAATACTCTGTTTTCTTCAAAACAGCTTACCTTAGGCACTTTTCACACATTTCTTTTAAATGATTGTAAAACGGGGCACAGGAGGCCTCCATCGGTCCTCTGCATATGTTTAGGGGAGCTTTTGTTCTTTGTTTCTTTAACGGCATTGCCACAGTGACTGAAGCTTCTTCGTGATGGGGGGACAGATTATTGGAGACTCTTTCATCAGAATCCTTGCACATCTGGAAGCAGCTCAGAAACCCAGCTGCCCGAATTGGGGGCTTGGAAAAATACGGTTTTGTAGGTGGTCAGTCCCTGGGCTCTGCAACAGCACCTCCCAGAGGTGCTTATGTAGCTAGAACCCCCTCTGTGCTGTGTGTTTTGTCAAAGGATCCTTCAAGGAAGCCTAAGAAAGCCTCCTTTTCCACTTTGCTGGCCTTGCTCTGGGTGACTTGAAGGGATTGGTTCGCTTCCACTTCAGCAATTTGCCTTATCAACGTCTAGTCGCCATCTAGTGGCCAAAGACTGTATCCACCAGCTACCCGGATGGAAGGCAAGTAAATCCTTTCTGCCACCTTGCTGTCCAACACCCGCTTTGGGAATGAAATGTAATGTCGTGAGTGAACTGTCTGTAATATTTAGAGCCCAGTGAACACCACTCAGGAGAATTAGGAAGCAGCCACGCAGATGCACACAGAGTGAGAAGCACTAGCTCTCCTGTGGGCAGAGGAGAGAGGAGTCGACCCTGTGTCCAGGTGCCCCAGAGGGGTTTGCTGTAACCGCAATACTGGCAGCCGAGCTGCTGACCTTCCTAAGTGAACCTCTGCTAGGTGGGCCATACTGCACCCTCAGGACAAGCAGAGAGGCTGGGTGTTAGGATACTGTGTGTGGGGGGGGGACTGGCCACGGCCTTTGACGGGGTCCACCAAATAGCCAAACAGGTTATATATATTTTTGTTGTTAGTTTGTTTTTGTTTCTATATTTTGTATTTAAAAATCTTGTCAAGTGTTTTTGTGTTAGGAATAAAAAGTCATAAACTCTTTCCAACGTTGTTTCTTGAGGGATGTTCTGATTCCGACGGAAACAGGTTGGAAATCTCAAGGGGCGTGGGTTCGGGGTGGTCAGTGAAGCAGGGAAGTGGACCACTTGGATTTCCAGATGGTTTCTGGGGAAGGTGACCATCCTGAAGTCCGGCTCAGTGCGGTCTGCTCTGGAAATTCACGCCCACCCCCTTCACCTCCTGTGCCATGGTATCAGCATTGGCTTTCCGCATCTGCTTCCTCCAGAGCAGCTGCTGGTGGTGAAACCAACATAAGATCTCCCTGCCCACCCCCAGGTTTCTAAAGAGACAGTATTTGTAGCCTTAATCGACTGCGCAAGGTGGTCTCTCTGGTCCCTTCCAGCATTTCCAAATCTTGGACTCAAATTATTTTCTCTCAATGTGACCGTGCAGCCCAGAGAATTCTGAGCAATAGGAAGACAGGGCTTCCCCGGCTCTGTGACAGGGTCAAACCAGGGAATGGCTAACCTTGTGAGGTCTGGGCATCCCCAGGGGTACTCCATAGGGGGCATTATTTATTAGGAAGCTCAACAAGGTAACTACAGCCTGGGGTGCGTGAGTGCAAAGCTGTGCGTGTGTCTGTGCGTGCGTGCACCCGCATGCCCGTCTGTTTGCGTGTGTGTGGAATTATATTGATGCATTTCTTGAGAAAGGTGCAAGAATTTCACCTACACAGAGGGACACATCGCTTTGTTATTTATAATAGAAAGCTAAATTTTAATTTTTTAAAGGACACTGCTGATGATTGGGAATCGAGTTTTTAGTTTTGCTATTTTTTTTAATTGGTAGAGGATTTTTTATATATTTTTTCCATTTTGTTGGGTTGTGTCCTTATTTATATAAATGCTTTATCTGTAAGAGGCAAGGAAGAACCCTTCTTTGCTTTTAATTATTGTGGTTGTCATTGTCCCTATTTTATTTCTGCTGTGATTTATCTGTCTTACCTTCTAAATGAGAAAATGTTTTCCTGTATTTGTACATTGTCAGATTCTATAGTTTCATAGGTAATTTAACCAAATTGCTCTATGTATTATTATTATCCTGTGAGTATAAAGTTCTATTTTAACCTCTGTAAATACTTCGGAACTGGCTTCTTTTCTCAGACTCCCACTGTGGAGTTACTGTTTACATCACAGAAACTGTAGAATCTCTATGCTCATGTACTGTAAATAGTGAAGTGATCTGCTTATAAATAAACCTAACAAATACACTATGGAGATTAAAAAAGAAACACCACCCACAGCCCCGCGCAGGTGTGTCTTTATTGGTCCTGCATGCCTGTCGAGCGACTGGGGAAAGGATTCTGGTTTTGGTGTCACCTTCTCAGACAAGACCCTGGTCAGGGTGTGCTCCGCACCCGTCCAGAATTTTCTGAGCTCACTTCTCCTTCCTTCGCAGCACTGTTCATAGATCATAATGAATCACTCAGACTTACCTCCCCTAACAGATGTCTCATTACTGCTTTTTGCCGTGATTTTTATAAAGCTACACCACTTTCTGATCAAGGGCCCCCTGGTTTGGGTCATTGACCTGTTCACCCGAGCACACTAAAGGAAGGTGTGAATGAGATAATTGTAGTTCCAGGCAAAAACACTCACCAGCGGGCTCTAAAGCAAGTTTCGGTCAGAGGAGGCGGAGAGCAGAGTTGAAGTGTGCACTGTATTTAGGTGCATTAGAAACTTTTTCCTTTGCTCACTCACTCCCAGCCAGAGCCGTGAAGAGATGGCATTTTCCAAGACTGAGCCTTGGGTGTGTGTGCCTTTCCTCAGTTTCAAAGCACTCTTGGGTTTAGCTTTTATTTTGCCCTAAAGCTGCTTTCATGTTAGTATTTTTTTCATGTTAGTATTTTTAAGTGCACTCTGATGGCCAGATGTCCACGTGCCCCCAGAAGGCTGCAACGCTGATGAAGAAAGCCACGTGCAGCCAAGAACAGGGACAGCTGTTTCATTTCATATTATGTGCAAACTGTTCTCAAATTGTTATTACCAACAGAAATGGTTTGTCGTTGTTCAGGTGATTTATTTTTTTCAATCTGGAAATTGTTTGGATTTCATTGGTTGGAAGGGAACGCGTGGTGATTTTTTCCTTTAAAATGAATGGAGGGTTTGCCATTAGCAACAGGGTTCTCTGGCACATTCGAGTCCTTGGGGAGGTCTTCCGTGTGATTGCTCAGTGTCTGTCACCCCCATACTAGATGCTAAACCTCCAGAATAGAGGGTGCTTCTCCATTCATTGCAGGGTGCTTAGCCCCGTTAGTCAGGAATGCATGAACGGTTGAGTGAGAGGCTCCTCCCATGGCCTGATGACGGTAGTAGCGAGGGAGGCTCCCAAGCCACAGAGACACAGAAATAATCCCTTCAAAGGCGCAGCCAGTGGTGGAAGAAATAGAATGGGACATCAGGAGCTTCAAGACCTGTGTGTTGAGACCCAGCTCTACCATTTTTGTGTTGTGCAAACTTGGACAAGCCACCTCGTTGGCCTCTGGTGGCCCCGCCTAGGAAACAAGATGATTAACTTAGATGAGCGCCAAGGTCCTACAACAGGCGGGTTCTCAGAAGCAGTTATGTTGCAGGGAAAATGGTTACAAGCCAGGAGTCTGGTGCCCTGCTGCTTGGCTTTACGTCCTGACTTCCCCACTTGTCAGCTGGGTGTCCTCAGGCAGGTTTCCTAACCTCTCTGAGTCTCTTCCTCATTGTGTGTTAAATGTGGCTAGTCATCATTTCTACCCATAGGTAGAAATTGCTGTGAGGATGAAATGGATCATGCACAGTACTCGGGACATAAGAGGCACTTCGTCAACACGAGGTGCCATCCTCATGGCGCACGGTCTCATCTGGTCGAAACCAAAGCCCTGTGGGAGGCGTGGCAGAGATTATGATCCTTGCTTGACAGGTGGGGAAGGCCGAAGACTAAAGAAAATGGAGGGAGCCCGCTCAAGGGACAGAGCCTGGGCCAGTGCCACCACCTGTATATTCCTGGGTGACACTTCTTTACCACTCAATCACCACGTGTGATGTGCTTAGAGACACGCCTTTGCTTAAGAGACCACTGCTCTGAGAGTGTCAGTTTCAGGAGGGCAGGAAACCTGGCTCAGGAGTTCAAAGACGAGCATTCCAGACCCAGCTCCTTATTCGCACAATGACCCGAAAGTATAGGCAAGGCTCATGCATCAGGAGCTCAGGATGATTTGCTGTGGAAGTCACAGGGACAAGTGCCCTGTACACTGTGTTCCTGTGAAATGGGCAGCTGCCTCTGGAGGGAAACCAGGGAGCTGTGCCATGAACTTTGCACAGCCCATCCGCGTCCTGGCCTTCAGCTTCCTCATTTATGTAAAAAAAGAGGAGGGGCAATTAGAGTAGATCGGTGGTTTACTAACAGTTTGGAGAAGCCATGTATTCCCTCTCCTCAAAGCAACAAGAGCCAACACCCACCTACAGGAGAACCAGGGACAGAGGAAGCAAATGGGTAATACATCGAGAATATGGGACAACTGACGCTTTCTGCAACAAGGAAAAAGAGGGAGCCCTGTTATGGATTAAAACACACTCAGAGGACATAACAACTGAAAGCGTATGTCTTATTCAGATCAGATGCGAGCAAATGGACAATTATAGGCATTCACGTGACGATGGGGGAGAGGGACTGCTGTCTAAGTTGGGTCCCCCTGAAGGCAGCCGCTGCAGAGGACCTCGTGTGCAGGGAGATTATGAAGGAGCCCCCGCAAGAATGACGCCTAAGGTGGGAGTGGGCAGAAGGAGAAGCTGAGCTGTAATGCGAGCCCAGTGGCCGCCTCGGGGGACCCCATGAGGAGTCCTGGAGCTACAGTGGCCCTGCACAGCTGTCTGCTGTGGGGCCAAGAGGGCCAGACCTTAACACCTGGCCTGGATCAGTCATTGCATGCAGGCCACCTAGGGAAAGGGTGTGACTTTGGGCAAAGTGTCTCCAAGCAGTTGAGGCGACCCCCAAAGGGACCGGCTCAGAGGGCTATCTGCTGGCACGCTCCCAACTGCTGGACCACGAACAAGTCCTTGGCTCTCCAGTGACGGGCCGAGGCAGCTCATCATGGCCTCAGCCACAGCTGGATTGTAGGTGTCCGTTTGTTGCATGTGGTAATGATGGGGTGATGTTAGAAAACGCCCTTATGTCTGGAATGATATGTCTGGAATTGTCTTTTAAATACTTTATCCAAGAAAAAGTTGGAAAATATAAAAGAACAGGTAAGGCAAATGTGGCAGAATCTCAATACTGAAATGGGGTGATAGGTGGGGATTCGTTGTATGATGCTCTACTTTTGAGAGCAATTGAAAATGGTTGTAATAAAACAGAAAATGAAAGCATGAGAACAGAAATGATTCTGAGTAAGCACTTGAGTCTGGCATTAATGACATATTTAATTGATGCCTATGAAAGCTTTAATGTAGGTTTTAGCTCAAGAAAAAGTTCTCAAAGCTGAAACATTGTTTGAAAGCCCCTAGATAAGAAGTAAGGTAAAATCCCATTCAGCTTTCAAACCCTATGACTCTTTGACTTCTCAAGATGGTGTCCTGTTTGCCACTGGCTTGGGTGATCTCTTCCTAGGAAGGGCAGGGCCATTCTGGTCAGCAGATGCCCCGTGGGCTACTGGACACAGCAGGACTTGGATGCTGGGGCACCCCCTCCAAGGTCGGGGGCCCCTCCAGGCTGGTTTCCTGCTGCAATCAGACAGAAAGAGAGCACCAGTTGAGAGGAGCCTATGGGAGGCCGAGAGTTGCAAATTCAGGGCATTCCGAGGCCAGCAGGTAACCACCCATACCGAAGGCAAGCCGAAGATAAGAGGACCCTGAGAAAGCAAGAATGTTTCTCTACACTTAAGAAAAACAGCAGTCATGATGATCCATGGCCACGCCCACGTTGCACCAATGTCTGAGAGACAACAGGGAGTGGTGGGGACTATGTCCACTGGAGAGAATCCCTTGTCCCACCTAAACGGGCAGGGTGGGGGCTGCTGCTCAGCTCTAGCTAATTTTCTGTCACCATGCAGAAATGCAGAGGCAGGAGGCCAGGTCTCCATCTTTTACAAAGACATGCTGGAAATCCGGATTTTGAAAATTGGAAATATCCCCATTTTGAAACGAAGGCAGCAAATTCCCATTTTAAACAAATGCAGGCCAAACAAAAGACATCTTGCAGGTTGTCAGTTTGCAGAGACCTGCCACTAGCCCGTAAGACAATTTCTGCAAGTTCGAAAGAGGCCCGTCTTCCTCTGGACACTTGACTGCATTTTCTGGAAAATTGTAATTGTGATACAAATCTGACACTGGTCACGGGGTGGTGAGGGATCTTTGCTAGGAGGCTCAGTCTGGGGAAGCCTCTGCCACTTACTAACGGCGTGACTTGGCCACAGTACTCCCGCGTGCCTCAGAGCCTTCTGTAGAGCAGGGATAACAACCGGTGGCAGGGAGGCCTGAACGGGATCCTGCGTGCGAGGCTCTGAGGCCAGACCAGGCCAGACACAGCGTGAACGCCTGATGCCCGGCGTGAAGGTCAGGGCTCCCCGTCCTCCCCATCCCTCGAACCTTGCTTGGCTGCCTGCTGCTTCTGCTTCTCCTCTTCCAGAGCCTTCACCTTGGCCTCATACTCATCAGCAAGTGCTTTCCACTCCTTGCGGTTGTTGGTGATCCCGTCAAGCATGGGAGTGATCTCCTCATGGAAACGGGAGAATTCCTGGGAGAGACAGAGCCTCTGACGCAGGGGCCACGGGCCGGGGGCTAGGGTGCAGGCCGAGGCTCAGTCAGGTATGACACAGCCTCCCCTCCCCCCATCCGTTAGCCTGTGTTATATCAGGGGGGCACACGTTAGCCTCGGGAGCCTGCAAGGGAAGTTGGGATGGAGTAAATCTGCCATGCTTCCTCCTTCCGTGTCTGAAACTATGCTCAGTCATTTGTCCTACAAGACCCCAGAGGGCTGTCCAGAGGACCCCACACCACTGCAGATGAGAAGAGCTTTGTAAAATACCCGCCACTGGTCACTTACCGGGCCTTATCGTTCCTGAAGGCATTTGGGAATCCCAGCTCTGTCAGAGACAAAGGCAGAGACTGGGGCCTGAGAAACAAAGGACCCACCTTGTAGACGAAAGTGCAGACAAAGTCAATGAAGCCGACCTGCAGCTTGGGGAGTTCATCGGCCTTGTTTCTGTCCATCATGGGCTGTTAGCGGGGAGAAAGGGTTAACTGCCCTGGGTTCCTCCTGCCTGATGCAGGTGGGGCCTCACCCTCCCCAGGAGGCATTCTTGTCCAAAGAAAGATCAAACCCTAACTCCTCAAGTTTCCATACCTAACTAGCAGTTTGCAGGAAATACAGGGATAGAGGAACAGGTTAACACCATGAGGGTGTAACCAATCAAATCCACAATGTGGGAAACTGCCCAACAGAACCCCACCCTGTTCAACAAATAAATGACATGCAAAAGAAAAAAAAAAAAGCACGAGGAAATGACTATTGATGAAAAGACTTAAGAAACACAAGGAGTTTGTTCCTTGATTGGATCCTGATTTGAACAACTCAAGCTAAATTATTGTCATTACTCAGTTGGGGAAAATGAACAGACTGAGGATTAGGTGATATTAAAGAAATATTGCTCATTTTGTGAGTGTGATAATGGTATTGTGCTCATGTGTGTGTGTGTGTTCAAGGTTCTCGTCTCTTAGATACACACTGTAAAGTGTTCCCAGAAGAAATGGCATCTGGGGTTCACTTTAACACACTCCGGCCAGAAGGTTAAGAAATGCATGGGGCGGGGGAATAGATAAAACCAAAACGGCAGGCGGCTGCCCGTGGCTGGAGCTGGCTGACGGGTCCATAGGTTTCAGTAACCATTCTCTCTTCATGTGAAGGTGTTAAAAGGAAGAAGAGAATCACACAGCCCATGGGCCCTCGCCGTTCATGTTCATTGCCACTCCTCACAGCCCGCCACTCTCCCTGGGGCCCTGCCCGAGCCTCACGTGGTACCCCAGCATTTTTAGCACTTCATAGGTTTATCCCATCCCCATATCTGTGACTCTGTCCCCAGAATGTCTCTCCCTTTACCCCACCTTTACTTCCTAGCCCTGCCCTTGTGGTGGGCCCTCAGTGAGCCCTCCAGCTGGTTTCTAGTGGGGAGCTGGCTGACCGTCCTGTCAAGTTTAACTATCAACATCAATAGGTCTCAGCTTGGACAAACAAGATCTTCCCTCCCCTGCATGCTCTGTGGTATCAGAACAGGGCCAGGAGAGGCGGGCTCCCAGACTGTCGGAACTAGGGGGGAAATCCATGTTCTGGTGTCCACTTGCCAATCCCTACTCAGCTGAGTTAAGGACACATACGTTAGAGTAGGGGTCCCAAACTCTAGGAGGGTACATATTGCTGGGCTCACTCCCTGAGTTTGCCCTTAGGCAGGTCTAGGATGGGGCCTGTGAATCTGCATCTCTAGTATGTTCCCAAGTCAGGGGGTTGGCGGTGGTCTGCACTTTGAAGACCCCTGCATTTTAGCGAAAGGTCATCTCTATGGTAAAGTCACACATCTCTATGTCAGGGGCCGGGAAGCAGACACATTTCTCTGACACGGCAAGGTCACAAATGTCCGTCAGGATGAGATCACACACCACGTGTCAGGCTGATGTCTCCTCTCTACTCACAATGGGATTCTGCTGCAGCACCGTGCGCTCCAGGTCTCCCTGTTCCCAGAATTCAGCAGCAACCAGCAGAGCGACCTGCAAAGGGCAGACATCCCCCGGCCCAAACGAATCAAGCCCTAGCCCCAATCCTCCTGCCTGGTCCTTTGCTTCTATTCCACTGGGATTTCCAGCTCAGCAAAAGCATAAACCCCACCTGTGCCCCACCCCCACTTTGCTGTCTCCATGGGAGGGGTCCTACAGCGGTTTCCATGTCTTGCTGGAGGAGGCCGGAACAAAGGTGGGCTGCCTCTATAGCTGGGACCCCAAGCCATCTTGGCTGCTGTCACCTGTACTGGAATCCCCCTCCGCGTGGGTCAGGAGGGGTCCATACCTTGCTCTGCACCTCCCAGGGCTTGGTGATGGCTGAGAGATCACAGGCGGTCATCATCATGGCCCTGGACACAAGGACGCCATCCATCAGTCCCAAACCACTGAAGGCTGTGCATACTTGTTAATTGCCTCTATCCCTTCTTTCTGTCCTCTCACTAGTAGGTGGCCTCACCCCATTATGAGGAGAGGGGTCACTTGCCCAGGACATCTTGAGGTGGGGTTCTGAAGCCAGACAGTGCTTTAAACCCTGCCTCTGTCAATCACCAGGAGTTTGACATTGAACCATTACACCAACCCCTCTACACCTCAGTTTCCTTGTCTGTAATAATAATGGTGATTTCATCATGGAGGGGGTGCAAGATTAAATAAGACAATGTGTGTGAAAATCTTAGCACAGTGCCTGGACACAGAATGTGCACAATAAATGTTGGCGATTATCATGAACACATGTGGGATTTTTATTATACGAGTCTGTTCCAGGAATCCATAAACATCAGTTCCATTGAAATCTCATCATATCTTCAGAGTTCCTTCTTTCCCGTCTAGCATGGAACAATGTTTGTCAACTTTTTCCTGTCGTCTTCCCCCTCTACTCTCAAAGACCCTTTTGAGACATTTTTTTTTCTACAATTGCCCCACCATGAAATGTCAACACCACAGATATGCTGTATATCTGTTTGGAGATTCCAAGGACCTTATAATGTCAAAGACTTTTTGCTCCTCCCAAGAACCACTGCTTGCCCTACTGGGCAATGCATGGGGAGAATGTGGCTCAGTCATCGTGAGGAAGCCTTGCATTAAGAAGGAGAGGAAGGATTTGTCAAAACTCACGGACGGTACACTTATGAACTGTGCATTTCATTGTAGGCAAAGTTTGCTGTAAGAGGAAAAAAGAGCTGTGAACAAATGCTGACCTCTAGCTATGACACCTATCTGAAGTATTTGAGGAGAAGTGTGCTGATGGTTGCAACTTGCTCTGAAATGCATCCGACAAGCAACCTGGACGGACAGATAGAGGGATGAATCGATAGTAAGGTGTTAATGGCAGAATCTGGATGGTGGGCATGAAATTCTTTCAACTCTATGTCTGAAAGTTCCTCCTGGTAAAATGTTGACACAAATTAAAAAGTGAACTGATGAAATTTTTAAAAAAGAACTCGAGGAAGGGATTGGCGAAAGAAAGGATTAAAAAATAAACTCTTAAAGGAATTTCGCAACGATAAGAAAGTACAGTAAGTACGGTTGCTCAGGTAGGTGCGCTGTAAGATGGAAAGGGCAGGCACACGGACAAAGAATCACGGCGAGAGAGAGGAATTCAAGAAGGCGTTTCAAAGACCGGGGTGTAGTGGCGAGAGTGCCTGGGACGAGAATCGGGGCCACGCGGCGTGGGCGTTAATTCCCTGCTGGGGAGTGTAGATGGTATCCAATAAGCCTGGAGAGCTATTGGAAATTTAGGGCCCAGGCATGACCTCTTTGGAGCTGAGCTGCAGGGAGGCAGCTTGGCAAGACTTGTAGAATGGACCCAGTAGGGATGAAGGAGTGGAGATGCTGCAGTGATTCAGGAGGAGGGCGGGGCGGGGTGGGGGGAATGTGGGGCCAACCGGAGTGGCAGTGTCATCTGCACTGGGTGAGGCTAATCGACAGGAAGGGGCTGCGGAGAGAGGATATAGTTGGAGAAGGCTGGGGCTCTGAGCCTAATTAGCTGCTGGGATGATTTTACAATTAGCCAGCTGTATCTGCAGCACGTTACCTAAACTGGTCTGGGAGGCCTTAAGAAATATTGACCCACAAAATATTTACAGGTTTAAATATCTTTAATTAAGTAAACCCTCAAGTAAATAAGCTTTCAAAATGCATACATTTCTTAGAAACACCTTTATACTTTGCAATAACTTCAGAAGATGTGCCCTTTGCCAATGTTAAGTGTTGTAGGTACGTTATGCTAACTGTCAAATAGATTAAGCAAACGAACTCTCAGCTGTGCATGCGAGAGGCCCTGGCTCCCTGCTACCTGTCAGTGTCCACATTTTAAGTCCATGGGAGTGGCTTCAGAGAGCACTGCGTGTTTACTCTCCTTGCCTGGAGAGATCATGTGAACATCTCTCCCAGTGGTTGGGGAAACACACCTGAGTGTCTTATAGACAGAGATTTTGGTGTGTGGGGGCGAGAGGGTGGGGGGCACCCCATTACGTGCTCTGGGGCCAAATGCCGTGCTGGGCATTGGGGATCCAGTGATGCCCGCAGGGAGCTCACAGACACCCAAGGGACAGAGAGCAGAAACACAGTTGTTACAATGTGCTAAGTGCGGCGGCAGAAAGGAGCACGAGGTGCAGAGAAAGAAGTAATCCAAAGGCGAGAGCAGCCGGCTCAGTTCAGGGGGCTTCCAAGGGGTGACAGGGGTGGGAGGCGGGGCCTGGAGGGGTACGTAGGAGCTCCCCGAGAGGAGGGAGAAGAAAGGTTATAATGGTCAGAGGTGCAGTGGGAGTGTGCAGGGTTGCCATAGGGCAGAGGGACGTCCAGTTGGGGGCCAGTGGGAGCGGTCCTCTAGCCATCCTGGTACCAGAGTATGTGTGCCAGGTGCCGGGCAGGGGCTGGTTCACGGGGCTCCTGCTCTCAGACAGCTTGCAGAGGTGTTGGGGAGGCACACATTTATCACACAAATGAATATAAATGTGTGAACACCAACACTGCTATGAGGAAAAGGAGTTCTAGGAGATAATATAACAAGATAACCTGACCTAGGTCTGAGAGGTCAGGGAGGGCTTCCCTGAGGAAGTGACTCTGAGCTGATATTTGTAGGAAGTATAGCTGTGAAATTGGTAAAAAGGGAGTGGGAAACACATTCCAGGCAGAGAAAACTTAGAGTGCACAGGCCCTGGGGGAAGAGCCAGAAGGTGGGAGGAGCTCAGGGAGCGGAGCAGGTGGCAGAGGGGGAAGACGAAGGCCTGAAAGCTGAGCACGGGCAGATCCTCAGAGCCTGGGCACTGGCGGGGGGATGTCTTCATGCCAAGAGCGGCAGGAAAAACCACTGGAGAGTTAGAGCAGAAGGGTGAAGAAGTCAGATCTGCATATTACAGAGGCCACTGAGGCTTCAGTGTGGGGGGGACAGGGGTGGATGCCAGTGGAGAGCCCCATGAGGAAGCCATGACAGGACCTGGACAGGCAACGAAGGTGGTGATAAAAAGAAGCATCCAGGTAAGCAAGGCATTTAAGAAGTAAACTCAACGGGGCTTGGGGATAGATCAGACATGCCAAGGGAGGAAGACTGATGGAGGAGCCTGGGCGGAAGAGAGGAAGGGACAACACGGATGTCACGCAGAAGAGAGCGAGAGTAAGTCATGAAGATTTGGCATGCTGAGACGTTTGGACCTTATCGTCTCGGCCGGCAAGTCATCAAGAGCAGGGCATGGAGCTGAGTGGGAGAGAGTAGGAAATGCTGTGCAGAGCTCTGGAACCAAAGCAGTTAGAGCCTAGGTCCTCTCCTATCTGCTGTGCCCAGGGCAAGTGACTTCAGGTCTTTGGGTCTCCATTTGCTCATTTGTAGAACGAGATAATCGTATTAGGTTGGATCACTCACATAGAGTTCTGATTTTGTGGGTTCGAAGTCAGCACTTGCATGTGGTTCGATGTCATATGTCTGTTCTGTGGCCATCACATAAGATGAGTTTTCTAGGGCACACGTTGTCCTCATCTTCGTCATCATCACCTTCATCACCATACCCTTTTATTCAGGGTCGCCCGGGTGAGTAGAGCCAGCTGACTGAAACAAGCTGAGCTCCTGCTCACCTGGCCCATCCCTAAAGCAAATGTCTCTTCCACACAGCTGTGCAGCTCGGTGGCACTTCTCCCTGACCCCTGAAAACATCCCAGCCAAACAGAACAGGCATCCGGACACTCCCTGGAGTGACACCCGGCCCAGAGGGTGTGGCCTGTGGGGGAAGGCCTGAGGGAGCCTGAGGAAGCTGTGGGTGTGCAGGAGAGGGGCGAAGTGACTTGGGTTCTAGTCCTCGGTGCTCCACTGCTGTCCAGGTGACTGTGGGTAAGTCACTTTGTCGCTCTGATCCTCACATTCCTCATTTGAAAAACTCTAGACCAGGAACTGGCAACTTGGTATGACCATTATCCTCTTCCAGCAGATGAGGAAACTGAAGCACGGAGAAAAGAAGCAACTTACTCAAAGTCACCCCACCAATTAGTGAGAGAGCTGAGAACTTGAACCCGCTGTTGGGCGCCAGATGCCCAAGTGTGGACCAACTTCACTCTGCCCAGGTGGAAAGCAGCTCTGGCGATACCTCTAAGCACCTAATGGACGGGCCCTGAGGTTGCTTCACAGCAGTGGTCTTAAACCAGGGCCAGGTTTTGCCCCAGCAGATATTAGGCAACGACTAGGGCTATTTTTGGTTGTCACCACCGGGGAAGAGGAGTTGTTACTGGCAACTACTGGGGAGATACCAGGGAGGCTGCTCAACACCCTACACTGTGCAGGACAGCCCGCCACAGCAAAGAGTCATTGGCCCCAACGTCAACGGTGTTGAGGGCGAGAAATCCTGCTGGACGGGTTCTTCGAGCATTTTCCACTGAGTGCCCACCTAAAGAAATTTGAAAAGTGCTGACCTTCTTACACATGTTTAAGTTGACATCTCAACGATTTCATCAATAGTTTAAATATTTGCAGAGGATCCACACTTACAGAACGTTAAAAATATGGACATTTTAAAATAAAATGATTACATCGTTCTTTAAATACAAAGGAATCTAAATAGCATAGCAGTTTCATAACCATCAGCTCATCATCCATTTAAAAATCCATGAACAAGCTTTTCTTGAAGAGTCTGGAATTTACATCTTTCCTTTTCGCCACAAACTTGTATTTCTACTTGACTTTCCCTACAGATTTTATACTAATGTTTTTATATATGTATGTGTGTACATGTGTATATGTGTCTGTATATATGTGTATATATATGTTTATATATATCTATATGTATAATATATATTAAAAGTCTTTCATTGATCACCCTTTCTTATATATCTGCTCCCGAGTATGTCCATTCATTGAACTTATATAAATGTTTTTGCTTTGACAATAGGCCTCCAAATGTTGAAATTTTTATTTTGAATTAAGTTATTATTATCACACAATTAACCAAGACAATGAAATATACGTATTACCTGTTTTTAGAAATATTTACTACTCCAAGTAAATTTTTTTGAAATATATCTCTTAATGAGACAGGATGAGGCTATGTTTTAAAAATCAGTTAATGAATGAATATTTCTTATTCTTAGGCAGAGATAGGATTTAACAGCTATTTTATGTAATTTTTTATTTATTTATTTTTTAAATATATTTTATTGATTATGCTATTACAGTTGTGTCATTTTCCCCCCTTTCTTCCCCTCCACCCCAACCCCCTTTCTCCTCCCTTTAGTTTTTGTCCATAGGTCCTACACATAAGTTTTTTGTCTTCTACATTTCCTATACTATCCTTAACCTCCCCCTGTCTGTTTTCTGCCTACATTTATGCTACTTATTCACTGCACCTTTTGATATCACTCCCCTACCACTCCCCTGTTGATATCCCTCCATGCCTTATATAAATCCCTTTAACATTTCATATAATAAAGGCTGGGTGATGATGAACTCCTTGAACTTGACCTTATCTGAGAAGCACTTTATCTGCCCTTCCATTCTAAATGATAGCTTTGCTGGAGAGAGTATTCTTGGATCTAGGTCCTTGCCTTTCATGACTTGGAACACTTCTCTCCAGCCCCTTCTTCCTGCAAGGTCTCTTTTGAGAAATCAGCTGACAGTCTTATGGAATTCCTTTGTAGGTAACTGTCTCCTTTTTTTCTTGCTGCTTCTAAGATTCTCTCCTTATTTTTAATCTTGGGTAATGTCATCATGATGTGTCTTGGTGTGTTCCACTTTGGGTCCAAGTTCTTTGGGACTTTCTGAGCTTCCTGGACTTCCTGAAAATCTATTTCCTTCACCAGCTTGGGGAAGTTCTCCTTCATTATTTATTCCAATAAGTTTTCAATCCTTTGGTCTTCCTCTTCTCCTTCTGGCACCCCTATGACTCGGATGTTGGGACGTTTAAAGATGTCCTGGAGGTTCCTAAGCCTCTCCTCAGTTTTTTGAATTCTTGTTTCTTCATTCTTTTCTGGTTGGATGTTTTTTTTCTTTCTGCTGGTCCTCTGTTGATTTGAGTCCAAGTTCCCCTCTCATCCCTATTGGTTCCCTGCAGATTTCCCCTCATTTCCTTTATTCCTTCATTTGTTCAAGTAATTGCAACAACTTCTCTTCGAATGCTGTCAGCATCCTGATTACCAGTGCTTTGAACTGTGCATCTGACAGCTTGGCTATCTCTTCATCACTTAGTTGTATTTTTTTCTGGAGCTTTGATGTGTTCTTTCATGTGGGCCATTTTTTTTTCTTGGTGCGCCTGTTACTTTAAGGGGCGGAGCCTTAGGTGTTCACCAGGGCGGGGTAACCCACTTCGTTGTGTTGTGACGCTATCTGTGGGGGTGGGGCCTGGGAGTCCAATGGCGCTTGCTCTGTTCTCTGCACTTCCCCAGCTACTCACAAGCAAGTTGGGCCCTTCTCCTGTGAGGCCGGGAGTTCCTCCCACTGCCGCCTCAACCCCCACAGGTGTATTCAATCGGTGGTTTGAAGCTTTATTTCCCTGCGTTGGTGGGCCGCAAGCGGTCTGTTCCGCTCCCCAGCTTTTCCTCCAGGTTTATCTAGACGAGATTGAGGAACCGCCCGGTCCACCAAAATGCGGCAGGTGCACTGGCCAAAACCAGAGACGGGACTGTTCAGTCTCATTTAGCGTCACAGATAGTGTCACAACACAACGCCGTGGGTTACCCCGCCCTGGTGAACACCTAAGGCTCTGCCCTGCTTACAGGTCTGGATGAATGTGTCTTCTTGAATTCCTTGGTTGTTAGACTTCCACTCAGTTCAGTTTTCTGTCAGGTCTGGCTGTTTTTGTTTTTTAAATTATTGTTTTTCCTCTTTAGGTTGTGTGAGGAGGCACAGTGTGTCTACCTACGCCTCCATCTTGGCCAGAAGTCTAATTTTTTTATTTTTATAAGTACAGGTACTTAGAAACCTTGGGGATGAAAGGAGTTTTGTGACAACAATGTCACCCAATTCCTTCAGTTTTTCCAAATTAACTCTTAAAAATTGCACTATGATCTTTATTTTGAATGATCAATCAGCTGATGATTCTGTTAGATTCTCCTTCAATTTTGTTCAAAGCTAACATTACAATCATTCACTTCCTCTATTTCTGGGAAGTGTGCCATAAAGATTTGACTGAGATTTTTCATATGACTATGAATTACACTCCTCACCATTTCTCTGCAGCACTTTGGTTAACCCATGATACTCAGAATGGGTTAGGTCTATTAAAACATTATTAATTATAATATATCTTCCAGTGTCACCTTTTTAAAAAAATTTTTTTTAAGATTTTATTTATTTTTAGAGAGATGGGAAGGGAAGAAGAGAGGGAGAGAAACAGTAATGTATGGTTGCCTCTCACGTGGCCCTCACTGGGGACCTGGCCCACAATCCAGGCATGTGCCCTGACTGGGAATCGAACTGGAGACCCTTTGGTTCCCAGCCCACACTCAATCCATTGAGCTACACCAGCCAGGGCCCAGTGTCACATTTTTTATAAAGTGCTTTTATCTTATAACAAGTTTTAACTATGTTTCATTAAAACCTGGAAGCTGCAGCTCTGGCCAGGTGGCTCAGTTTGTTGGAGTGTTGTCCATACACCAAAAGGTTGCGGGTTTGATCCCAGGTCAGGGCTTTGAGGCAACCGATTGATATTTCTCTCTCTCCCCCCACCTCACCCCCTTCCTCTCTCTCTAAAATCAATAAACATATCCTCAGATGAGGATTTAAAAAAAACTGTGAGGCTGCAGATTTGACTCATTTAATTTATGGGAATGTTTGTCATACCACGTAACTGAAAATGCCAGTCTTTTACTGGCGACTCAGACTTTTTTTGGTAGGAAAGACTCTGACTTTATTTTTGAATTCAAATAAGCACATTAGAATGCATTCTGATGACACCCACCTTATTTTTGTATTCCTAATTCTAAGGAAAGGAGAGGTAGATAGGTGCATAGATGTGTAAGTAGACTAGACAGGTAGATAGTAAGCAGATGCATACGGAAATAGATAGGGAAACAGACAGACAGACGATTGCAGCACAGATGAAATCAGGTGCTGCTACCTTCAGTACATACTTGTTATTGGTGCACCTGACATCAGGGCCATCCCTGGACAGTGACACATTCTCTGAAGGAATAAGATTGTTAAGTGACAAGTGCCTCAGCTCCCACTGCCCTGCTGTACAATCCAGGGCAAAATTCTCTTTTGCTAATGCCTTGTTTTGTTTATGTATATATATATGAATGATAGGGAAGGCCTGAAGCCCTTCCTTGGGTTTAAAATGCCTTGATTAAAAGAGGCTTGGAAGGCACCAGTATTTCAAAGAGTCCCTCTGTTTGATGCTGCAGAGATCTTTACACAATAAGAAGATTCAAGAAAGGCCAAGTGAGGGAGCCAAAAATGCCTCACCCACTGTGCTTTCTTAGGAAGAGAATATGAAGGAAAAGATCACTATTCCCTTGAGGCCATCCACTCCCCTAGAGGTCTTGGAAGGCTTCGGGTTGGAGAGGAACAGGAAGGGCTTTGCGTATGAAGTATGAAGACTTCCACTTAAGACTTCCTTGGCTTTTTCAGTGATTGAAGTCCTGCCTCTGGTTTTAAAAACAAAACAAAACAAACAAAAAACGAAAAGCAACTGTCTCCTGGAAATCCTTCCTATCATTTTTTTTTTTTTTTTGTAGAGTCCGCATGGCATTCCATTGCATGAAAGTACCATAAGTATTTGTAAAAAGTTAGTAAACAGAAACTTCATTTACAAAGAAGTAGGGTGGCCAGAAGGGAAGATCTCATGCAGGCTACACTCGCCCAGGATGGCCATGAATGCTGCCCAACACAAAATCATAAATTTGCTTAAAACTTGGTGTGTTTTTTTTTTTGCTCGTCAGTTTTTGTTAGTGTTTGTGTATTTAATGGGTGGCCCAAGACAACTCTTCTTCTTCCAGTGTGGCCCAGAGACACAAAAGTTTGGACACCCCTGCCAGGGAGATCTCTCTTTATAGCCGTCTTCCCAACTTCTTCTGCTGTAAGAGTTTTAGTGGACTTGGACATGACCTGCCGTGGTTGCTGGTTCTGGATGTCAAATTCTCTGTCGTTTCCGAATAAACCCATCTTGCCTGCAAAATACCTGGCTGAGTTTTTGTGCCCATCAATGATATTTAAATTGTTTTCCATCTTTTTTGTGATTACAAATAATACTGCAGTGAATGACTGCGCATACTCCTTGGCACACCTGTGGGAGGGGAAAGCCTAGATGTGGGTTGCTGGGTCGGAGAGTGTGAGCGTCGACAGTTGTCGTAGGTAGTGTCCACCGAAAAGGCTGCCCCCATTTACATTTCCAGCAGTGAAGGAGATTGCCTGTTCCCTCCACTCTACCCAACCACGGTGTGCTCTCAGATGCTTTCATCTTTGCCAATAGGAGGGTAAGGAATGAATTCTATCACTGGGTAGTTGGATTTTTGCATTTCTCTCAATATGAATAAGGTCCTCATCTTTTCATAGGTTTATATCCCTCTGTAATTCCTTTTCTGGGAAACATCTGTGTGTGCCTTTTGCCTGGTTTTCTACTGGATTAGCCTTTTTCTTGAATTGTTTGAACACTTTAATTACTAAGAAAACTAGCACTCTTTTTTTTTGGTCAGAAGTGCTGCAGATATTTCCCCCCAGCTCATCACTTGCATTCTCACTTCAGCTATGCATTCTTGCATGTGTTGTGCAGAAATCTTTAATTTTTATGTTGTCAAATTTAGCAATGAATGTATGACTTTTGAATTTTATGTTGCACTTAGAAAAGCTCACTCTGAAATTACTCTTTTTAATTCTACCATGTCTCTCCCCCTCTCTCCCCATTTTTGGGTTTTTCTTCTGATCATTTTAAAATCCATGATCCATCTGGAATTTCTTTTGCTGTGGGAGTGAGATAGGGACATGGCTTTATGGTCCCCTGATAGTATAAGACAAAATATACTTGGTCTTTGTCCCTGGTTCTTAGCGTAGAGCTTCTAAAACCCTTGGGGTTTCCTAAGTGATAGGAGTGTCTTTTGTCCCCCTTAAGAAGCCCCCTTTGGTGTACAGTCATGAGATGACTGGCTTAGGTGGAGGTCCCTAGACAGACTCGGAGTGGGGTTGGTCACCAGAAAGACCAAGCGAATAGAAAACTGGGACTTCCAATCCCTCCCACTGACCCTCTGCGAAGGGCTGCGCGTGGGGACTGCAGATTAAGCTCTGTAAAAACTCTCAAACGATTGAGATTTAAGGAGCTTCAGGGTTGGCAAATGCATCCACTTGCTGAGAGAGCAAGGCACCCCAGGACCATGGAGATAGAAGCTCCTGCACAAAGGACCCTTCTGGACCTCGCCCTGTGTAGCTCCTCATCTGGCTGTTCTTCTGTATCTTGTATTATATCCTTTATAATCAACTGGTAGATGTAAGTAAATTATTTGAGTTCTGTGAGCTGCTCTAGCAAATTAATTGAACCGCCATGAGAACCACCAATAAACAGCCAGGTGGCCAGAAGCACAGGTAACAACCTTGACTTGGGACTGGCATCTGCAGTAGGGCCAGTCTGGGGGGACTGAGCCCTTAACCCGGGGGATCTGGCACCATCTCCAGGTAGATGCTGTCGGAACTGAATTAAGTGTGTAGGATATCCAGTCAGTGTCTGCTGAGAATTGGAGAATTGCTTGGTGGTGCTGGAAAAGAGCCCATTGGATTGCCTCATGGTACCAACCCCATTTATGAACTCCCTTTCTCCCTTGGTATCAAATCGTCAGCACAGGCGTAGTTTTTAAGTCTGTTTCATGGATCTGTCCTACTCATGCCTCCGACCGAACCGCCTTCAGTTCAGCTGGTCCTGTTATTACTCTTTTAATTCAGAATTTTCTGACTATTCTTAGATACTTATTTCTCATAAAAATTTTAGGATTGGCTCCCTAATTATCCTCAAAAGAAAGTAGATGTTTTCCTTGAAATTATCTTAAATGAGTAATTAATGAAGGAGAATAGATGATATTTAATATTTAGTCCCCCTATCTAAGAACAGAGTATTCTTTCCATTTGCTCACTTTTTCTGTTCTGCCACTTTGAAATGTCCAGTGGGCCAGCTCCTTGTCTGCCTGCAGGCACCTGTAGCCTGAAAGTGCCCCCTTGTTCAGGGGGAGCAGGTCCCACAGCCCCCCAGGATCAGGGGACATTCTTGGAGGCCTGGTTGGACAATGGCAGGGCTAAGGGAATGACAACTTGCCACTTTCTCCCTCTCCCCTGCGCCTGTCCCAGTGGCCACCCCTTCTCTGTTGCAGGGGCTTACCACATTTGTCACTGAATCCAGACTCATCCCTGCAGGAGCACCCAAGGATAAACAAACCGCCTGGCACTTCCTTGGCAAGGCCCTGTCTGCCATGACTGTCAACGCCCAGGGCCCCACACAGGGGAGCCAGGGGACCATCTGGCTTAGGCCACAAATCCACCAAAGGCCTTCGATGTGCACTTCTCACTCCATCATCAATTGAGGTGAATCATGGAAGCACGTCGAGAGAACTGAAAGAAGCTATTCACCAGCAAATGTAAGTTGGAGTCCCGTTACTGGACCTCACGCCAGCAAGGCGCTATGAGCTTCATATCGATCATGTGACTAATTTGTGAATAGCACAGCAAGACTGTAAGATATTGCTATATACAAAAGAACACCAAAAAAATTAAGCCTATATATTTTGAGTGACACATAGTTATCACTCAAATCATAATCAATATCATGCTCTTTTTTTTTTATAAAAAATGCTAGCTACATCACTTTACCATCAAAATACTGAATTTTATGACAGAAATACTTCAAATATTATGCCTTTTATATAAAGAGAAATAAAATATTACTATATTGTCTTGAATTTTAGTGCCAAAATAAAGGCTAAGCCTATGACATAATTTCTAAAATTCTGGTTTGGCATAACTTCAGTTTTTGCCATATGTCGAAGGCCTCCAAAGCGGAAAGTGTCCCACGGGTCATCTGAGGACAGCAAAGCTTATCTTATGACCCCGGTATAAGAGGATCAGGGTTGAAGGCCTGTCTCAACTCACATCACGATTTCCTTCCGGGTCTGTTCCAGCATCATGTACTGCGTCCACTCCTGTTGCGACTCGAATGTCTTAGATTGATCCACAATCTTTTGAAACATTGTCCTCTTCCTACAAAACACACCAGTTTGTCAATGGAGCACGTCTTAGAATAAGGCCACACCAGGGCTTCTGACATCAACCATCTCAGGCAGAGACTTACTAGAACAACGTGATTAACAAAACGAGGGTAAAAGAACCAGAGCCCAGGAGTGAAGACCTAGGCTTCTACCCCAGACTCTCTCACGGGCTTACTGTCTGATCTTAGCACATCTCTTCCCCTGGATAATCGTTTCCCATCTACACAGTGGGAGTAATAACATCCGGCTCACAGAGTTGGAGTGAGAATTAATGGTCCACGGCACAAGGCTCGTGTAGTGAGAGTGAATGGTCCACAGCACAAGGCTTGTGCCTGTCACACAGTATGTGCTAATTGATGGGAACAATGGTGTTTGTTATTATTATAACCATTGCTATTGCTGTTCTTCTTCTTAAAATGAGAAGAAATACTAACTTGAAGTACAGGGCGAGGTCTGTGGCAATGATGGCAATGTCCATCATATGGATAGCATGTTCATGTTGTCTGCGATTGAGGTTTTGAAAGATATTCAAGCCCTAAAGAGAAAATCAGAGCAGAGATGTGAGACGTGATGCTGGTGGTAGACTCATCCACCTGCCGATTGTCACCCAGGTGGTGGGAGAGGCAGCCCGGGCCTCTGGGAAGAGGGCTGCCTGGCCATACCGGGGCCTCATGTGAGACGGGGGCTCCCGTGCAGACCCCAAAGCCCATGCAGAGGGCCCTGCTCCTACCTCATCTCGCAGCAGTGTCTTGCCAAACTCCAAGTGATGTCTTTCCAAGATGGAGGACCCATGGAGCTTGGCCAGTGGGTTCTGGGATCTGAGTGGGAGAGATGGAGAGACACACAGAGAGAGCATCAACATGGAATGGCCAAGGTGCAAGGTAAGGACATCATCCAGTCCTGCCACCTTCTAATTCTGCAGGCAAAGAGGCTGAAGTCCAGAATGAGAGGAGCCTGTCACACAGGGAGAGAATGGGAGCTGGGACTAGGCGTCATGTCTCCTGACTCTCAGGCTTCAGTTTTCTCTGCCACTGATTCTGCGGGTCTCCTTGGGGTCATGGATTCCTTAGACAATCTGTTGAATAGTGTGGACTCTCCTCCCCAGAAAAGGCACAAGCACACACAATGCCAAATACAATGTTAAAGATTCATGGATCTCCTATATGCACCCATGGACATTGCCTCTGGGCCCTTTTTTAATGGTCATCAAGTTCCAGATCCTCCATACCTGAGTCTTAGAGTATCCCATTACATTCCCCAGAGCAGTGTGTTTATTCTTGTCTTTATTCAGTAAATACTTGTTCAGCACTTACTGTGTGCCAAGCACTGATCTCTGTACTTAGTTTCTTACAAGATATAACGTAAACACAGTCTCTAGCCTTGGAGCAGCACGCAGGCACTGAGAAGACTCAGAGAAGCATGTTCTAGGGCTTGTTAATGACTTACAGGTTATGGGCCCTGGGCCCAGGTTAACAGCCTCAGTTCCTCACCTGTACTATGGGTATAACATTCGTCTTTGCTCTGCACAGCCCACAAGGCGGTCATGAGCGTCCACCAAGATCGAGGACTATGTTTCAGAGGCCATCTGGAATAGAAGCTCTGTGAGGACAGCGACTGTGCTGTTTTGCTCAGCATGGTACCACCTTTGCTGGGCTTAGGGCTATGATACTCGTATTAGGAGCATTATCAATACAAGGTGGATGAATAATGATCAGTTACTGACTTCTTGGCTTAAATTAGTTCAGCAGGTAGGAAGGGAAGGAAGAGAGTAGGGGAGTTTAATATATCAGTTTCCTGTTGCTGTTATAGCAAATGACCACAAACTCAATGGCTTAACACAATAAAAAGGTGTTATCTTAACAGCTCTGGAGTTCAGAGTCAAAATAGCTCCATAGGGCTGCTGTCCTTTTTGGAGACTCTAGGGGAGAATCCATTTCCTTGCTTTTCCTAACGTCTAGAGGCTGCCTGGATCCCTTGGATTTTGTAGCCTATCTTCTACTTTCAAAGTCAGCGGTGTAGTGTCTGCTTTCCTCTTGACCTCCCACCTCCCTCTTATAAGACCCTTCTGATTACATGGGACCACTCAGATAACCCCGGGTAATCCTTACATTTCAAGATCCTTCACTTCATTATATCTTTGAAGTCCCTTTTGAATGTAAGGCAACACATTCCCAGGTGCCAAGCATTGGGGTATGGACATATTTGGGGGTCATTATTCTGTTTGTCAGAGCAGTTTGCCCAGACCCAAAAGGCAGGAGGAAGTGGGAAGCTGTGGACAGTGGGACTTACCCCCTGGCCTGTGAGCCTGCCTTGAGCTGTTCAGACTTGGGTAATGAGTCCTGGGGGTAGGAGGTAAGGAGGGGGACTGATGGGTAAAATGACTTACCCAGGGGACTGCTGACTTACTTCATCTGGTACAGGTTGTTGGTGCCTCTGTGGTCAATGTCATGGCAGAAGGCAGCAGTGACCATGGCCAAGGCCTCCAGGTCTGTGAAGTATCGTTTCAGCTTTCCAGTCTGGAAGGGCAATCAGAGGTGCCACTCACTACCCTTGTGGGGTTGGAAGCAGGGCTGAGAGGGTAGGGGCAGGGCACAGAGCTTGGAAACATAAATCTGATCTTGACTGTCCCCCGTTGCCATAGGGTGACCAGACGTTTGCCTGGCATGCAGGACTTTCCATGTTGCAGCTGGAACAGTCCCCAGCAAAGGGGGACGGTTGGTCACCCTCCTGACTCCCATCTCTCTCTGGGCCTCGGTCTCCCAGTCTGCACACCAGAGGTGGAGGGCACTGGGCTGGTTGATTGTTGAGAACTTGTAACCTTCACATAATAGGGTTTGGAGGGTTTGGGAACATGGCCAGACTGCTAAAGCTAACCTTCCAAACCTGGTCTACCCTTTTAAGCACAGCCCAGGAGAATCCCTGAGCCCCCCTCAAATACTTAACTGCCTGTTTATGCTGGGCATTGGAGTAGGGGGTGGGGCAGAGCCTGCAGAGGTGATGCTGACTCGGTGACTTTTAAGAAATAAGTCCTGTCCAAGGGGTGTCACTATCACTTTCTTTGGTGACCTGGCCAGAATTCTGCCTCCAAGCTCTAGGGCCTACTCTGGCCTGACCATTCCAGCCACAAGAAAGAGGAGTGAAAAGTGGGCTGGGCAGGGGCTGAGATTTGCATCACAATTTGGATGGAAAAACCCTTTTCAATGAAACATAAAGGACTCTGAACCCTGTAAGACAGAAATGACTGACACAAATACACAGTGGTATGTCCATCCAAGGACCCTGTAGCATTGCCTGCGATAGTGAAAGGTCAAAAACAACCCCATGTCCGACATTAGGGGCTGAGTAAGAAAACTATGTGTATTTCAACAAAACAGGATTCTATACGACCATTAAACTGTATCATGAATAAGCCTTGAAAATACTGTGCTGAGCGAAACACGCCGGACACGAAAGTACACGTACTGTATGATTGTACTTATACAATGTACCTGGAGGACTCAGATTTGTAAAGACAGAAAGTGGGAATGGCCATCACAGGGGGCTGGGGAGTGGGGGGGACAGGGAGTTGTTTTGGGGTTTTTTGATGGGAATGGAGTTTCAGTGTGGGAAAGTGAACACGTTCTAGAGATGGATCGTAGCCATAGTCACACAACACTGTGTGTGTGTGCCTGATGCCACTAAAGAGTGCATCCAAAATTGGTTAAAATAGTAAATTTTATGTTATGTCTATTTTATCACAATCAAAAATATATAAAGAATGTGATTGGTATATTTATCTATTTTCAAATGAGAAAACAATGTTACAGAATAATATTATTCAATTTGTTATAAACAAAATAAGGTGTGTGGGGGGGGCAGGGGGGCGGTGTACAATATCCTTCGAAGTTTCCAGAAGAAAATTTGGAAGAAGCTGTGCCAGGGTTATCTCCAAAAACCAGACTGGGGCTGGCGGTAGACAGCAGCTTCCTTCACTTTTTATTCTCTGTTCTCCTCTGTTCCTGAAATTCATTTATACTAAGTGCATACTCTTTTGCATAATTTTAAAAAGCAATAAATAGAGAAGAACGATGCTGCTGCGGCCTCCATGTTGCAGCTGAACAGGTCGGTCATCAGGCGTGGTGGGAGATGGCATAGTACATCAGGCACAGTACAGATGGTGGGCGCCCCCAGCCACCACGGTCCTGCCGCCCGTACCACCAGCAAGGAGAACATGGTCTGTCCCACGTTGAAGCCGTGCCGCCAGTTGTGGTAGGTGATCCTGCGGTAACCCTTGCTCAGGGAATACATGAACCGCACCAGCGCCTGAAAACAGTGCACATCAGTGAGGCTGCCCGCACCGGCCAGGCGCCCTGCCTGCTGGACCAGAAGGCAGGAACCCGCCATAGACGCAATAACTTTGTGCAAGCCCTTTGCAAACGGCTAACCACTGTGGAAGTGGACATTATAAAATCAGGTGGATGGGAGTCAGTCGCTCCTCTTATTTCACCAACTGAGTTTCGTCAGTGATTCCCAAACTGTGCCCCAGAGAGCTACTGGCCTGGGAGAAGCTAACATGAATTATGCAGGGAAGGAGAACAAAACAGGTCCTTAAATCAGTGGTTCTCGAACTTGAGTACACATCAGCATCACTCAGAGGGCTTGTTAGAACACAAGTTCTGATTCATTAGAATTGGGAGAGAGTCAGAAAGAGAGAGAATCTGCATTTCTGATACCTTCTCAGGCTGTGCTGATGTGGCTTGGGGTAACACTTTGCATCAAACAGATCTGGGAAATTCTGCACCAATACTACACCTCTACCTTCTCTGTCCATCTCCACCCCCCTAGTCTGGCAGTTCGGAATTCTGCAGGAAAAAAGTCCTCTTTAAATTGATTCGGTCCACATTTCCCACTCCTGTTTGACCATGAGACCCTCTTTTTGCATTCCATGTGCTCACGGCCTCCAGAACTCAGTGTCTGAGAACCTACCTCAAGAAGTCAATACATCCAAAACGCCACAGTTCTGAGGAACTGTGTGTTTCTTTTTTGATAAATGGCTCATGTGTGCAACACGGCTAATGCTTTCAATCCTAAAAGCCAAAGCCATGCTCTTTTTAAGTATTGATTAAGTTTAAGTTTACAGATTGAGTTTCAAAAGAGAGAAAAGCAAGCAAGCAAGAAGGTTGGACCCTACCTCCTGCGGAATATGAAATTTATCCACCACTTTGAGCTCGTAGTACATCTGTATCCCACATTTCACCAGCTCCAGCTCCGTCAGCGGCAAGTCGCTGAAGTGGAACTTGTTAATTTCATATTTCTCTGCATCTGGAAGTTCTTCTTGCTGTGGAAGGACCAGAGTCAACAGAGTGTTCCTGGGTCTCTCCATGTCTCCTCCCAGTCCTGTGTTGGGCCTGGGCCCACTGGGAGGATCAGGGTAGAGCAGGAAGGGTACTCTTTGCAGAGACCACCCCCCCACAACCACACACATACACCACGCATGCTCTGGAGGGCACCCTGTGCTCGTTCTGTGTCAGGGCCAGTTCTCACCAGGATCTCAGCCAGCTCCTCTTCCTCGCACTCCCACGGCTCCTTCCCATATACCTCTCTGGTTTTCTGCACAAAATAGCAGAGGGAAAAAAATTAGTTAATGTACTACATCTGAGGTCTAAATATGCCTTCATGTTTACATTTTCGTTGTTCTCTTTCTTCTAAAGCCCTTGCAACAGAATGACAGACTCAGAGAGGCTGCTGTTTAACATTCACGGACAAGCAAATTCAAGGTCATGGGCTTTGGAGCTGGCAGCCAAATTTGAGCTCTGCCGCTTACTGGCAGGGTTATTGAATGCCTCTGATCTTCCATGACCTCATCTGTAAAATGGGGTCAATAAAAGTGGACTAAAACTAGATTATGCAAAGTCATATTATAAAATCATATATAAAACTGAATGAAATCTGAGATGAACATAACTCAGGACAGTGCTCGGCACGTCATAAGCACTAGAATTAAGTAATACTATTGCTGGGATTGCTGTTATCATTGACTGCAGGTCAGAGGCTGTGCGCAGGGTGCTGGCTCTCCCTCTCGCTTCCGTGCAACTTGAGGCAAGTTCTTTGCCTCTTTGGGCCTATTCCCCTGTTACCTGGCCCCAGTCATTCATTTTTGATTTCTTGACCCAGAGGACAGTATTAACATTTAGCTGTTTTGCTGAGGCGAGGCCTCCATAGGGTTCACATGCCCATTATTTGGCTGAAATTATGGACTGAGACAAGCAAACCATTGATCCAGTCTTGATTTTTTCTCCTTTTAATGTATCAGTTATTATGAAGAAAGGATCAGTTTTGTTGGGCTATCCCCCCAGCTTAAGAAATCACATCTGAAAACACTGGCCCATGTTATTTCAACTTGCGAGGTGTCTAAGCCAGGTTGTAGAAACTCAACTAGACACCATATCCAATTCCATTTCACTAACTCAGCTTACTTCTCAATTCTTGGTCTCTTTGAGACCAAAATCCCAGGAATGATGAACCACTAATTCTCTCAAATCTTATTCAATTTCCCACACCAGGTAGGACTCTCCTCTATAGTATCCCTGACATATAATTATCCAGCCCCTGCTTGGATACCTCTCTTGATGGGGTGTTCACTACCTGTGAGGCAGTCCATTCATAAGCATGGTAGAGAATTTGCTCATTATCCTGGTAAAGGTTGAAGGAGACCAATTTAACGAACTGAGTGATTCCAGGACAAGTTACTTCCCCGTTCTGGGCCTTTATTTCTTCATTTCTATAATGGGGATAGAAATCCTTACCTTGTCTACCTTACTGGGCTGCTGTAAGCATCAAAGAATATAGTATGAAGTTGCCTTATAAACTGTAAAGTGATGATATTATGTGAGGGCTCCCTACTAACATCTAACTCCCTGTTTGCTCACTAAACTCCTCGATGACCTGATTGGCTCTTCTAAGTCAACTGACCCCATAGAGGGAGTCTCTGAGAAACTGACCACTGTCCACCGGCCAGTTAGATAGAGCTTCCTCTCCACAGAGATTGTGTTTGGATGACTCCATCCCAGGTGCCAAGTCAGCCCTGAGCACAGTGAAAAGTGGAGTTTCTAGAGCTGGTAACCCAAGGTCTGGTCCCAAGACTGAAATGACCCTTCACGGAACAACTGTCCCCAGGCCATACAGAGCAGCCATTATGTACAACTCTCTGGCACTTGTTGATCCATCCATTCATCCATCCCACTAGAGGGGCCGCAGCACCCCTGTGTGGGGCAGGGGGATAGAGCACTGAACAAGCCCACCCTCATTTCAGGGAGTTTTAAGTCCTTCCTTATTCTGGCCACATCTCCAGGGCAAGGTCTCCGCTGAAGAAGGAACAAGAAAAGAACTTGACCCACCAGGATTTTCTGGATTTCTTCATTGTCACACTTCACATGATATTTTACCATGTCCTGGAAAATATCCTTCCTGTTTTCAAGTCTGTTCATTGACTCATAGGTGTCAGGATTTAAGACGGACCAGCCCAGGAACTGAGTCAAAGACTGATGAAAAAAAGAAGAAAGAAAGAAAGAAAGAGAGAGAGAGATAAAGAAAGAAAGAAATTAAGGATCACAGGCAGAACAGCCAGGTTTGATCCTGCTTTGGTAACTTTGGGCAAGACTCTCTGAGCCTGCATTTTCTCAGCTATAAAGTGGGTTTGACAAGCCATGTGCTGCCCTTCTCAAAAAGATGTTACGGTGGTAAAATAATGCACGGAAATGCACTTTCAGTAAAGCACTAACTGACATAAATCATCATTCTTGTGCATTAAAATGTCACAAGAGGGAATGCATTATGTGTACGTGGGGACAGGGGGTAGATGGGAATTCTGTACCTTTTGCTCAATTTTGCTGTGATCCTGAAGCTGCTCTAAAAGACAGTTTATTACTTTTTCAAAAAGGGAATGTGGATTTCTCCAACAACATGTGGCAGTGCAGAAGTGAGGGCAAAGAAGGGGGTCCTGGAAGCGACTCAGGGTAGCATTGACGAGATAAGCCCCCGCCCTCCACAGGACAGGGCAGCAGTACCCTGGGGTCCTCACCACGCAGCTCCGGAAGCCGTGCTCATAGCAAGCTGACTCTGAATCTCAACATCAGAAGACCTCCTTGCAAACCATACCTCCATGAGGGTCTCATCCATTTCATCAAAGGGTTTCCCGTCTTTGCGATTGTAAAATGTGGCCACCCCAACAATTTCTTCCTTCTTGTTCACAATGGGCATAGAAAGGACATTTTTAATCATCCATCCAGATTCGTCCAGAGGCTCTTTCTACAAGAGAAGAACCAGAGAGGGTTTCCTTGAGTGCCCGGCTGCAGAGGCAACTGTGGTGAACTTCACACTGCATCATGACCTTGACTGGCTGAGGCGACAGCAAGAGCACAGACCTTGCTAGATTTCATGTGGTTTCAACCACCAAACAAATGTCAAGAGCAGGTAGCCAATCTGGTTGCAGCTCCTTAAGCCAATCGTCAGGTTGTTTTCATTCCTGAGATGTCAGGGCCATTATATGCCAGGCTGTGTGCTGGAGATATAATGATGTGCACAGATAGTTCAGGGCCCCGTGTTCCTGATACAGGCACTGACCACAAGGGACTGGCTTAGAACGAGGTATGTTGTCGATTCTTGGAACTTTGAATTAATGAAGTAGATAGAAACCTGTGCCTTTGCCTCTTGATCTGACTTTTTGTGTTACTTTGGCACGTCATTGCATCTCCCAGGCCTCCATTGGCTCATCTGTAGATGGGGACAGCAGTAAGAGAATGTGCATCGTGGAACCAATGAGAAAGTCGAGGTGAAATTTCTTGGTCCATCAAAGATGCCCTTTGTGAGTCACTTCCCATCTGTCTGAGCCTCACTTTCTTCATTTATAAAATGGGGGTCAGTGGACTATACCATTTCTAGACTCTGCCCACCGATTCATCAAACATTTACCAAACGTCTTACAATGTGCAAGGAACTGGGCTAGAAGCTGGGGAAACCAAGGCAAGTAAGGCACAGACGGTTTCCTCTGGTAGCTCACAATCTGAAAGGTAAATGAGCAATTATACTGCATGTGGGAAGTTCTTTATGATACTGAGGGAGCCAGAGGAGGGGAGAAAGTCAAGGAAGGCTTCCTGGAGTTGGAGTCTTCTGGTTCAAAAGTTGCAAGATTCTTAAGGTGGTGTGATGATAATGGTTATTACTTAAGTAACACTGGAACCCAGCACCCGATGGGAGAGTGTTCCCAGGGGAATACAGAGCATCCCCAAAGAGCACAGGGCTGTGGTCAGGAAATGAGTTCAAGACCTGCCTTCCCCCAACTCTGAACCTAGACTTCAGAGAATCCCATCTCTCTGAAGGCCACAATAAGGAAACAGATTATATTGAAAGCGAAATGGGAAAACATTAAAGATTTTGAAGCAGGGAAGTTACTTGATGTAACCTATGTTAAAAAAAATTATTCATGCTACTTTATGGAGGATAGGGGGGAGGGAAAAGACTAGAATCTAAAAACAAGATCAAATTTGATTTCCTAATGTGGGTAAACTGTAATTCCTGGGCTGACTTGGATAAAGACCAGATTCTGTTGTGGTTACAATCAGGGTAACAACTTTTGGCAAGAGTTTAGGCTTGTCACACTGATATGGTCAAAATCACAGCACGAGACATACAATTTTAACTTTGGAAGTATGTGCTCCCTGAGTTCTTTCATAATGTTCTTTTTTAAAGGTTTTATTTATTTATTTTTAGAGAAGGGGGAAGGGTGGGAGAAAAAGAAGGAGAGAAACATCAATGTGTGGTTCCCTCTCCCATGCTCCCTACTGGGGACCTGGCCCACAACCCAGGCATGTGTCCTGACTGGGAATTGAACCAGTGACCCTTTGGTTCACAGGCTGGCACTCAATCCACTGAGCCACACCAGCCAGGGATCACAATGTTCTTTAAGGAGTAAAAAATAATTTACTAATTTTCTTGGCCCTGTTTTGTTTTTTTTTTTAAATATTTCCCTTATAATTATTTCCTGGTTGTTAATGATTTGTTTTTCTTATGCCTAGTATGGGAAACTCCAATATTGAGAGGCTACCTAGAGCTAAAGAGGTCAAGAAACATAAGCCCCAACCTGTGACCGAAAGAAGATAATATTTTACTGAGAAGAATTAGTCTAAAAGATAAGGAGGGGGTCACAAAAGATGAAGGCAGACACGTAAACAGAGAGAAACGTTCCGTGGAGTGGCCTCTGCGCGCCCCCCTGCGTGGTCTGGCCCCGCCCACGCTCCGCCTCCTCCTCACCCCATCAGTCTCTTGCTCAGATCCGCTAGTCTACCTAGTTTCTCCCAGTAAGACTTCTCTTTCTTGGGTTTCTCAATCTTTCCTTTCTTTACTGAAAAGCATAATTTCTCAGGGATACATCCCTTGATTCTTCTCCAATGAAGTCAGCCCACCCCTGTCCCAAGAGATTTCCTCCTTGATCCCTAGGCCCTTCTCGCCACCAGTTTCTGTCCCCCAATGATCAGAGCCCCCTGGAGACAAAGACCCCACCTGTCTGGCCCACCACTGTGACCAGGGTGGCATTGCTTCTATACGCCTGGCACAGAGGCTACCCTTCACAAACATTTGTGGAAAGGACAGATGCAATCACCTGGAATACTACCCAATATTTCGTGAAAATGCCAAGGAGGCAGAGACGATAGTTGGCCAGGGGAAAACAGAGTAAAACGTCATCAAATTTCATGGCAGCTGAGGCTCTCATTGAAGGGCAGGGGGCTTTGGGCAGAGCATGATGGATAGGGGGTCCAGCCTACGCAGAAGTCCTCCAGCCAGAGCGCAGAGGGTATGGATGTTAAACCGGAACGAGACCTTGGAATTCACCAAATTAACTCCCTCCCACCCTCCACGGGCACATGACATTTTTCCCACTCATGTTTTCACTTGGTTGAGACTGCTTCCCAATGAAATAGATGTATTCTAATCCTCTTTGGGGGCAAAAATAACAGGTGGCCGATAAAGAAAATAAAAACGTCTCACCTGGAATTCAAAAAAGTCCTCCGCGGGCGCATTCATGATGTTGCAAATCTGAAAGCCGTGAAGGGGAATAATGGAGCTGGTATTAGACTTGACAAAGTGCCGGGTAAAGCAATGTGTGCTGTTTCAGAAACACTGTATCCTTGCCCACGGCATCCACAGTGTTTTCATCAGGCAGACACGCTTGAGGTGGTTGAGAATTATTAACTGAGGCCACTGGACAGAAAAGCTACCTTGGAAATGTTACCTCTTAGTGTTTGCTTTGCTCCCAAGTCATTTCCAAGTTTTGAAAAGGCAAAGACCACAATTTGTCGTCATTAACAGCTGTAGAGTATCCCGCGTTGTTGTGCCCCCTTTTGTTGCATGTTTGGGTTGTGTCCTGTGTTTTGTTTTTATTAATATAAATAATGCTACTCCAAACATCTCTGAATCAATCACACTTGGGTTCTGTTTTGTTTGTTTTGTCAGTAAAGGGTTTTTCCTTGGGGTATAAACCACAAAATGGAATACGGAACAAAAAGTGTAGTAACTCTGCTGTACCCAGCCAGATCCCTCTCCTGGAAACTGGACCACCTGCCCAACCACGCGGATGGCCCTCACCTGGTCCCTCTAGACCCCGTCTGTGGGGCCGCTGTGTGCAGCTGGGCGTTGTGTGCGCTGCACACAGGCATACAGCTGAGGGGATGACCGGGGGTTGAAATTCTGTCTGGTCTTGGCTTGCAGAGCCATGCCGTTAGCCTTCCCCTTTTGGCTATTGAGAAGGGACAGCGTTTTCTGGTTCTTAAAAAGGCACCCTATGGGCTTGCAGGGACCCTGCCTGTCCCAGCGGGCCTGACCATCCTGTGGTCTCAGAGGCTGAGCTGTCCCTGCTTTTTGAGAACTGCCCACCCACCGCACCATTCCTCTGGCCTCTCCTTGGACCAGTGCCGTCGGTTGCCACCATGCTCTCCTGGTCTCTGCCCTCTCCAGGGGCTCGGCCTATGAACTTATATGAGTTTCTCCCATCTTTGACAGTGGAATCCTCCCTTGGCCCACCGTGGTCTCCATTACAGCCACCCAGGCTTATTCTTCTTTCTCTTGCAGGCTCTACCTCCTAGCTACCCACCCACACCTCAGCAGACCACACACTGGCTTTTCTCTGCACCTTGCCACCAAATCTGCTCACAGTGGGCACGCTGATGTCCTCCCAATTGCCAGACCCAGTGGGGTTTCGTTCTCACCCCACAGATCACTTTTGTTGCATTTGATTGTCACTCTTGTTGAAACTTTTTACTTCCTTGGTTTCATTTTACTTCCTATGCTCTCCTGGGTCTTCAGACACCTCTGAAACCTCCTTCTGTTTCTGTATGTGCCTGGGGAATGATGCTGGGGTAACTAGGTTCAAATACAGGGGTAACGTGCAGCTAACAGACATGACCCTTCTCTCTGGAGCAGGGGATGCTGTCACTCCATCCTTGACCCTGAGAGGGTGGGGCATGGTGGGAGACAGAGCATCCGGGCCCTGCTATCTGTGGTACGGCCAGGCATGGGGCAGATATGAGGGGTGGGTGTGGCAGCCAAGTCTCTGGTATGAGAGGTTGGGATTTAGTCCGAGGTGAACCCTGAAGACCAGCCAGTCATGACTTTGTCCCTGACATATGCATACGTATCTTTGTCAGTGACACTATGTACTTTTCCATCTAATGGTTCTTTCTGTGTATCTCATATCTTCTCAACTGTCAATTTTCTGTTCATCTCCTTGGATCAACTCTCAAGTGAATTGAGAAACTGGAGAATTGGGCTTTGGACATCTACACTTCTCAACATTTCCTCCACTCTCTTGATATGAAATCTTTTTACTCTGCCCGCCCCCTTTAGAGCTGTGTTACTCACCAGACCGTTTTGGGCAACATAAGTGGGGAGACCGCTGGCTAGAGCCCAGTGATCGGGAGGTGGGTTCCTGAAAGGCCAAAGACAAATGGTAACTTTTGTTGTAGGGACGGTTGGACTGCAACCTTGAATCTGGGTCTTCGCTCTTCCTCTGCTACCTGGCGGCTCCCAGCGCCTGTTTTCACTCATCACTGTACGTGGATGAGTCCCAGATCTTCACTAAGCATCTTAATGTCCAAATTTAGACACTGGGGCCAGAGCGATAACTACATTTTACTGATTGCAGCCTGAGTTCGACTAGCCAAGAAAAGCGACAACTTTCATTCAATAGCTTGTTATTAACTGCTGAGCACAAACAGACCCCGTCATTCCCCTCCATTAATGCTGACACAGAGAGAGTGGGAAACGCACCCACACTGAGCTCCCACCACGTACCAAGCACTAAGCTAAGCGCTTTACACGTTGTTTCTCCCTCACAACAATGTCACAATTTTTGGCATTATTATCTTTTACTTGTTCGTTGTGAGAAAAAATATACACATGGAAGAATGCATTAAACATTCTTAAACATTACACAGAAGCGAACATCCTTGAAACCACACCCACGACAGTAAGGACCTCACCTGCTCCTTGGAAAGCCCCTGACCTGCCTTTCCAGTGGCAGCCTCCTCTCTCACCCCAAAGACAACCACTGCTCTGACATCATAAGTGATTTCTTGCTTTTCTGCATTTTTACCACCTAAGTATGCTTTCCAGTGCCCTCTAGTTTATTTTTGCCTGCTTTTCAACTTCATTTGGGCGGAATTGTCCAATACGTATTATTTCACTTGGCTTCCTTTTCACGTTGCTCTAATTCACTCTTCCTATCTACTCAGAGTTTTCCCTTGTATGAATGTAGCACAATTTATCCATTTAACTGTTGGTGGACACGCCCCCTCAGTTTGGGGCTTATATAAACAGTGATGCTATGTCCAATATGATGTATATGTGCCCTCAGTTCCATAGGTACACACCTCGGAGTAGACATGCTGGGTCAAAAGGTGTGCACACCTTCGACTTTGCTAGGGCAGGCCAAACTGTCTTCTAAAGTGATTGGACCCATTTCCACTCCCATCAGCAGCATATTAGAGTTTTCTTTGCTCCACGTCTCTGTCAATACTTAGTATTTTCAGGCATTTAAAAAACCTGTTTTAGAAGATTAAGAAAGTTCTCTTCTATGAGGATAATTATGTTGTGTTTCTCTTAATGTGGCAATTTATATTGATTGATGTTTTAAAATGTTAAACCAACCCTGCATTCCTGGAATAAACCCAATGGGTCATGATGTATAATTCTTTTTAGTGATGGTTTGCTAAAATTTTTATTTAGGATATTTTCATCTATGTTTATTCACAAGTGGCTTGGTCTACATTTTCCTTTTTCATACAGCCCCTGTTGGGTTTGGGTATCGAGTTCATAATAGTCACTATTTTTTTTCTACTCTCTTAGATAATTTGTACAAGAATTATTTTGTTTTTTATTTAACTGTTTAGTAAAACTCATCCCTGAATGCATCTGGGCCTGTAGCATCTTTGTGGGAAGGTTCTGATTTCTTTTGTTGCTATAAGACTATTATGGTTTTCTATTTCTTCTTGCTTTGTGTTTAGTAACTTTTATTTTTCTAGGAATTTGCCTATTCCATCTAGATTTAAAATATTTTTGGCTTAATGTCCCTTCGTTATCTTTTTAATATCTGTGTGGCTATAGTTACCCCCCCCCCTTTTCATTCCTGATATAGCTCATTTGATTTTCTATTTTTCTTGTTTGGTCTTGCCAGAAATTTGTCAATTTTTTAAATCTGTTCAAGGAATCAGCTTTGGCATTTGCTCATCATTTACCTTTTTCTAGTTCATTAATTTCTGAGCTTATCTTTATTATTTTCTTTGGGTTTATTTTTCTGCTTGTTTGTTGTTAATTTTCGGAGCTGATGTGATGAATAGCTTCTGCTTGCCCCTCTAGGTCTACTTGCCTTCTGCCCCTCCTTGTCCCAGGATGCTCATCTCCATGGGCGACACCAACAGGGCTCCTGGCCTTCCGGCTTCTGGCTGAGTATGGCCCAATGGGGAGACCCGGCCAGAGACCGGAGGAAGTAGGACAGTGAGGTCAGGTTATTTACTTCCGTGTCCCCACAGCAAGGTTGCTTTGGCTCATTATGTCCCTTGATTGAAGGGCAATGCTTTTCTCAAGGTGGCCTGCTCTACGTGACTCTCTTTCCTTCCAGGCTCCAGGAACACCCCTTTGGGCCCAGAAGTGGTGACAGCATCACCACTAATAGCACATTGTCTTGGGCTGCCCTTCACTCCACCCACATCCCTGTAATTTGTCCCTTTGTAAACAATCCCTCCTTGAGGTATCCTAATTTGAAGGCGACACCTATTATCTGTTGAGACCGTGACTGATATAGGTTGGTACATTGTCCATTATTTCTCAGCTTTTATTCTTTTCTGATATGTATATTTAAGGCTTCATAGTTCGCCTTAAGCATAATTTCACTTGATCACATAGGATTTGGCATGTACTGTCTTCATTATTTTTAGTTCAGAATATATCCTAACCTCCATTGATTTATTCTTTTACCCATGGGTTATTAGGAAGTGCATTCCTTTTTCTTTCAGAAGAGTATTTCCTGGTTTTCTGTTGTATATGAGCATTTTTAGATTAGCTTTTTACTATTGTTTAATTGTGTTATTCAAATATTCTATATTTCACTTATTTTTTTTTTAGTTTGTTCCTCCTATCAATTAGCAAACGTGAATTTGTCCGTATCTTATATTTTCTCAGCTTTTGAGGCCATCTTTTTCAGTGTATGCAAATTAAGAATTATAATATCTCCCTATAATATCAAGGCAAATTGACTCCTTTATCTTTAAAGAGTGACTATCTTTATCTCCACTAATGCTCTTTGACATAATGTCTATTTTTATCTGCTACTAATATAGTTACATCAGATTTCTTTTGATTGATATTTCTTTTGATTGTATATCTTTTTTTGTTCTTTTACTGTAAACTTATTTCTTCATTTCTAGGAAGTTATCAGTTCTTTGACAAATTTGTTTATATGCAACAGAGAAAAATAAAATGCTTCCAATTAATCTGTAATTCAACACTTTTTGAACTTATAATTATTACTTTATTAATATCAACATAGCTCTTTTAGAATTTAGATATAGATTTCTATCATAGTTTGTACATTTTTCCTGTTTTTTTGTGCCATTCAAAGCAACTTTTGGTTTCAATGTTGCATCATAGTATAATCTCCTGAAGTCCCCTTATATGGCAATTAAATTCAATATGGATACAACCAACAATGCATGTGACTCAAATGAAGTCATAGCAATGTGAATGGTTGTGACCAATTTCTTCCGTAGTCAGCCAACGGCAGCTACCATACATCTGACTATTGTCTGAGTGACAGCAATGGTACAGTGTCATTGATTTTATTTCAGAAATGTTGAAAAGTCAAAAACTGTACATCTTACAATCAATGAAATGGAAGAGATTTCTTTCTTATCCAACACGGCAACCTTTGTCATTTAACTGGAACATTCAGTTGATTAGTATTTAAAGTAATTAGTGATATATGTGGATTGAAATGTCATCTGAATGTTCACTTTGTGTTTTTTGTACCTGCTTTACGTCCTTTCTAAACTTTTATTTTGCCTTCTTGTGGTTTGATAAAGCATTTATTTACCATTCAATGTCCTCCTCGATTAGTTTAGATGGCATAGATCTTGGTGGTCATTCAGGATGTTTACAAATATCCTGATTCTCACTTCCTTTTGAGAACATGATAAGGTGGCATATGGCCATGTGACTTACGGGATTACTTTGATGTCTTCCTTGCCATGCAGGATGTAGTCAATGACCTTGTAAAAGTTGATTTCCTAGGCAAAAGAGATAGAGAAAGATATTCCTTTAGAGTCTGAGACAGAACTTCAGCAGGAGTGTGTCCAGGAGACAGGCCCTTTTTTCACTCTGTGCCCCTTGGTTTTCCGGAAGCACCAGCCTGACTCTCGAAGGGTGTATCCTTGCTGCCTTGCCACTCACTGTCCTCAGCTGACTCTCAGGATTTGGTGTGCTCCTCCTTGGTCCCAGCTCACAGTGGCCAAGCAAGGCCAGGATCTGGGGCTGGGAAGAAGAATGGAAAGTGTTCCGGGGGGATCTGGGAGTTGAGCCCAAGGGGAAAGAGAGAAACTGCTGCTAGAGTGGAGGAAGAAAGGGAGGTTGAAAGGAGGCTCCTGTCCCATTTAGAATCATTGTCAACCCAGCCATCCTCCATGCAGGGCTCAGCCCTGAGGTCAGAGCCCCCTTCCCATTCATTCCTACCACCCACCTTCTCCCTTTGCTATGTCGGGTCTTCCGGACCTGTCTTCCCAATCACGCCTCATGCCTCCTAACTCACGTTCCACCTCTTTCATCCTTCCCACCCCCATTATCTTAGGATAGATCTGTTTAATTACGTGAACCTCCTAACCTATAGGTGCATACCAGCACATGGCACCTTTCCCTTCGCTCTCCAGGGAACATTCCATTACCTTATCAGACCCTTTGAACTTTCTGGTATGGCAGGCAAGTTAGCAAGCATTCAAAAATGGGAAGAATGAGACCCAGACAGAGGAAAGAACTCATTTATAATGAACCAGGACCAGGACCTTGACTTTTAGGCTCAGTGCTCATTCTGCTATGTCACTTACGGTGAATAACAGGGTAATTCGAAGCGTGGTCCCTGGACTGATACCTGTCTGCAAACTATGTGCTGTTATTCCCTGATGACATGAAAACCAAAGTTGAGAGTCTGCATTTAGAAAGTTTTATAGCAGTTTGACTGAGTTAAGTTAGGTCTTTTGAAACTAATAATAAAAAATGAGAGGACTTAATTTTTGTATCTGGTTTTAAATGTTTATTTTTCTAGTTTTATATTTTAACACATTTAGAAAAGGATCAGTCCAAAATGGATTAGAAATTTTCAAAGTTAACTGTTCCTTTACTCCAGGTATTTTGAGAATACTGCTCCAGACATTCACAGGTAGAAACCTGGGCCCTGCCCACATCTCCTGACTCAGAACCTCCACAGAGAAAAAATCCTGATCCAGTGAAGGGTGTCTGAAGGTCCATTTGGTTGACAGGCCATCATGGCCTTCTTCAGACCCATGCAGGAGAGGCTCTCTCTTCAGTGACCAGCATTGGCCGCTCCCAGGAGGCATACTCTGGCCAATCAAGAGGCAGAAGCTAGAGCCCTTCCAAGGATGCCGCTGCCCCAGGGTAGACACCAGCTCCCTTGAGTAGGAAGCATCCAAGGGGAGACTAGACGAGCCTCACAGCTTGACGCCATGGAGCTAAGAATAGCTCTAGAGTGATGACTGGTGCTCTGCTCTTGGTTTTAGTCTGTGTACTCTCTGGGCCTCAGTCTCCCCAGCTGCAAAAATCAGCAGTGTGTGTTTGCTGTTGCTATTAAACACTAGAACTCATTCCCCAAACAAAGCATGGGACCGAGTCATAAAAAGCAGATGCAAGTGGAGACGCCTTGATGGCAGCACAGCTGGGGACGGAGACCCTCATCTTTATTCTCTCTCCTTCCCTCCCTGCCCTCCTCCCCCACTAACCCCTGGCCAAGGCAGCTGCTGTGGAAGTCCAGGGTTCTAAGACAACCGGAGAAATTGAAAAAATGGACTAGATAATCCCTAAAGCCCCTCCCAGCTATGATTCCGAGATGGTGGTTGGCTAGTTAGCCATATCCCACCAAGATTAAAATGCACATATCCTTTGACCCAGTAATTCCACAGGTATGATAGGAATGAATCCTATAGATACACTCCCAAGTGTGGGTAAAAGCACTGTTTGCCCCACCGAGGGCTCTCAGTCAGATTGGTTTAAAAAGCCTGGAGACAACATGGTGGCCGTCATTGCATGCATGATTCTATTACACTTATTAAATAATGGGTTTTCATACACTTTTTTAAAACAACCCAGGAAAGGGGAGAAGGGAGAGGATAACACACTTGGAGATCCCTTCCCCCTGTAATATAACTAATTACATTTCAGCAACTGGACAATCCTGGCTCAGAAGGAGGCAGCAAGAATCTGGAAAAGGTAGAGGGAGAGGCCCTAGGAGGATAAACCACAAGATCTATTTCCCTCACCCCATTCTCTGCACACAAGTTGAGTGCCTGCATATAGCAGCTACTCGGCATGTCTCCAGAATGATGGAGCTATGTGTGTGCTGAAAGAAAAAGATACCAAAATACGGTCAAATAAAAAAAATAAGGCACAAAATAATCATCACAAGTGTAGAGGGTGGTAATTAATGGTAATGGTGGAACACACACACACATACACACACACACACACACAGCCAGGAATATCTGGATATCCATTCACATTCCTAAAAAGACAGACTGCAGACTCTGCCTTCCTCAGGAGGCCGGATTTCTGTGGCGTTCCCTTTTGTACAGCATGAGCTTTTCACTGTAAATATAAGCAAATTGTGCTAAGAACATTTTTAAAAAGTAAAGTTGTACCGCGTAGGCCGTTCTAGAAAGCAAAGGTGGCTGCATTGGCCGCGGGGACTTGGATGAGCAAGGTTTCTGCCTGGGAGGAGGAGGAGCAGGCTGACTTGTATGACCTTCTCGGCCTTCTGCGGGTCTTAGCTTTAGGGCCCTCTCTCCTGGGGCCTGGGCTGCTTGCTGCACTCCTGGGCAAGTTGCCAGATCCCTGGGCCCTGCAGGCTGCCTACCCAGGGTGCTCAGAGACTCCTTCAGAAAGGTTAGGAATAGACCTGTTGTTTCGAAACCTACAGGAGAATGAATTTGCTTTCACAGAAATCAACAAAAAGATCAGTGTGCCCTAGGTAAATATGGCTTTTTCCATACACTCTGTCTCAGCCAAGTTGCCTTCAAGGCCATATTTATGTAGGAATTTGCCAGTCTTTGGAAAGTCAAACCTGAGCCATCAATGAGCACCTTTGTGGCCTTCTACCCAAACTGCTAGGCTGTAACGCAAGGGTCTTTTGAAAGAGCCCCAGACACGACCAGAGCCAAGCCATCGCGCATGGAAATGTACCAGTTTTAAATAAGTGCTATTTTTTGTTCCTTTTGCCCCATAAAGCCTAATCAGCCTGTGTAACGTTTCAATAATTAAAACACAGACATGTACAGTGTTTTTTTTTTAAAAGGAGATGAAGCAAGGGGTAGGTGCCATTGGGGAGCTTTAGATCCAAGATCCGGGGAGGTTAATTAATCAAAATCCAGACAAAAGCTGTATTTTGAGTGTGAATACGGCAGATAAAGTGAGGGAACGGTGTCAGAAGACAAAAGGGAATGTTAAAAAGCATGACTGTAAGGTTAGTTCCCAGAAGGAAAAGCATCCTGGGCTTGGATTTGGGCAAATTATGGGACCTCCTCCAGACCTCCCTCTCTTCAACAGCCAAATGGGGGAAGTGAGGGCCCTCCTTCATAAACTCGTGGAGGAGAGTAAATGGCATGATTCAGGTTAAGTGCCCGGCAGATGGTGAGATTCAACCCAAGTAGCCATGACAACTGGAGTGCCTACTGTGTGTCAGAGCATGATTTATTTTAGTTACCACAGCCCTACTAAGTCAGCTTGATTGCCCAGGCAGTACAGATGAGGAAGGGGAGGCTTAGAGAGGATCCTCAAGGCCACAAAACTAGCCGGTGGAACAGGAATCAACTCAGGCCCTCTCCCTCCAAGCCCACGCTCTGCCCACAAGACCCACTTCCGGCCAGTCCTGACAGGCTGTGTCTGGGCCCTGGCTCAGACCTATGTGTGCTTTCCCCATCAGCTGTGTCCCAGGCCTGGAGCTGATTTTGGAGATGGGTTCAATGACCCCTCCCCATAGCTGGGAAAATGGAAGGCCCAAGAAATTATTTGGCCAAGCTCACCTTACAAGTTAGCTAACAACCAAACCCAAAGTCCTTTGCCTTCTGACCTTTTCCATTTCAATGTAATGACATACTCTTGCAAGGACTGACTAAGCCCCTTGCTGCTACCTGAGATGGAGAAGGTTTTGGGGAAAGATCATTCTTATCCATTTGTGTGCTAGCTATCCCAGTGAAACCAAGACTTCTTGAATCAATCACATGATGGGCAGCTCTTCCTGGGATGGTGCTCAGTGAGAAAAAGTCCTGTTCAGTTGGATCTAAAAGATTGGGGTGCTCAAGGGTGAAGAGCCACACAAGTTAGAGCCCTACATTTCTCTGGCCATCCTGGAGTTAGAGGTGACCCCTGAGCTCAGGGCTTAGCTCAGAGAGCTGAATATCAGAGCAGCCAAGGAGATTGAAGCTGGTTGAATTAGTGGTATCTGAAAGCTATGGTGATGTCTATTCCCGTTCTTCCCCTTTTGAATTTCCAGAAGATACAAGTCCAGCTCATATTTTGGAGAGAAAAAAAAAAAACACCTCAACGGTAACAAGCCAGCTATGCCAACACGAAAAGCCGTACTTAAAAAAGGGAAAGCGCGCCCAAATTGTGTCGACAGTGGTACGTGATGCCATCCTCGAAGACTCAGGCTTCCCAGATGGAATCGTGACCTTGTGTGGGTAAGAGCAGTTTGAAACTGGACACCAGCAGCTTATAAAGGTCGTTTTGGACAAACCACAGCACACCATGCAGATTACAAAGCTGAAGTCTCTTCTGGCGTGTGTATGAAGCTCACAGGCCAGGGTGTTCAGTTTGAATCCCCAGAGTTTGAATGAGACTAAATTAAGTCTATCTCACACACACACGTGGACACACACAACCGTTTATTTCAGGCAGCGTTCAGGTTGGCCGGGTGGGATCAAGTTTCCATCAGAAATTGATGTACCATTTGATCCTCATTCACAAAAGGACTTGTGTGACGAGCACGGGATTAAAACTCAATTCAGAGCATGGCAGCTGCTTCCTTATCCTGTGTGGCCTCAGCTAAGGCTCTCCAGTCCTTCTACGGGTTCTGTAGGCTGTTTGAGTGCCTGGGCTATCAAACCTGCTTCATCTCCACACCCCAACCCATATCTCTCCAGCTTCTCTGCAGTGTTTGGGCCTCACCTGGAAAATGAAGCAGTGGTATGAGACCAGTAGTCGCAAACTCAAATACCCAGAGGACAGACAGAAACAAAAATGTGAGCGGAGCCAGGTGTTCCCAGGAGGCAAACTGGAGAGCTCAGACCACATTCTGAGGAGGCAGCTGCCACTCAGCTCTAGTCACATTTACCCTGTGGGATTGTGGGCCCAGTTTTGATGGATCTATTCTTCCAAAAAAATGCAGAATGTGGATATTTATGGGAAATATCTTGATTTTTAAGTGCTAAGCTACCAATTCAATTTTTTAAAGTAAAAAGAGAGATTTTTTTTTAAATGTATGCAGCCCAACAAGTTTATCTATTCACTGGAATTGACCTCTGGCTACCAATTCATACACTCTCAATTAGATATTAAGGATGTTTCCAGGTCTAATAGTCTATAATTTGAAACTCCTGCTGGGCGAATTCTTGAGCAAGTTGTTTCACTTTTCTGGGGCTAGTTCCTTCTCTTTTGGAAAGAGACTGTCGATTTCTTCTTGGTCAATGCCCCCTAGGTTACTGTGAAACTCCAACAAGATGTTAAAAACCCTCCCTGGCCGGTGTGGCTCAGTTGGTGGGAACATTGTCCCATAACCAAAAGGTTGCAACTTTGATTCCCGGTCAGGGCACATACCTAGGTTGCGGGTTTGATCCCCATTCCAGGTAAGTAGGACCCCTGGCCTGGGCCCTACAGGAAGCAAGCAATTGATGTTTCTCTCTCACTTCGATGTTTCTCTCTCTCCCTTCCTCTCTCTCTAAAAGCAATGAAAATAAAAATTTCCTTGGGCGATGATTAAAAAAAAAGATGTCAAAAACACCTTGTAAATTACAGGCTTGGCAATAGTGAGAAATTATAACTTCAAGGGAGACAACCCAGCCAAGAGAAGATAGATACTCAAGTGATAAAAAGAGTCAGCAGTTTTTATAGTGCTTTACATTTGTATTTCACTAAACACTTTATCAGACTGAGCAGGGCAGAGAGAGACCTACCCTTCCATCTGGAGTCCTGGGGCCAGTGTAGGCCGGAGCCTCACCCATCAGGACTGGCCACACATCAAAAAATTCCTAGGAATGAGAAAAACAATAATTACATGTCTTGAAAATACATGATGGAAAACACATGAAAACAACAACGACATATCTTGAAAATACATGATGGAAAATGCAATGTCCCTTGCAGTATCATTCATAAGAGCGAAAACTTAGAAACAACCTCAGTGTCCAAATAATGAATGAAAAAACAACGGCGGCAAATATGGATAGATAACCTTGTATCTGAGATTCAACAAGAAAGAAGGCTTCTGAGGTATCTGGCAAAGACAGGGGCAGGAAGAAGAGAGAAAAGGGCCAGCAGAGGCTTTGCACCGTCACCCAGACTCGGGGGAAGAAACCGACTGGGACTCTGCAACAGGCGCTTCCCTGCTGCCCCTCAGCTGGTGTCCCACCGTATACAGAGCTACACAGCTTGGAGGGGCCAACCCCGAGCTTGGCAGAGAGGCCTCTGTCCTCCAGTGCCCTCTCTGTTCATTTATTTGTTGATTTTTAGGGACAATGATCGAGTAGCGCTGGGTTATGGTGGGCAGAATGCCAAGCCCTCCTGTTCTTGGCCTCTCTCTTATTTAAACAATTTTGTCCTGGCGTTTGCCTAATATCATCCAGAGGCCAAGCAGAAGGGAGCCAGGTTTTTCTCGCCTGCTGACAGCAGGATGAAGCTCAGTTCTGGGTGAGACGTGAGCTGGAGCCCTACCTGAGCCCCGCAGCGTGCTCGCTACAGAGATGGATGAGGCAGAGGGTGTGCCCTGGAGGAGCTGCCAAGCTCATGGGAGAAACAATCAAGTACTCCAGTGACTACAGCAAAGTGGCTGGTGCAGGAACAGAACAAGTAATGGAAGGAGAACAAGTGTTGGAGGAGCCCAGAAGAAGGACAAGTATTGTACTTTGGGCTGCCACTGTCTGTGTCAAACACTGAGCGGCTCTGAAGATTGTCCCAAGGAGGAGAAGATGTCAGCAAGGGGCTGGTGGAAAGTGGGGCATATTTATGCCTGTCTTCTTCCCTTCTTCTCCTTCTCTCTCTCTCCCTCTCCTTCTCCTTTTCTTATTCTTTTCTTCCACCTCCTCCTTCTCTTCCTCCTCCTTCTCCTTTCCTTCTTCTTCTTTTTCTTCCTTTTATTTTTAAATAGTTTAATTGAGGTATAATTCACCTATCATACAATCCACCCAATTAAAGTTTAATTCAGTGGCTTTTATTGACTTCTTTCATAACGTCAATAGCTCAGATAAGAGCTTAACCACCTGGGGGGTAGGTTCTTAGAGTGATTGAATCCACCTTCTGAGGGACTATCAAAGGGTTTATTGCTACACTAGATCTAAGGTGTTTTCCAACCTCACGTTCTGTGATTCATTTATTCGTTCAACCAAATATTTGGAGAGTCTCCATTGGTCTGTGCACCGTGCTCCGCATGACAAGACATAAAAATGAAACTGACAGGAATCCTGTACCTTGGACCTTTGGGATAGGAAATCCCAAATCTAAATAACTCTGGAAATCTGTTCCAAGGCAGAACGTGATCAGGCTCAGGAGGCAGGGACAGTGAGAGAAAGAGCAACGTGAGAGTCAGTTTGGGGAAACCCAGCTGAAAAACAACGCTGGGGGCCTGATCACGTGCTTTCTCCTCAGCCGGTGTATTTGGGGCAAACCTGGCTCTTGAGCATCCTGAGGGACCAGACCTAAGCATCTGCCTCCCCTTCAATCGCCCGAGTCAGCCCGGGGCTCTCCGAACCGTAGGAAACGCTCTTGTCCACCTCTGAGTGCATTTTCTGAGCGTTCCCGAAGTTGACGGCTTTCTTCTTTCTGGACTTTCACCCTGCGTAGAAACTTCTTTATCACTCACCCACATTAAGCCTTCTTCTCACATACGCTTTCTTTTCTAGTTGGCTGGGGAAGATGCGGGTTCTTTTTACTCACCTGTGCCCTAGGCTGACTTTTTGCCTTTAAGTGCGGATGTTCCTCTCTTCAGTATAAAACTGACAAACTTTCCGCACCCTCCCAGTCTCTTCCCTGTATGACTGAATGGGTGACCCAAGTCTGGGCTCCTCTCCGTGTGTATTTAACCTGTTCTTGCAAAGGCCCGCTCCTTCCTCACCTTCTGCTTGGTCATGTCTAAGAGCCCCACGGAGTATCTGTCGCAGTTGAGGAAGGCTCGGACTGTGTACAGGGCTTTGTGGAACTGTCTCTCGATGTCCGTGAGCTCTTCAAAGACTTTGCTCCCAGACCACAGCAGTATCTGAAGAAACACCAAAACGTAGAGTTTTTTGAGGCACAAAGCAGCAGCTCACTGAGCTGGAGAGTAATAGCAACTCTAGAAAGTTCTCTAGAGGGTTTATCTCATTGAACCCTCACAAGAGCGCAGAGATGGAGGCAACACTGTCCCCATTTCATAGACAGAGAAACTGAGGTTCAGGGAGGTGAAAGGACCGGCCAACTTGCAGCTCTTCCATCTCTTTCCTCTCATAGGTTGTTTAGGAAAATAATAACAACAAGCATCGACTGAGCACAAGCGCTCTACACACGTCACTGTGCTTACTAGTTACTAATCTTTTCAGGGTGGAACCCTAATTATCCCCATTGTTCAAATGGGGAGACTGAAGCTTGTAGAGAATAAGTGATTTGCCCAGGGTCTTAGAGCTGATAAGTGGTTTAGCAAGGATTCAAACCCGAGCCATCTGACTTGAAAGCTTGTGTGTACAATCACTCTGGAACATAGCTGTATATACACGCACTACCTCATAACCCCAGGGGTGTTGCAGAGACTGTGATGGTTCTCAGGTACTTTTATTAGCACCTGCCTTTCCAGCCTGATCGTGTCAGTGCTTCAGGGAAAAAAGTGTATCAAGTGCATTCCCTTGAGCCAAGCCCCTCACCTGGCCACGCCGAGTCTCACAGTTGTGTAGGTAACTCAGGTGGAACACCTTCATGATTAGATTTGCAAAATTGAGGTACTTGAGAAGAATCTGAAAACCGAAGAGCAAGAGGGGAAATAGATGAGCAGGAGAAACCCCTCCTTTGGCCAGCTCTACCATCAGCAAAAGCCTGAATACATTAAAAGCTTCATCAGAGGCAATTTGAGCAGGTGGACCATGGAAGGCTGACTCGTAACCTGGTGCATGGTAAGAGCATAAAACTCGCAGAATGTCGAATATTGGTATTGATAGCAGCGTACTAATGAAGACCAGCTACTATTTATCGAGTTTGCAGTCCGGCGATAAGTCATTTATGTATGTTACCTTCTCTGATCACCCCAAGTACCCCAGGAGATGAAGACTGTAAAATGATTCCCATTTTAAAACTGTTTAAATTCCAGAAATCAGACACCCAGCTAGGGAACAACCCATATCATTATTTCTTACAAATAGTATAAAATAAAAATAACAGAGGTTCGGGGAAATTAAGTAACTTGCCCAAGTCAAACAGCTAGATATTAGCAAAGCCAGAACAATCATCCCTGAATTCCTGGCTCCAAAGCCCAAAGCCTTAACCATTGTTCTGTCCTGCCTCCCTCAGAGAGTATCAGATTAACCTCCCTGTCTTACAGATGGGGAACCGGGGCCAGGCCAAATAGCCAGGCTCAGAAGACTGCATGAGCAGGGAGGAAGGGCAGCATGAGCGCCCCAGCTGGTCCTAAAGCATTCTTACCTCTTCATCTCTCTTGGTGAAGTGGGGCCCGTCCACTTTATTCACAGCCATGATTACGGCCACCACGTCCTTGCCATTCATTATGGGGGAAGCCAAGATGTTCTTGGTCTGGTACTCGGTGAGGGTGTCCACGAAGTCACAGAAATGTTCGTTCTGAAAGAAGGCAGAGGGACCAGCATGGGTGGGCGGATGGAGCGCAAAGGCAATAACCTGCCCCAGAGCCCCAGGTGCCCATGGCGTGGGATGGGATGAGGGGGCTCGCGATTCCCCAGGGACAAGAGAACGGAGACATTTCTATTTTCTCCCCTTCAGCAGGGCAAGGCAATCAGAGAGGATTCCTGCCCTGGAAGCCTCCAGAGTTGGGTAGAAGAAGAACGTCCCAGATCCGCCCTACTGAGGGCTGTGGAGGAGATGTGAGTGGAGCCCGTGGGAGCCCTGGGACAGGGGGCACAAAGGGGTTGACTCTGCCTGGGAGCGGGAGGTTTAGAGAAGGCTCGCTTGAGGAGATGGCAATTAAGCCCAAAATAGAATCTAGAATGAGAAAAAGACCCGCGTGAGTATAAGAAGCCCAGTGGCTAGCAGGTGTTATGCCTGGCACTTCACCCACATCATCTCACTTTAACCCTCCGAATAACCTACGAGAGGGGGACCGCTAGTGCCCATCTTACGGAAGGGAAAACTGATCCTCGAGACAGTTAACTTTACTTGTTACTTCTGTGTGTGAGACTCCAAAACCTGCCCTCGGCCCTGCCGCCTTCTGGGGAAGCCCAGATGATGTTAGTCCTGGGTCTGGGTCTTTGGACCGAAGAATGTGTTACTTTCAGCTTTTATAACATTCCAGTTCTAGCACTGCACAGGCAGCCCAATGGATATCCCCACTCTACCAATCTCAATGGGAGCCTGCTATGCATCAAGCCTCATGCTACACACTGGAGATACAGGGGAGACTAAATTTCAAGCCAGTTTGTTGATAAATCAATCATAGTAATACAGGACACAGTGGCTCAAAGCTGTGAGCGTACAGAGGAGCACGCACTGCCACGCCCCACCCCTAAACCAGCCTGGGAGACCAGTGTAGGACAGTGAGGAGACAAATCCTGAGTTGTTGTCTTAAAGCCAGAAGAATCCACCTTTCTGTTTCCTGGTAGCACACTGAGGTTTGACGACTGTCAGCACTGCCCGGGACCCAAGCCAAGCCAGACAGGCGCAGCTCACGCCGTTCTGAGAATGGAAATGTATTTCACAGAGGCAATTCAGAGAGCTTTGCAAGAAATGGGAGTGCAGAATCTTTTGCACAATTCAGAAATTCAGAGCGTGATGCTCTGCATCTTTGGATTTCTTCCAGAAGGAGTGGGATTAAATAAACTGGCAGCAGCAGGAAGCTGGCAATGAAGCTGTCTCCACCTTGGTGAAGGGCGAAGGAATTAAGAGAAGCCTGTCTTGCTGTACTTGAATTAGCATCGGCGGATTAAGCAAAATCCACCGATGCTAATTCCACAGCGCATTTTCCAGGTCATTCTCAAAGGACACTGATGAATTCCCTGAACCCAGGTCTGGGCGGGGCATGCTCACCAGGTCAGTTCAGTCTTGCAGTATTCACAGCTCCTCTACCAGGGAAAGCAATTCGTGGGCCTCACCTGCATCTGAGGCAGATGTTACTAAATCCACCAGAACCCTCTTTCCCTCTGAGTTCTCAGCCCCAGAACTCCCCTCACAAATAATACAGCTACCAGTTGACTGGCACTCACACGTTCATTGCCGTCCTTATGTTTTCAGCGTATAAAGTATTCTAAGCCATGTCATAGAACCTCAGATCATCACAGGCAAAGGGGCCTTAGAAGCATTTAGTTTAGACTGTTTATTTTAAAGCCCAGGAATGAGATGCCCAGCTCGGGGAAAGTCATTCATTCATTCAGTAAACATTAACAGAGCTCCTTCTGTAAGTAGGGTAGGTATTGTCCTAGACCCCGGGGCTACAAGAGGAGTAAACTTCTCCCTCTGGTGAAATGGGAAAGGCAGACAAAAGGGGTAGGCAGACAAAAAGTAGGTGAACAACTACTCCCGCTCCTTCCAGGCTGGGTAACTGCTTTGGAGGAGAAAAAGAGGAGGGTGCTTTAGAAGTGTTGGAAGGGATGGAAGGATGAAGCTACTTTAGTTAGTGAAGATGGGCAGGGAGGCTTCTCTGAAGCGGTGATCCCGAGAGCCCAAGGATCCGAGGAACCAGGCAAGTGAAGCACATTCCAAGCAGGAGACACAGAGAAGGCAAAGGCCAGGGTGGACAATGGTCTGAGAAACAGAAAGAAGACCGGTGTGGCTGGACCACAGGGAGAGGGAGGGAGAGTGGAGGGCAAGGAAGTCAGAGACGCGGGCAGGGCCCGTCTGGCAGGGCCTCGCGGGCCACTGTACAGGGTTTGGGTTTTCATTCCAACGCAATGCCGCACTGCTCTCACGCCCGGATCCCTCAACTCCTGTTTGCAGACGCTCCCAGGGCCAAGTTCCACTGTGTCTCCTGAGGAGATCTGCTATTTATTGAATAATAATGATGTCCGAGGCCCAGAGCCAGACAACTGACATGTGTTGTCTCATTCACTCTCACATCAACCTGTCACCTAGCACTGTCACTTTCCCTGTTCTATAGACAATTCCCTTGCTGGCAAGTGGTGTAGCCACTTCATTCATGGACACGCTGATAGATCCATTCATTCACTCTTGTTTCCTGAGCCCTGGCTGTGTGAGAGGCACTGGATATACCAAGACCGCTAGGAAAGGGGAGGTTGTCCTCATCGGGCTCTCACAGGAGAGTGGGGACGTCATGTCACAGATGACCCACAGTTCAAACCATAATGCAGAATGCTCGCGTGGGACGAGTGGAACCCTGGAGCCCCGGGGAGGGCGAGACTTGTTCTCTGAGTGGTTTCAGAGACCAGTCAGCACACAGTTAGTATTGAAACCACTCTGAGCCTCAGTTTCCCCTTCGGCAAAAACAGTGTTGGACCAGGTTCTTCTTGAGGTTTCTTTCTGGTCCGGAGGCTGGGTTCCCAGTCTCATAGGAAGAGAAGGAGAGCAGGAAAGCAGGACAACAGATAGGAGAGTCTTTGAAAGGACGGTTCTCTCAGGCTCGGTCTTCAGAAATGGGATTTGCTGGTGTCTAAGAAACACGCACCACTTTCCTTCACTCCGCATTACTACCACATTCCTTATGCCGCTTCCGACACCGCACGAGCGGGTGTTTTCTCCAACACCGACCAAGTCCCTGACGCCAGCCGAGTGTCCTACAGCTCAATTCAGCTCTGACACTACCTGCCGGAGCTAGTGTCAGATCCCCCAAGTTAAGGGTTCGGCCCCATAAACTGCCTCCACTGCAGACCCCAGTGGCATGTCCCAGGTTGTCACCTGTGCTTCTGACTGACCAACTGTACTGGAGTTTCCACACCCTCCTCCTTGGGTTGGGTAGTTTGCTAGAACAGCTCACAGAACTCAGGGAAACAGGTACTTATATCGATATATTTATTATGCAATAAAGGACCCCGATGAGCAGCCACGTGAAGAGCTATGCAGGGCAAGGTCTGGGAGGGTCCGGCGCCCAGAAGCTTCTGTCTGCACGAAGCTGGGGTGGGCCACCTTTCTGGCACATGAATGTATGCGTTCACCAACTCAGAAGTTTCTAAACCTAGTACTTTCTTTATAGAGGCCTGGGTATGTAGGCATGACTATATGCCATTTGCAGCCTCTCTCCCCTTTCCGGAAAATGGGGCGTGGGGATGAAAGCATCTAATTCAAGCATCTGATGGAAAGATTCAAGCATGGCTTGGTCTTTCTGGTGACCAGCCCCCGTCCTGGAGCCCACCAAGAATTGCCTCATTAGAAGAAAAGCACACCAGCAAACCCCAGGGGTTTAGGAGCTCTGTGTCAGAGGCTCCTGTCACTCAGGAGCCAGGACAAACACCAAATGTATCTTTCTGATTAGAGGGCACAATATCACAGCCGACCAGGGAAGGGCCGTCATCTATTCGTTCACTCAGTAAACTGTCCACAATGTCCCAGGCACTGGGCTTGGTCCCAGAAACCAGTGGTAAATAAGAGAAGAAGAGACAGTCCCCATGCTTTCCTAATAAGAGAAAGGGTAAAGAATGAACATGCAAACAAGTATTGAATGGCAAAGACGCTTGCCAGATTTAGCAAATAAACACCAAGGCCTAGTTACATTGCATTTCAGGTAAATAAATAGTTTTGTAGTAAAAGTGTGTCCTAAATATTGCACAGGACATACTTATGCTGAAATGTTATTCTTTGTTTACATAACAGATTTAATTGGGCATCTTATACTTTATCCAGTCATGCTAATGGCAAGTCTTCCCCAAAAGATCCCAAGGATGAGTAGGAATATGCTAGAGCATGGGGAACTGCATCGCAGACCTGAGAAACGTCTCCATTCATGGCTTCACATTTCACAAGTTCATGATTGTGCCCATTTCCCAGGTTTATGAGGGCACTGAAGGCTCAGAGTGGCATTTGTTGGTGGTCTAGGGACAACCAGACCCCGTCTATACCATGTTCCTCCTCCTTCCCCATGCAATCCCCAGTCACAGTCAGAGCCCCTCAAATAGTAAGATTTCCCAAGAAGGAGCAACGGGAGAAGCAAACACACGCAAATGCCAAGTACACAAGGACAGCTGTCCTGGAGTGACTTCACCCCCAGGCTTGCACCACTAGCCAGGGACACGGCCCAAGGCTGGAAAACTGCCACAGAAACACAGGTGTCACTTCCAGAGTGGCCCTTGGGCTTGAACAGGAAATGGCAGGCTGTCCCTTAGCACAGGGCTCAGCAAACCCGTAGACAGGGATCTTTGAAATCAGAGAACTTCCTAAATCCTCAGTCCTGCAGCACCAGAGTCCAGGGGAGCTCCAGGCATCTGTGTTCTCTGTTTTACCTACAAATAGAATCTATGTTGAAAGTTCCAGAAGGGCAAGACTGGCTTCTTCCCCAAATCCCATGCAGATCTGGCATAGCATCCACTCCACCACCAACAAAACAGTCATAACAGAAACAAGAAGCAGGAGCTGCCACTAGGAGCCACTATAGCATGCCCAGGACCCTGCTAAAAGAGAAATAATCCTTTTGTTTAATCGTACAAGAGCACTAAGCAGGTATTTTCACCCCGTTTAGTAAACTGGGAAGTGAGCCCAGAGAAGCTAAATAGTTTGCCAAGGCCATGTTCTTAGAAAGTGACTAAGTCGTGATTCACACCCAGATCTGACCTCAAAGCTTAACAAATTTCTGGGGTACAGATAAGGGGGAGGTACAGAATAGCTGAGCAGAGTATGGACACAGGCCAGAGTACGTGGGGTTAAATCCCCACTCGGCCACTTTCTATCAGCGTGACTCTAAGCGAGTTACCTAACTAACCTTTCTGCGTTTCAGTTTCGTCATCTGTAAAACAGGTATAATCAAAGTATGTCGTAAGACTGTAATGATCCCTGTTGCTATTAAAGTCTAGGGAGACCTGAAGGGAGAACAGACTCCAATCCAGGTATAGATCAGTCCCCAGGAAAGCTCTCTGGGTGCAGAACAATTTCTCCTACCCCAGGATGTCCAGGGGGAGAAGAGGGAGAGAGGCATTCCATGGGAGTCCAGCCCAGTGTGTTTCAAAGAAAACCATCTCCCACACAAGCCCAAGTTCATGCTTCTGAACTTGCCAAGGAACCCAAGTCAAAAGGGTAACCCATCTGAATTCGGCATCTATGGATGTGAGGTCCTGGCTCTGCCCTCACTCCTCAGTGCCTCTGAGCGAGCCCCTTCTCAAGCTCTCCTGGCTTCAGGCTTCTTTCGTTAAATAAAACCAACTGGATGAGATGATCTCTGAAGCCCCCTCCTTCTAGCCTTACAATCCTTAATTTGAAATAAGGTCAGAGGTAAGGTGAGCACAAAGACACAGATGCACATTCTGGATCTTGGAAGTGACTGAACGGGGGCTGCTGTTTTGGCCAGTACAACAGTGAATGAGACCTGCATGGGCCTTGCCGTCATGGGACAAACATTCTTATGGGTGATGTGGGTGTTCAAGGAATAGACTTGACCCTTGAGCAACACATTTGAACTGTGTGGGTCCACTTATACATGGATTTCTTAAACCCATGCAGTTCAAATCACGTTGTTCAAGGCTCAACTGTCTAGCATAACTACTTGATTGTGAATCTTTTGTGCCAAGTGTTTACTGAGTATCTGCTTTGTGCTAGACATTTGCTGGATTCTGGGTCCTGGGATGGAGTAGAGAATGAGGCAGGCAGAGTCCCTGGCCTCCAGCACTTATTCATGGTAAACACTGGTGTTAGGAAGGGGGCTGTAACAGAGGCATCTGGGCTGGCCTCCTGAAGGAAGTGACCTTTTAAAACGAGATCTGAAGGATCTGTAGGAGTGGGCCCTGGCAGGGGGCTGTCGAGGAGCGGCATAAAGTGATTGGCCCCAGGGGATCAGAGGCCTTTGTCCGAGCTGCCAGTAGACTCCCACGGACACTGGACTCTTAGAAGAAAAAGCCAAGTGCTCAACCAAGTGATCAACTTTGGCATTTCCTGGACGGAATGAGACAGGCTGCCGTCCCATGTCTCTTGATGTGATGGACCGAGAAGAACACCACGTCACCTCTGTGGTGTTGCTGCCAGAAACACAGAATCTGAATCTAATCATGAAGACATGTTGCACAAGCCCGCATGGAGGGACATTTCGGCCTACCATTTGGCTTGTCCCCTTCAAAAATGTCCAATCAGAGAAAACAGATAGGCTGAGGACTCCCTGTGGATTCAAGGAGACTGTAGAGACAGAGCCATGTGGGTCCAGCTGAAACAATTGGCAAAATTAAGTATTGACCATTTATTAGATAATAGTATTATATCGATGTGACATTTCCTGAGTTTGATCATCATACTGAGTATGTAAGATCTGTCCTTGTTCTGGAAATACAGAGCAAAGTACTTAGGGTTAAGGGGCATGTGGTCTGCAATTGACTCCCAGGCAGATCAGAAAAAATGGAGACATAAAGCAAAGGTGGCAATTTAGAGGAGAGTGAATTTAAAACGCAACTAAGTTTTTTAAAAATAAAAAGACATAAATAAAAAAGTAATGAAATAAAGAGAAGCACCAAGTCATCACCAGCCCAGTCTGGCGGCCAGCAGCTCCCCACCCGCTGGTACCCCAGAGCCCCATGGAATAATGCCTCCCTGCCCTCCCTCTTATGGGGAAAGGATACCTCTTCTGTGTTGGGGACATTGACCAGCTTTTTACAGTGTGCGATGTGGCCCACCACGCCCATGTCCAGGGGGAACACGATCTCCGAGTCGGGCATCACTAGACACTCCTCAAGGACGGCATCTTTGTGGACGTTGAAGAGCCGGGTGGCTAGCTCCGCAGTGCCATTCCGGGCCCTGTACATGAACAGGCTCATGCGGTCTGCCTGCAGGAGGAAGCATAGCTTCTTCATGACATTGAAGATGCATTTCTCAGCCTGCAAGTTCTCCCGAAAGTCCCGCAGGAGGTCGAAGATGATTTCGCTCTCCTCCACAATGCTCAGCGAGTGGTAGTTGCTAAAGTCCACGGCTGCCTCCTTGGCCCCCAGCAGGTCTGAGATGACCTTAGCCCGGTAGCGGAGGTTGTAATACTGTTTGGCGAAGCCGACGTTCGAGTCCAGGAACTTCTTCACCTCCTCTGCCGTCACCTCGCCCATGGCTGGGAAGTCTAATGGTTACTTCCGTGGAGGGGCCGAGATTGGGCCTAGGAGGCCAGTTTTGCCGTCTGTGGCAAACCTGAGCTGGGGTGCGCTCTGTTCCACCGGCACTCCTCTACGTCTTGTCTGTAAATCTCACAGATATGGCCGCATAGGAGAGGGAGCGAGCTTGGGAGATTAAATCATTAATATTCCCCAAGAACAGAGATTATGAGGATCAGAGTATTCCAGATGCTGCTGGGGCCCAGGTGGGAGAAGGTGAGGGCTCTCTTTTCACCTTGGCTCACGAACAACTGAGGAGGGATTTCTGCACAGAGCCAGAAGTGAGCTCAACCAAAAACAAAACGAAGCAAAACAAAAAACACGGAAGCAGAGGCTGCAAATGTAGCAGCACAAGGACCACCAACGTTTGACACAGAGTCCTACGTTAACTGTGTAGCAGAATTGTATGGCTTCTTTGGACAATCGGAAGATCTAGGAGCTGCATTCACTTTCCTCCACAGCAGGAAAGGTTAGAACTGAGAGGGGCTGCCCACCCGGCCCCTGGCCCTCGCCCCACCCTCTGTGCCCCCTTTCCCAGGGCCTCCCCAACTCGAGGCTTCGTGTTGCATGCTCACCACGCGGCTGGCTTCTCCCGTGGACATTATGGGTGCGGCACCCACAGGCCCCTATCTCACAATCTCTGCATCGAAGTCTTTCCCAGCTTTAGATTTCAAAGATTCCCTCATTTGAGAATTGGAAGGGTCCTCATAACTACGATATCTTTCACGGGTTTTCTTTTATTACAAAATACATATTCACCGTGGAAAATAAAAAAAGAAGACCACTAGTCGCCCATAATCTTGCTCCTCAGAGGTAATCTCTAGTTGACATTTTAGTTTCTGTCCTTTCTGTAGAGGCTTAACTTTATTTAAAATCTATCAAGCCCCCGATTATTCTCTTGGCACTTTCATGTGCTTTTCCTGGCAGAGTCTCTCCCTTCTGGGGTAGTCAGTCAGAAGTGCACACAGCAGTCTAGATGCTATCAGCTCCGGTAAATCTCGAAACACCAGATTCCTTCCTGATGTGCTCCTCCAACACATGAGGGGAGGAGGGCACTGTCTTTGTGGACAAACCAGACTTGAGCCTCTCTGAAAGATCTGTGGGAGCCCAGCATCGCTGTGCTGTAAACACTGAGGAATGCAGGACTGTAGACCGGCTGCTACTTGGAACTTAGCAAATGAGCTTTCATGGAAAGCAACCGCTTCCTTTCTTGTAGAGTATAATAAATTCTCGGGGTGCTGCACGCATTCGGCACTGCCTCTGGTCTGGGCAGGCCATGCAGCAACGTGAGCTTCTCCAAACACACCGTAAACAATGTGAGCCTTCTGTCTGGAATGTTCTTCCCCAGCTCTTCAGATGCCATCTCCTCCTCAGCCAGAAGGTCTCAACGTCCCAGCTCACGCTCGTCATCCCTGACTATCTTATCCCAAGTAGCTCCCAACTGCCCCCTCCTTGGTGCCTGCCTGTCAAGTCATCTATGCATTTCCTTTTCTGCGTTTATTACTTTTAAAAATGATCTTGTTTACTTTTTCTTTCCTTGTTTGTTGCACGTCTTCACCTCTGTACTGTGAGTTCCATGAGGCAAAGCTGATATACACGGGGGTCGGGGTGGAGGGGTGGGCGTCTCCTAACAAGCCTGTTGAATGGGCCTGATTTTAAAGTGGGAAGATATCAAGCTTCTTTCATTGGGAGTGGGGCTGACAGTAGGGTGGGGAGAGATCGTTTTGTGTAATCATTCTAGAAAAGCCCATGTCCTGCTAGATAGAGGAAAACAGGATTGTAGGCCCAGCTGTGCCACCGACTCATTCTGTGACCTCAATAAGTCTTGTCCTCTCTCAAGGCTGCAGTTTTCCCCACTAACAAAATAAGGGAGTTGGCCATGTGTCTCTGACGCTCCCAGAGCCGTGACTCCACACGGACCGAGAGGAACAGAAGGTGGGCCGGCAGCGGCTGGCCTCTCTGTTTCTGACCACGAGCCTTGCTGAAGGATTCTCTTGGAAGAATAGTTGGGACTATTTATTTAGAATGATCGTGACTCCAAATTTCACAGGGGAGGAAATGGCAATGCTTTGAAAAGTTAGGTCGCTCAAATCACAGGTGATTGTTTTTAGAATTCTTTTTATTGAGATATAATTCACGAAACAAAGAATCACCATTTTAAAGTGTGCAGGTCAATGGTTTCTATATATTCGTTACACTGTGGCACCAGTAATCTATTTTATCTCTCTGTGCATTTGCCTGTTCTGGATGTTTCACATAAACTGAATCGTACAATACATGGCTTTTTCTGTCTGATTACTTTCACATAACGTTTTCAAGGTTCATCCATGCTGTTGCATGTATTAGTACTTCATCCCCCCCTTTTAATGGCCATATAACATTCCATGGTAAGTTATTCCATTTTTATCCATGAATTAGTTCATGGACATTTGGGTTATTTTCACCTTTTGACTGTTATAAGCATTCGTGTGCAAGTCTGTGTGGGTATGGTTTCAATTCTCTTGGGTATATACCCAGGAATGGAGTTGCTGGGTCCAAAGGTGGTTTTAAGATGCTGAGCTTCAGAGCAGACAGAAGTCATACAGGGAGAGTCTGGGTGGTGTAGCTTCAGTGAAAGGTCTGGAGGGACAGCCACCAAGGTCCCTGTGCTGAGTCCCTTTCCCACAACATCCACAGATACCTTTTTTCCTAGGTCCAGATGACATCAGCCTGGGAGAATGTACTAGCCCCACCTCCCACCTCCTTATGGCCCTGCCCTCCTGAGGTCACACCCTGAAGAGGAGTCCACCCTGAGCCCATGATGCAGACTCTCTTGAAGGGCTCTGGAAGGGGTCTGGGGCAGACTCGGGGGGTGGGTAGCACACAGCGAGCCCTCTCTCCACATGGCCAAATCTTGGTCTGTTTTAGCCTGATGAACTCTGCTGGCTTCGCCCTGATGCCTTTCTGGGACCCTGCCTCACCAAAAAGGTCTGCAGGCCCCCGGTGGTGGAGGCTGCCCTTGGTGTACTTGGAGACTTTTGCCGAGCGGCCTGAGAAGTGAATCTCTACCAACCTGGTAAACACCACTCACTCCTACCTGGTGACTCACTGAGAATGCAGCTCTCACACTGCCAGAGGCTCTTTCAGTGACTGCACCTAACAGGCAGCTGGCAGTTGGAGGCAGATCTCAGGGAACGCTGTGGGCCTTTTGCTGACCTGCCCCCAGGCTCAGTGCTGGTGGAAGCCAGCCTTGGCAGGCAGCTTGGCCCCTCCCACGTGCACCCAGGCCCAGCAGAGGAAACCAAAAACTGTGGATCACTTCGTAGCTCCGAACAGGTAGCTCAGGGCCCGTCACAGCCAGTGCCTGACATGGCTATTGTGGGTATTAAATGAGATAGCATACCGTAGGGCGCAGGATGTGTAGTGTGAAGCCGTGTGCCCAGTGCCTGTTAAGTTGAACTATATGAAATCGCCCCTGTTGGAATTTTTGTCCTACACGAATGGCAATGTCAACTGTTCAATTTAATAGGAGTTATCCAATCATTATTAGTTATCATAACTATAAAAGATTAACAGGATTACCCTAAAGAGAGTGAGATCCCGGTCACTGAAGGTATGTAAGCGGAGGGAGGACAAGGCAAAGAGAATGCCGACATCAGTATTTAAATAAGATGAGTCTGGGGATAGCAAGTTAGTAAGGAGGCTGTTGCAATCTTTGCAGAAATCTGAGGAACTAGCAAGAAGCGAGAAGAGTGTGGGAGACACATCGGCTGACTGGGATAAGGAGGCCTGAGAAACGGCGGTGCAAGCCTGGGTAATCTCTGTGTCACTGGGCCCCGGCAGGAACCTCGGCACTGAGCGTCCCCCTTCAGGACATTTTACTGGCGTTACATGTTGATTTGGCCTCCGTTTCCCAATCAGCGACCTTTCCCCTCCTGGTTCTCCAAACTCCACAGCCTCTCACCCCATCACCTCGCCCTTATAGTAGCTGGAACAGCCTTGTTGGTCCCCACCCTCACTTAATGCTGCCCTGGTGCACTCCCATATTTCATTTGTTTTTACCCTTAACCTAGAGTTGATAGCAGTTCCTAATTGTCCGGCCACCTGTTGACTTAGTGACTTTATTCAGTTACTCGGGTTTTCTATTGGGTCTGTCCCTGGAGCTTGGCTGGTCTGTGAAGTTCTCTTTGTCTTCTTACCTTGAGGGTCTAACCTAAGTCAATGGGTGAGCCATGTAAGTGTCTTTATGTGCATTTTAACCTTCTGTGCATTTTTCAAAAGCTCAGATTCTAAAAGGGATCTGTAACTCAAAAGCAGTTAGGAACTTGGGGGAATCCTGAAAACCCAGGTAAAATTAGGTCCTAAAACCAAGCTTTGCGACCATACCAGTAGAACAGGAACGGGTATGAGGGTATACTTGGGCTTCAGAACTGGATGAGCTGAGTTTGAATCCTCTCCTATAACTTATAAACCTTGACATTGAGCAAATTACTTAACTTTTGGTCTGGGTTTTCTCATTTGCAAATTGTGGATAACAGTAATACTTATTTTAGAGAGCCACAGTGAGGACTAGAGGCAGTATCTGGACTGAACTTGGTTGACGGACAGTTCTCAATAAATGTAGCCATTAATAATGATAATGTAAGCCGAGTATGAGGCAGTGATGTTCAGTAAAAAGCAGAAGTAATGCAAATATATCTATTTCCCTATTCTTTTTTAACCAAAATTTTTATTGTTCTCTTTAGGAAGTAATACATCTCTGTGTTGTAGAAAATTGAGAAACTGTGGGTAAATAAAAAGAATAGTTCCCACCCAGAGAAACATTCTGATATACATTCTTCTTTCCCAATATTATAATTTTTAAAACAAGACTGGGATTGTACAATATATATATTTTTTCATCAAACAATACATGTAAACATCTTTATATGCATTAAATATTTTTTTACTATGTGATTAATGGCCTCATAGATTTCCATTGGCTGGTTGTAGCATAATTTATTTAACATACTTCAACTGTTAGTTATTTAGGCCATTTCTAATCTTTTGATAGTGTTCATAAACATTTGTGTTGTTAAATCTTTACACACTTGCTTGATTATATTCTTATATTCTTAATTAAAAGAAAAAAACTTGTCCAGAAAGACAAGACAATTTACCTACTAATTCTTTAAGAAGTTATCTGGCTGTTCAAAACTATGAGAGTTAAAGTTAAAAAAATAACGGGAGAGTCAATATTTTAATGCAGAGATCACATTCCATTTTGAATGGCCATCTTCCCCAGCACCTAGCACATATCCCTGGAAACAAATCCGGGTCGCGGGGGCTTGTGATCACTGTGAAATGTCAAATAACAGACCACTTGCTGTATCTCAATATTTGTGGCAAGCGTGAATTCTGCTCCACCCCAGGTATAAGAGTCACATTTCTCTTCTTTCTCCAAATCAAATGTTGTATGTTCCAACGACCCCATCCCACAGTACTGGCAGGATATTCAATCTTAATAATCATGGCAACCGCTGCCTAACTCCAGGGTCAGGTGAACACCTCTTGGTCTAATTCAGTCCATCAGGGGAAAAGCCCTCTGGCCATCAGGCCACACTGCTACCATGAATGTGCCCCTCGCTCAAGCTGGTGTGGACCCTTATAGGCCAACCGTCCTGCTCTTTACCTGAGATCAGGGGTTGTTGCTATGGCTCCAGACTTCCAGGGCAGAGAGAGGCCCAGATCCTTGCCATTCAAGGATCCTGCAAAGCGTAGGCCCCTGTCTCAATCCTGAGGAGACTTTCAAAAATCTCCTCGCCCCTGATTACATGGCTCTCCATCCTCTTCCCCTCCAGGACAATTCAGCCTAATTTCCCTCAAAGGTCCAAAGCAGGATGGGATCTCTGTTTGAGCCTGAGAATGGCAGCTTCCTGCCCTGCCGCCCAGTAGCCCTGAGAGGCAAGGGATCTAGAAGGGCCAAGCCCATTCTGAGGACTGGGGAAGAGGGGGCAGAAAAAAATACCTGTAATCATACAAAGTACTATTCGTAATATTAAAAAAGGAACACGTAAATTCCCTCAATGTTTCAATAAATGACAGTACACCCAAACAATAGAACGCCACGCAGCCTCTGTGGCCAAATATGGCTACCCCAATATTTCCCATCCCACACGTTCTTCTTACAATTCGCTTTGACACTTCACCCTTTGAGGCTTGGGGTCTATTGCCCTTCCCTGGAAATCAGACAGGCTTCTATAACTTTAACCAACAAAGTGCAACAGGAGTGAGGCTAAGTGGCTTCTGCGGCTAGATCATAAAAGGCTATACAGCGTCCTCTTTGCTTGCAGGAATGCCGGCTCTCAAAGCCTTTAGCTGTCATTTAAGCAGACTGCCCAGAAACTTCCGTGGTGTGAGGAAGCCCAAACTGGCCCACACAGAGAAACTCAAGAAGCTACAGCAGATGTCCAGGCAGCCTTCGGCTGATTCACCCGCTACTCCCTGCCCAGGCTGGAGCCACCATCTGTGACACCCCCAGGCCAGCTTTTTACCAAACTCCTGACCCTCAGAAACCATGGGAAATAACAAAATGGCTGTTGTTAGCAGCCACTAAGTTGCGGAGTGATCTGTGACTCAGCAACACGTAGTCAGACATCTGTATGCACTGATAGCGGGCGGTCTCCCAGGCAGAATATCAATTTTTCTGAAGTGTAGAGTAGTGTGTATTGTGTGTCCACTATGTATATTTATAGTCTTGTATATGCATAGACAGCTGGTCTGCCAACCGTAGGTGTTCATGAGAATCTCCTGAGGGGGAGGCTCTAAAATAAGATACATGCCTGATCCCACTCTACACCAATTCAATCATAATATCTGGGGATAGGACCCAAACATTGCTATCTTTTAAAAGTTTTCCAAGAGATTCTGATGTGCAGCCAGAACTGAGAATTGCCGATATAGAATAACCTGGAAGGAAGCATAGGAAACTGGTGCTGAGTTTGTCGCCACAAAGGGACAGTGAGTTACGAATGGGAAGTGTGGGAGGGAGATTTACTTTTCATGGTAAACTCTGATTTTAAAACTTGTTTATTCTACTTGTACATGTTACCTATTTCCAAGAACAATCGAACGCCTATAGCAGTGAGAATGAGTCAGAAGAGCAAATTAGGTATAACCCACTCAATAATGGGAGTCAGTTTGGGGCTCACTATTCTGGGGCCTCAGAGGAAGTGACCTGTCCTCCCTGGGTCACTTCCCAGTGGCTGTCCAGAAGTGCTGAGGAGGTGAACCTTGAAGTGGCCTCTGAGCTGAAATGACTTATTGGCTGGACCAAACACACCCACTTACTATGTCATTAGTTACTCTTTGGGAAACCATTTGGGACAGAGCAATGGCTATAATATGTGCCAGTCACCTCATGAACCTTAGACCAACAGGAGGACAAATGCCCAGGCTTAGGTGGGAGGGGTAAAGAGATCTGGGTTCTGGCTGGGCTTCTGACTCGCTGTTATCGGAGGAAAGTAGATTATTAGCCAGCTCTCCATTCGCAGGGATTTGGTTATCTGTTTCAGCTCTTGGATTCACACTGCAGAGAACTGCGGCCTGGGTCAAGGTGAGATAGGAATGGCAAACCACAGGTGAGTTCCATGAGACCCCAGGGTTGTGTCCACAAGGCTATGGGGGGGACCATGACGTTAAATAGCAGCCTGGGATTCTGAACTGGAAGGGAGAAAGGCTCCAATGGCTGACCTCAGTCTTACTCTCTAGAACCATCCCCTTGCCTTGAGTCATTGACATGTGTTCTCCGGTTTTGGCATCTGACAGCTCCCAGCTGGAAAGGCCACCTCAAAATCCACTCTTTATTCATCACATGACTGTGTTAAGTAATTTAATATTTAAATGAGCCTCAATTTCCTCATCTGTAATGTAGAGTAAAACGTATGGGATAAGAAAAAGAAAATAGTAACTGTTATAAAATTGAGCCAGTCTTTATTGGTGTCTATCCCATGCAAACATGGGGGTGGATTCTTACGTTTGACTAACACAGTGCATGTCATGGTTAAGAGAGGGCTTTGCAGTCAGATGTAACTGGGTTCAACCCATGCTGTTATCACTTACTAACTGTGGGACTGAGGGCAAGTCACCTAACATCTCTAAGTCTCATTTCCTCCCCTATAGAGAAAGGATCATAAGATAGCACCTTCTTTTGTGAAAAATGCTGTGAGAATTAAATAATATAATAAATGGGAAGAGTTGGTGCATTCATAAATAAGTATCTAGAAACTGGCAGCTGTTGCCAATCTGCTTGTCTTGCAGCCTAGGAGCTGACAAAATACTTGACCTCTATTGCCTTACTTGACCCTCTCCTGGACTCTGGGGGCAGGTCATTAACTACCCTTTAAAGGGTGAGAACTTGACACCCATTGAGATGAAGTGAGTGTCTCCAGTCATAAGGGGTAGAGTCAGGAGTAGAACCTAGGCATTTTGGTTTCCTGGAATGGCTTGTGACTCTGGAAGCTCTAAATCTGGTGGGTGACAAAAACTTGAGGGTCATCTCTAGATAGGAAAGGGAGTTCCTTAAATGACTGGGAAGAGGTTCCCTGGAAAAAGAAGGAAAGTTAGGTAACCAAGGAAAGTTAGGTAACCTTGCTTCCTTCACAAGTCTTCTCTCATTGCTACCTAGTGGGCCTCCAGAGGCTTCAAACAAGGAGGAGAACAAACAACTTAGCATGTACTCAACATCAAAGTGAAGTCTAAGACATGGTTTTGAGCCCCAAATTTAGAATGCCATGTCTGTTTTTAAGTTTTCAAAGCAGGTGCACTGGTGAAATATAAAGAGTCTTCCAAGGGAAAAAAAAAAAAAAAACACCACTCTAGTGCAGTCTTGACTAAACAAGGAAACAGATGTCTGTCCCTAGCTCTGTTTTCAAAAGCATCAAAGTCATTCTGTAGTCTCCTGGTAAATTGTCGAATCTGCCTGGAATTACTGTAGGTTCCAGTCATATCTATCTATTCATGAAAAGTTAAAAAATCAAAAAGCTACCAATAAACTTTGGCCTTTGAATTTCAGTTTATATGTATATATACATCAGAGAACCGACAGTTCTGGCTGACAACTCAATGGAAAAGTCATACCTAATAGGATCTGACTGGCAAGGAATGTGTCGAGGAGGAGAGGGAGGGCCTTTAAACTGAGACCTGAGACACAAAAAGACACCAGAAAACCGAAAGTCAGGCCCCTGGCAGAGGCCAGGATGCGTGGAGAGCGTTGAGGGAGGGATGCGTGCGAGGGGAGGAGGAAGGGACCAGGGCCTAGAGCTTTCATCGCCTTGGAAGCATAGGGACGATTGGAGTTTATCTACAATATACATGTCAAGGAAAGCCACTGAGGGTTTTAAAAGAGGACTGGAATGACATTTTATATTTACTTTTACACTTTAATTTACATTTTAAAAAGAGCCTCTGGCTCTTGGGCCCTTCGATGGAGAATAAATCACACCGGGGTAAGAGCCTCTAATTTTCTAGGTGGCTTTTTCCTTCCAGGGCCTCCATTTCCCCATCGGTAAGGGGAGGGAGGGGGGCGGGCGAGGAACCTGGTCCCAAGGAATCGGAGTTAAAGATAACGGACGTGGCAAACGCAGAGCACTTCACGGCTCTAGGGAGAGCGCTTCCGCGTCGTTCTGGACACTTTTTTCCCTCGCTACACTCTCAGGATTACGATGGACATCCCGTGAACGTCCACTTGAGGATTCGCCGCCAAGCGAAGCGAGAGAGGGACCTCCCCAAGAATCCGCGACGCGTGGCCCTTTCTGCCCAGGACAGCCAATCGCGAGGAGGAAAGCGGCCTGGGACGGCACCACGTCCAGCCCGGCCCAATCATTGGCTGGCGGCCGGCTCTTGCGTCCGCTGTGCCACGTGACTGCCAAGACCCGGGCATTAGCTCAGAGTTAGCTTGCCGCACACCTCCAGTGTACCTGGTCCCAGCGCCCAGTGGTCCGAGCCGGCCGGGCCCCGCCTCCTCGGGGGCCGGGAGATGGGCGGGGAGGGGAACGAGCTGGTAAAAGGGAGCTTGGCTCAGGACCCGCCTGCCTCAGCCCGCGCGGTCGTGCGCCCTCATCACCGGACGGCAGAGGACGCTGCGCGGGGTCTCATCGCGCGGGTTAGCCCAGGTGAGAATTGGGGAGGGGACGCGAGAAGGGGGGAGGAAGCGATGCCGGCCTCCACGCGGTCAGCGGGCCGCTTCTAAGGGTCCTGGCCTGTGTCCCAGGCGTGCTGGGAGGAAACCCGGACCAACGGTCGCAGTGGGCGTCGCGGCCCGGCGGTGGTCGGGGTTATTTCCTGGGTAGGCAGAGGCGGAGGCAGGACGGGTGTCAAAGGCCCACTCCCCTACTTCGTCATCCCGCCCCCGTTCGTTCCTCAGGCTGAGGGCTTCCCTCCGCCCTCCAGCCCACACGGCACGCCGAGTGCCCCCGCACCTCGCAGATGAGAGTGTTGTCGTGCGGACCTAGATATCTGGGAACATATGTCTAGGAGCCATCTCGAACCCAGATATCTGGGAGCCGGAGGCAGGAGAATGAGGTGCCACCACGACCTGCCCTCACAGATGGGGAAACTGAAGCCTGGACACCGGAGAGGACTTGATTATCTCGGTTTTAAAAAACCACACACCTGGTTAAGTACAAATCAGGACTTTCTTGGAGACTCATAGACTAAGTTGAAATTCTTTCCCTGAATAGATGAAGACACTGAAAGGACATAGGGAGGACCAGGGCCTTGCCTGGAATTACACAGCAAGCCATTTGCAGAGCTAGGACTTGTACTCCCAAACTATCAGCCTGGCCCTTTCCTTGCACGGACTGGGGACTGCGGTGAGTTAGAAGCATTCAGGACATAAACTCCTCTCTGATCCCTAGACTAGCCGCTCCCCACTGGCCCTTGTCCCCAGGGCTCTTTATGTGAAGTCCGGAACTAATGTGATATCCAATATTGGATTAAGCAGAAGGTCTTGTTTTTGAAAATTCAGTCAATAAGAAACAGAGAACTAAACCTGTTGGAAAGAAATGAGCTCCCCCGACCACCACCTTTTTTCTTCAGGATTCTCAAGGGGCAGAAACTAGCTGCTCTAATCTATTGAGCAACAGCTATATCTCAGGCACTGTGTTAGGTACTTCACTTGTGTTAGCTTTACAACAACCCTGCAAGTTAGGTGATGCTGTCCCCACTTACAGGTGAGAAATCGAAGCGGAGAAAATGAACTTTTTTACCCAGTGCCCTACAGCCGTTGGACAGTGTAGCTGGGATCTGTGTGACTCCACATCATACCCAGCATTTCTCCAAGTTCAGCCTTCAGCTCACTGGCTCAGAATCATCCAGGGTGGAGTCTTCGATCACATCCCTGGACTTGCCTGAGAACCTGCATTGTAATAGATCTCTGGTTTAATATCATTGTATGCACTATAATGTGCTGCCTTCTAGGGGGAAGATCTAGAAATGACACATTCAGGGCACTGCTGAGATCTAGATTAGATTTATTAGGGGTGATTTTTGAGCACTGACAACTTTTAGTGAGCACAAACCCCCAGGCAGACGCCAAACTATAATTTCTTGACACAAGCCTGATTATTGTGTGTGTTTGGGGGAGGGGGATGGAGGGAGAGGGGTAATTCCTTTTTCTTTAACACATAGCTGTTATAAACTATCATTTATCCATTCACTCAATATTTGCTAAGAATTTATTTAGGGGTATTGAAACAGTTGTGAATAAAATAGAGAAGGTTAGTGCTCTTGTGGGAAAGACAGACAATAATAAAAAAAGTAAATGCTCAGTAGGAGATGGTGAGAGGGTCAGGAAGAAAAATGAAGCAAAGTGAAGGAGACGGGAGTGCAAGGCAGGGATGAGCTCAGGAGGGAGGCATGGTGGCGGTGGTGCTATTTGATATATACCATGTTTAGGAAGGAACCAATTAAGGCAGCATTTGAGAAAAATCCTAGCAGTCCAGTTAGAGGGGCAGCACAAGTACATGGAGGCAAGAGCCGGCCTGGCTTGTCTGACTATTGCCTGCGATACAAATTATTCTAGCCAAAATGTAGCTACGGAAGTAAATTGTACATCATCGCTCCTAATAGAAAAAGAAAATGCAGATATTACCAATGCATGTATATAGTATGAAAGATAAAAGTAATTTCATTGCTAATTCTTTTACCAAACCTGCTTCCAGCAGTTTGTTCCCATCACTCATTGAAATCAATGACTCAGAAATGAGTTGGGCACTCGGCCACAGAGCATTCCTTTGAACTGCCTCCTGAGACTTCTTAGGAAGGAAACAAATTTGGGGGCTGTATGGTGTTTTAGAGAGGGAGCTCGGCTTGGAAATTGGAAGATGAGGTTTAGGAACCTGGTTTTACCAGTTGAACAAGTGACTAAACTTTGAGTTTTTCCATATTAGAGATAGGAATTTATACGCTGTTCTCAGATTTATGGAGGAGGGGAATGGGAGGTGTATATGAAATCTTTTTGAAAGCAGCACATTGCTGTGCAAGGGGCTATTTAATTCTTTGATCATGATTTTACGTCGTCATTTTCTTCTTGGGTATTGTATTATTTTGTCTGCTGTCATGCTTTATACTAGAATCAGTATAAAGAATCAGTATGTCCTAGCGCTTCTACTGATACAAGCCTTATGCTGATTCTTCTTGTTGCATCACAGACATAAATGAACATTGCTAGTGATTTGCGATAACAGAAAATAAGGAAGAGTTTTTGTCTTCATTATATTTACTTGAAATTTCACCTATATGTTCATTTCAGTGAATATAGATACATAGCCATACATATCAAGTGTGAGGCATTGTGTGAGTGCTGGGTTATGTGGAAGTGAGAATGGCTGGGTGTGTGCCCTTAAGTCTGTACTCCAGTGTTCTCACGTAAACTTCAGTGCTAAATAGTTACATGTAACACGATGGGGAAGCACAGCTCGAGAAGTTTCAGGCCCTCTGTCCTCATGTGGACGTCTTACAGAAATCTCAAACCTATGAAACCAAAAGCCAAACTTTTTGTTGTCTCCAATCTTTCCATTTCCTCCTCCATCCTTCCTTTTGTGGGGTCCGCCTCAGAATTCATCTGAGATCTGTCCATTTTCTTTAAACACCAGAAGATGTAAGAATACATAATTATTTATCAAATGAATGATGTAGTAAGTGATTTTTCTCAAAAACCTTCAGAGCCTATGCACTGCTTGCCGATTAAAGTCTGCTTTTCTCCACCTGCCACGAGGCCTTTCAGAGTCTCCCCCAGGTAGCTCCCCTCCCGCCGATCGCCCACGTGTTTTGGTGCGTGAAACATGCCACTCTGATCTCTGGTTCTTTTCCTCCAGCCTCAGAACTACTGCTGTTTGTGCTTTCTTCTCCCTAATCGATTTTCCGCGTCCTTATCTTTTCAACTCTGGCCGGGCTTCAGAGCACAGGTGAGATGCATTCTTCCCTTGAGGCTTTCTACAGAAAATTACAGCTCTTTGCAGATTTCTCCCCTGCTTAGATGCTATGATCATTGTCATTGGCAGCTTTGGTTTTATTCAACAGTGAGGTTGTAGCGCGCACACACACACAATTCGAGCAAACCATTATGTTTCAGAGGCAGACTTGACCGTTCCCCTCTGAAAACGATCATCCTCTGAAAAGGCATTTCAGTTTTAGAAATTGCAAAACTATTGGGTAAAATTATATGCTGTAATTACTTACCAAAAGCAGCCATTGTTTAACTTACATCTGCACATTTTCAAATAGAAGTTGGCTCACCCCTTCGGGCTTACGTAGCAGAGATGTCCCTCTCTTCCAGTCCAGGGCTGTGGGACCGTCAGTAATTCACATGGGAAATTGCACCGGTGCTGCTGTTCAGTCACCTGGATAAGGCCGCCTTCTAGGTAGTCAAGTGCCTCATTAAAGAAAATGCAGAAATGTCTTTACTGTCGCCTAGACCGCCATTATACTTTAATATGTAAATCTATTTTTCAGATATTTTGTTGGGGTTTTTTCTCCCATTCCTATAGGGTAACGTGGAAGGTTCAAATGTTTTCCTCTTGGGTTAGTCCACTCTCAATTATTGATGTTAATAGAGGGGAAATTAGCCTCGAAGATACAGTAGAATCCTGTTTTATCGAACTTCATGGAATACATAGTTTGTATTCTAACCTTCTTAAGATGGGAGTCTGGCTGTAGACTGTATTCTAAGGGTTAACACTAATTTCTTATTTTTTATTAGCAATTGGTGGATACTATAATTGAAAGCAGTAACAGGCTTGGGGAAGTGAAGATTTTTGTACAAAGGGATTTTTTTTAAATTTTATTTATTTATTTTTAGAGAGAGGAGAAGGGAGGGAGAAAGAGCAATGTATGGTTGCCTCTCACATGGCCCCTCACTGGGGACCTGGCCTGCAACCCAGGCATGTGCCCCGACTGGGAATCGAACTGGGACCGCTTGGTTCCCAGCCCACACTCAATCCACTTAGCTACACCAGCCGGGCTGTACAAAGGGATTTTGAAAGATATGTTCTAAAGTAGATATTTCCACTTGAAAATCAATATTACTTTGCACCTACCTTTCTCTGTATTTAAGTTGTGTGTTTAGTGACCATTATAGTTCCTATTTTGGAAAGCATCGTGTGGACACTTTTAAAGATGAACCAGAATGGAGCTTGTTCTCAAGGAGTTTAATTTGTATGGAGGGCATACCTACCATTTCGCTTAAGGTAATTTTTAATGTAGTTTTATATTGTTTGGGTTTTTAAAACACGTTTGAAAAGACAATAAATATAATTTCAAGGGCAGTTTGGGGGGTGAGTGGTTAGGTCAGGAGACCACAGACAATTTCTGGATCTAGACGGATGGCAGAATCAGGCCCACTTCCGGGGCTGTTTGTGAGTGAATGGCCATGTTTTTGAGAGCTAGAGGTGGAAGAGGACTGTGGCGGTGAGTTATGGAGACAGAGCTGGGTAAAGGTGTGTAGAGTGTTCCGGTTAGCAGGTCGGCGGACCTAGGTTTGTAGAGTAGCTAAACGCTAAAGTGCCGGCAGTCAGAGAAACTCGTAGCCAGGAGGCAGGAATAGTAGGCACGGTGCTCAGAAAAGGGCTGTTCTTGGAGCCCTGAAACCAGAATTTCAGTACCCGGCTGAGTCGCTTACACGCTAAATGAATTACAAAATCAGACAAATCCTTTCACTTTATAATCTATGTATTTAAAGTGGGCTCCTTATACACAGCATGGAGTTGGGTCTTATTTTTTTTATCCAACCTGAGAGTCCTGTCTTTTAATTAGAATTTTTGAATCATTCATATTTAATATGATTATTTATTATATGTTTGGATTAAACTCTACCATCTTGCTAAATGTTTCCATCTGGTTTTGGTCTCTTTCTGCTTTCTCTTGGGTGAATTGAGACTTTTTTACAATTCCATTTTATCTATGCAATTACAGATAAAATAACAATTGACATTATGTACACCTTTAAAAAATTGAGTGGTTACCCTTGGGTTTACAATATACATCTTTAATCAGAGCCTACTTTCAAATAATATTATATCACTGCACATTTAATGTAAGACATTACAATTCCCAATTTCCCCTCCCATTTTTCATGCTATTATTTTCAAACATTTTATTTTGTAAGCTATAAACAAAATGCATTCTTATTTTTGCTTTGAAAATTATCTTTTAGCCTTGGCTGGTGTGGCTCAGTGGATTGAACCAAAGGGTCACTGGTTCAATTCTCAGTCAGGGCACATGTCTGGATTGTGGGCCAGGTTCCCAGTTGGGGGCACGCAAGGGGCAACCACACATTGATGTTTCTCTCTCTTTTTTCCTCTCTTCCCTCTCTCTAAAATTAAACAAATAAAATATTTTTTAAAGTTATCTTTTAGAACAATTAAATATTTTTAAAATAAAACATGGATTTTATTTTATCTTCACGTGTTCCATTTTGTTGTATATTGTGTAGACCTGAGTTTCTTCTCTTTGGTATATGTTTATATAGTGGTACTGGTCTGCTGGCATTAAGTCCTCTTACTCTTTGCTTGAGAAAGTTTTATTTCTCCTTCATTTTTTGAAAGATACTTTTTCTGGGTATGGGATTCTGGGTTGACAGTTACAGTTCTGTGATAAAGGCATCTTCTGGTTGTATGATTTCCAGTAAGAAGTCTGTTTATATTCTTATATCTGCTCCTGTGTTTGTAATGTGTGCTTTTTTTCTTTAACTTAGGATTTTATCTTTGTCTTTTGTTTTTAATAGTTTGAATACAACATGTATAGGTACGGCGTTTAGTTTTATTTATTTATTCTTTAATTTGACCTTCTTGGTATTCTCTGAGATTCTTGGATGTATAGTTTGGTGTCTGTCATTAATTTTGGAAGATTCTTGGCCGTTTTGCCTTCAAATATTTCTCCTAACCATTTTCTGTTTTCTCCTTTTGAGTTTCTAATTATGCATATGTTAGTTTGTTAATGTGTACCACAGCTCTCACGTGTTCTCTTACATTGTTACTGATTTTTGTTGTTGTTTTTCTCGGTGTGTTCAGTTTAGACAATTTCTGTTGATCTAGTTTCAATTTCATTGATTCTTTCTTTGGCTCTGTCAAGTTTACTGATGATTCTGTCAAAGGCATTCCTCATCACTGTTCCAGTGTTTTTCACTTTTAGCACTTCAGTTTAATTCTTTCTTACATTTTCCATCACTCAGTTGCAGTTTCTGGTATTAATTTTTCATCTTTTTTCTTCCCTAATAGCAGCCATATAGGGCAAGATGTGGACTTTTTTTCGTTTTCCTTATGCTTCTTTTGCATATCTTAGGTTTGGAAAAGCTGTTTGACCCAGAAATCACTGAGAGCTGTTCCAGAACAGAACGACGGGACATGAGAAGTGCACTCGGGGCAGGCTGGCCTGACGGTGGGGAGTGAGGGGAGAGTGTCACACAGGCTGCATCGAGGCGTGAAGACCTGCTGTGTGTGTCCACCGTTCTGATCGACTTTCTCAGGGTAAGTGGCCATCTAAATCTATTCGTTTTTTCCTCATCTGCTCAACTAGACCAGCAAAGTAGCTATGATTTTACTCTTGTTTAGTGGGATGACACTGCATCCTAAACAAAATGAATGTGGCTCACTTTTCTTTATCTTGGACATCTTGCTAATGTTTGGTCCATAGAACTTCACACGGGCCTATTTTTTCTGTCAGTTTCAAAACAGGAAACTTTCTGAATCCTCAACATACTATATTTTATCTCTCTCTGGCTATAGTCATAAATTTGTATATTCATTTATCTTTTCATTTATTCAAACCTTTTGCAAGCCTGCCGCCTTCGAGTTACTAGATGACATTCACTGATGGTTACAATGGTGAACAAGATGTCCTTCCCTCCGGGGGCTGGAGAGACGCCTACTCCACAATACAAGAGTGAGGTTAGCCTAAGTGGAGGGGCAAACTGCTGTGGGACGCGAAGGGTGGAATGACTCATTCGAGTTTGCAGAGCTTGGTCAGGGCTTTGTGTACGAGGTTGCGTTTTAAAAACGATTAGGATCTTGACAGGCAGAGAGAGGTGGGTGGCCGTGCAAGTTAAGCAAGCAGCGAACACAGAGACACTATTTTGTGAAGTATTTGGTCAACAGTCTATTGCTTTGAGAGCCCGTTGCTTTTTCCTCCTCTTTTACTCCTATTGTTACAAGAGTTTTGTTGTTGTTGCCTCTTCTTTCTTTTTGGTTAATTTTACCTCCTTCATTTCCCTGTGGTTATTAGTGGAAGGTCATAGGGCACTAATTCTGTAGTTCAGGGCCCAGTGATGCAGGATCACCTGGGTACCCTCTAAGTGGAAGTGCAGGCCAGCAGCATGCTTCTATTCAGAGTGCGTACTTCGGATAGTCCCGCAAACCTGTATTTGTGTGAACAGGGCAGATGTGACTCTATTCTAGAAGAGAGGAGAACAGACCAAAACTTTCCAGAGCGTATATCAGACGCTTGCCCCGTCAGCCAACCCCATGCTCTCGGCATTTGTTTGCTTCAACTGTCTCTTACCAGCTTCTCCCTCCTCCTTCCTACTGATCAAAGGAGTGTTGTGCAAAGACCTAAATGCATTCTGCCCTGGTTTCTTTCTTTTTCCAAAAGTCTTTATTTTCACTCTTCCACTTGCTTTTTCATCTTTATTTTAAACAATTAGAGAGTTATTTAAACCTCGCCCTCCACCCGCAAGACCATTTTCCTTGTTTCAGGGACTTGCAGGTAGGACCGGAGGTTTGGAACCAGGTCCTATTTTGCAGTATATCTGGGAGTGAGAAATCTGAAAAGAAGACAGTTGATAGCATATAGAAAGGAGGAAACAGGCCACCCTGATACCTTTTCTGGAGAAAAGACTATAGGGGGATCCAGGCAGACATGGAAAAGAATCCGTGAATGATTTATACTCTTGGGATGTCCTGTATCCAGTGATTTATTGGCTTGGACTTGGCTGTTTGTGGTCTGATTTTTTTCCCCCCCTGACCAAGACAAATGAGGCTCAATGAAGGAAAATGAGTATAAGATACCTACCCCCAAACTGGATTCTTCTCAGCTCTCGTGAGTGACAAGTAGGGCTGTCAAAATGTTAAGCACTGAGAATTATTTAATCAGTTAATTCTGTCATTTTCTCTGGGGTAGGAGGCCGAACAAAGCAGCTGTCTCCCGAAATGTCTTCGGAAAGTGCAGAGAAGCACGGCCTTTCACCCAAGGACTCAGTTGAAGGAAATGGCCAGTGCAGCCCTCCGTCGAAGGTCCGTGGGGAGCCTGAAGAGGAATCAAGTACTGACTTCCAGCAATTTAAGACCACCGATCCATGCAGACGTTATCCTAGGATCCACATCGAACCTCAGGAGAAATCAGATGCCAACTTTAAACAATTCGTCATCAAAAAACTACAGAAGACTTGCCACTGCAGCCCAACCAAAGCAAAAAATATGGTTTCCGGCTTCCTTCCGGTCTTGCAGTGGCTCCCAAAGTATGATCTGAAGAAAAACATTTTAGGAGATGTGATGTCTGGCTTGATTGTGGGCATCTTATTGGTGCCCCAGTCCATTGCTTACTCCCTTTTAGCTGGCCAGGAGCCGGTCTACGGTCTGTACACCTCTTTCTTTGCCAGCCTCATTTATTTCCTGCTGGGGACCTCTCGTCACATCTCCGTGGGCATTTTTGGAATACTGTGCCTTATGATTGGTGAGGTAGTTGACCGAGAGCTGAACAAAGCTGGCTACGACACAGCCCACAGTGCCCCGTCTTTAGGGACGCTTTCGAATGGGAGCACCTCATGGGACCTGATGTCAAACAGCACATGTGACAGAAGTTGCTATGCAATTGCAGTGGGCAGCACCGTAACTTTTATGGCTGGAGTTTATCAGGTAAGATACAGTGGCATGAGTGGTTGTTTCTGGCAAAAAAAAAAAATCACTACTCATGAAATCTCAGATCTGTGAGGGGTCGTAGATATCACAACAATCCAACTATCACTTGAATGCTCAGGGTATGTGAGGGTAGATCCAAAATTCAAACCCTGGGTTGACTCTCGGGGTAAGATAGGGCTGCTTCTCTTTTCTCAACCCGGGGCTGCAGCTGCCTCTTAACCGATGAATTTTATTTTATTTATTTATTTTTTTTAAGATTTTTAAAATTTATTTTTAGAGAGAGGGGAAGGGAGGGAGAATGAGAGGGAGAGAAACAGCAATGTGTGGTTGCCTCTCACGTGGCCCTCACTGGGGACCTGGCCCGCAACCCAGGCACGTGCCCTGACTGGGAATCGAACCTGGGCCCCTTGGTTCCCAGCCCACGCTCAGTCCACTGAGCTACACCAGCCAGGGCTTAACCGATGAATTTTAGCCAGACTTTAATTATTTGGCTGTAAAAATTTAGACCAGAAAGAGACTCCAGACCACCTAGCACAGCTGCTTGATTTTCTATGTCGGGAAACATTGCCTTGCCTGAGACTGTGTGGTTGGTCATTGGCAGAGACAGCACACAGTCAGGCCCGAATGGTAACAGGATGGGGGCGGGGCGAGGACACGTGCAGGAATTTTTCAGGCTATAATCAGGGGTGTCCAACCTTTTGGCATCTCCGGGCCACGCTGGAGGAAGAAGAATTGTCTTGGGCCACACATTAAATACACAAACACTAACGAAAACTGATGAGCCAAAAAAAAAAAAAGTTTTAAGTAAATCTACGATTTTGTGTTTGGCCGCATTCATAGCCATCCTGGGCAGCCTGCGGCCCACGGGCCATGGGTTGGACTCCCCTGCTAGGTGTTCACCTCCTTTTTCCTTTAGAGTTTCTAAAGATAGTAGTTCCCTTGGCCTGTTGGAGAGGGAAAACATTGAGGAACGCTATTTTATATTGTCAGCCAAGAGAAAGGATTAGAAATGAAATCCTTCTTGGGTCTCCCATAGAACCCACTAACCTGCCATTCCCATCATGCCCCTGCCCTTTGGCATCCAGGAGTCAGTGCCAGCGTCACGTCTCTGTTACAGGCGGTCGGAACCAATAGGGAAGGGGAGGAGTAGCTCGCTTCATCTGGTGCTTGGATGGGGAGGAGAGGGGAAGTGGGTCATGTACAGAGAATTGTTTTAAGAGCTTGAGAAGGCAGAAAGTTCTTGTTTCACTTGGGCTAATGAGGAATAGTGTGCTTAGCCCTCTGAGTGTCCGTGAAACAAGCCCTGCCTCTCAAGTGAGAGGTTTGATATATGATTGCATTTTTTCTAGCTCTGATGGTCTGTGATGCTCTGCTGGTGTGTTTCCATGAAAAACCAGCCAGGGTGAGGCAGGGTTTAGAGGCTCCTTTCTGCATATATTTAACACTTGTGTTTCCTTCCTTCCAGGTAGCGATGGGCTTCTTTCAAGTGGGCTTTGTTTCCGTCTACCTCTCAGATGCCTTGTTGAGTGGATTTGTCACTGGTGCCTCCTTCACTATTCTTACATCTCAGGCCAAGTATCTCCTTGGGCTCAGCCTTCCTCGGAGTAATGGTGTCGGCTCACTCATCACTACCTGGATACATATCTTCAGAAACATCCATAGAACCAATATCTGTGATCTCATCACCAGCCTTTTGTGCCTTTTGGTTCTTTTGCCAACCAAAGAACTCAACGAGCACTTCAAGTCCAAGCTCAAGGCACCGATTCCTACTGAACTCATTGTCGTCGTGGCAGCCACATTAGCTTCTCACTTTGGAAAACTGAATGAGAAATACAATACCAGTATTGCTGGACATATTCCCACTGGGTTCATGCCTCCCAAAGCGCCGGACTGGAACTTAATTCCCAGTGTGGCTACAGATGCAATAGCTATTTCCATCATTGGTTTTGCTATCACTGTATCACTTTCTGAGATGTTTGCCAAGAAACATGGCTACACGGTGAAAGCCAACCAGGAAATGTATGCCATCGGCTTTTGTAATATCATCCCTTCCTTCTTCCACTGCTTTACTACTAGTGCAGCTCTTGCAAAGACGTTGGTTAAAGAATCAACGGGCTGCCAGACTCAGCTCTCTAGTGTGATGACAGCTCTGGTTCTTTTGTTGGTCCTCCTGGTAGTAGCCCCTTTATTCTATTCCCTTCAGAAAAGTGTCCTTGGCGTGATCACTATTGTAAATCTCCGGGGAGCTCTACGTAAATTTAAGGATCTGCCCAAGATGTGGAGGGTTAACAGGATGGATACAGTTATCTGGTTTGTGACAATGCTGTCCTCTGCACTGATAAGCACTGAGATTGGCCTGCTTATTGGAGTTTGTTTTTCTATGTTCTGTGTCATCCTCCGTACTCAGAAGCCAAAGAGTTCATTGCTTGGCCTGGTGGAAGAGACCGACATTTTTGAATCCATGTCTGCTTACAAAAACCTGCAGGCTAAGCCAGGCATCAAGATTTTCCGCTTTGTAGCCCCTCTCTACTACATAAATAAAGAATGTTTTAAATCTGCTTTATACAAAAAAACTCTCAACCCAATCTTAGTAAAGGCAGCTCAGAAGAAGGCAGCAAAGAGAAAGACCAAAAAGGAAGCAGTGAGTCTCGGTGCAACTCAGGATGAAGTTTCAGTGCAGCTTTCCCACGATCCCTTGGAACTCCACACCATAGTGATTGACTGCAGTGCGATCCAATTTCTAGATACAGCAGGGATCCATGTGCTGAAAGAAGTTCGCAGAGATTATGAAGCCGTTGGCGTGCAAGTTCTGCTGGCTCAGTGCAACCCCTCGGTGAGGGATTCCCTGGCCCGGGGAGAGTACTGCCAAAAGGAAGATGAAAACCTTTTTTATAGTGTTCACGAAGCAATAGCTTTTGCAGAAGAATCTCAGACTCAGAAAGGAATGTGTATTCCCAATGGTCTGAGTCTAGTGATCAATTGAATAAGTAGGTGGAAGGAAGAAGAATGTCCAGCCAGCAGCAACTTGCATACTTGAAATTGTAACTTATTGGCTAGGCATTATTCTTCCTTCCAAGCTGGTGGCCTTTGTAGATACACAAGCGCGGCAGAGCTTATAGTTAGGCAGAATCAAGAAGAAGGAACTATAGTGTCAGGCTCTCTTGCAGAGAGGAGGTATTCTTTGCACTTAAATATCTGTTGCATTGGACTGTGAAGTAACCCTAAAATGTAATGACCATCCTCTCTCAGGAAGTATGCTTTTAGACTCTCCCTTCTCCAGGAGGGAAAGGGGTGAAGTTGGCGTTTACATGAGACGTGCTGGAGCCAACATGATTCGGCTCTTTGGAGAGAGTGGGAAGGGGGTGGGGATAGGGCATGGTGCTGGCTTTTGTACCAGCAGATCAAGCGGCCTCTGGAGCACAAGGTAATAACTACACAGGTTTTTTCCTTATTTGTTCTTCTCCATACCCAGTTCTTTGCTCCCCAGACGGCGGTAGAATCTCTGGCTTTTAATGGGAAAGCACTATTCCTCACGTTAAGGCAGGGAACCATGAGCACAGGCGTGTCAGGAGTCTGATGGCTGGGCATGTTTGTGACATCCTACCAGCCAGCTTCCCATTACACAGAACACTCTTTGTCATGCATCTGATGTTTTTAGTTACGCCTTTTTGTTTAGCGGAAGTAGGGAAGCAAAGAGCTCTTCCTAATCGGCAAAAATAGTGGGAATCCTCTCTGTCCTTTCTGTGATCTCTCTCTGTCTCTGTTTCTCAGTATTTCTCTACCATTAAGCTCTGTTTGAGCTTTCAGTAATTTAGGGTATTTTTCACGGGATCGGTCCTAAACTGCTATGTCTGACTAACAGAGACAGGCTTGCCAGATAAAAGGCAGAACGCTGACCCTGCAATTCTACAGCATTTTAGACCCAGCATTCTAAAGGAACTGGAGGCAAGCCCTTGCGGATAGACTGCAGTAGGAATGCTTGACAGCAGTTGCCTTAACATTTGTTTACCTAGCAGTGATTTTTTTGCCTTCGAGTGGCATTTTAGCTAGGGTCCACTGGGGATCGCCAGTCTCTCTTTAATAGAAGTACTGTTCATCTTTCCTCTGCAAGAAAAATTATTGTAACCAATAGAAAAGAATGTACAAAGCTTCCAAAGGAACATCAATAATTAATTTGTAGATGTTTTAGTGAAAACTAAGATGCTTACTGCCATGGACTGTATTGATTTACAGTGAACATTGATGACAGTGACAGCTTGGAACTCTTTGGGCTACCTAAAACTGTTGTGCAGGAGGGTTTAGAAGCATCACATTCCTACAACCCAATTATTTATGAGAGCCAACCACAGGTCGTGGCTATAGGAAGAGTTGCTTTTGAAAAGCAAGAATGTCTGACATTGAAAACTTACAGGTCTGTATCTGGACCTTCATAGATGAGGGGGGAAAAAAAACAGGTTTTCCAAAATTAGGACTAGCAGGCTAATTTATGTGAGATTGAAACACTTAGCTACACCATTGAAAACAGACAAAATAATATTTACAAAAGTACAAAATTATTTTTTAACCTGCCCGTGCATTCTAAACAACTTAAATTTACGAGAAGCAAACCCTAAGTGCCGGGCATCCGTAACCTGCAAGTGTGGCTTTTCTGTGGGTGGAGCTGTGCCCATCTGTTTACATGGCAAATACCTGTCCATTGTTACAGCACTTTCTCCGCAGAAAAGCTGGATCTCTGTCTTTGAGGTGACTGACGTCATGATTAAATGTAATAGCATCTTGAATTTTGACATCCTTTCAGAATGTAAGTCTAGAATTTCAGAAATGTTATCTCCTCTTTGTATTTGTGGTTTTGTTTTTGTTTTTTTTTAAGCTAATATTTGCCCATTCTATCCAGTCTTATGAATGGTAATAGTAAAATCATAGCACCTTGGTCTATTATTTGTTTTTAATCCTTTTGCCTTCCTTCCTAAAGCCAGGTTTTGAATCCACACCATTATAAATATCTAGCGGGGGTGTCCAACCTGCAGCCCAGGATGGCTGTGAATGGGGTCGAGCGCAAAATCATAAATTTATGATTATCACATTATTAGATTTTTTTGGTGATTACATGTCGCGGTGCATTTAATGTGTGGCGCAAGACAACTCTTCTTCGGCCAGTGTGGCCCAGAGACGCCGAAAGGTTGGACCCCCTGGCTGCCCTGCGAGTTCAGAGTACATGTTTACATGTTTGAGACAGTTCTGTAACAGACACTGGCACAGGAAAGGAAGAGTCGGTCCAAAGAACTTGAAAAGCCCTTTAGAAGAATGAAGGCACAGAGTGTGACCTTTACCTAACACTTGTCTCTATCGGGGGATGTAAACAGTTCTGGAGCTTTATGTAATTAGCTAATTCTTGATTCGTGCTCTGGTTTGTATCTCTCCCATCCAAACAAACAAGAGATTCTGCTTTTGGTAGGCAGTTATAAAAACAGTTAAGATTTCCCTAAAACTGGAAGGGAATAGGTCATTGAAAAGGCTGTCTCTGACGAAGCAAAGGAGAGAACAGAGGGACTCCGTTGAATGGAACCCTGTCCCTGGTCAGCCCCACCCGACAGCAGGGGGGTCAGGGTTAGGAGCCCCACCTTACTTTGAGAGCGAGGTCAAAGACCACTGGGTTCTGTTTCTAGAAGGAGAGGGGCACAGACTCCTCAAAGATGAAAGAGCTGAGGACCATGCAGTGGCCAAGGCTGGGACAAAGCCCAGGCTGACCTGCTCTGAAGCGCTAGTAAGTACAGTACTCTGGGTGCCTCTGCTGGTTGGTGAAACGGACAGATGTCTAGTCGACAATGACTTTTTTTAATTTTTCATTAGGTCCAAAGGAAAGATTTGGGTAGTCTAACTTAGCTTTGAAACAGTAGTAGACATTGAAGCCAAATTTGTTGCTAAGTTTGCACCATGGTACATGCTGATCTTTAAACATGTATTGCACTCTCCTTGTAATTTGTCATTTAAGAACACATTGGGTGTTAGCTCTGATCTTAATATAAAACGGAGAAAAACGCTGCAGTGAATTTCTTGGGAACTTAAAATTGAGTGTGGGAGTTATGATGACAAATTCGAGGTCTGTGATCCTCATTAATGTTTTTAATGAATTGTTTTCCTCTGTGCAGTGCTGTAGATGAGCCATAGGTTCTTTTTGCATCAATGTAGATAATTCCACAAACACTTCCTGAGGACCTATGCTGGAGTCTAGGGCTCTGTGTCAGGTGCTGGGACCATGACACTAAATCCAGGAAGGCGGGCTGTATGGCAACTTTAGTGGGTGACACCCAGTGGCACTTGGAGGTGTTTTATGGAGGAGCTGAGCTGAGCCTGGACTGAGGTCTGAACAGGAGGCAGGCAGTCGAGGCAAGCAAGGAGGCATGGATGCCCCTGGTGTATTCAGGGAAAGATTCCACAGTGACTTGGTAAAAAACCAATCAATAGGATTTAGACTTTATTTAATTTCTCTGTTCTTTAATGTTTCTCTCTTCTTTCTTCCTGTAATGGTTTCCTTATCTGTTCTGGTGATGCCTTATTTGAAACTGGGCTTAAAAACTGCAAAAGGAGGAAATTGGGTCTAGAAAGCTTTTAGGCTCTGAAGTAATCTGGTTTTTGTCTTTGTATAAAGATTTTTGATAATCATGAATGGAACCATTAATTTGAGTGCTAATACCATGAATGAAAAATATAATGGAACAGGCCAAAGTAACATACCAGCTGATTTATCATAGCCTATTAATAAAGTAAAATACTGTTGAAATACTGTAAGCTAAAGGTATGTTTTAGTTTTTTAAAAAATATATAGTAGTAACTAGGAATGGAGAATTTAGATGTGGGAGTGGGGGAGATTTATTTTTATAAGGTAATTTTTATCCTGACAAGGACTATTTTTTTTAAAGGGTTTTGTACTTTAAACATGTTCAATACCGTTAGAAAAGTTAAATAAGCATTATACTAAATCATGAGGTTTATTTGGTGTGCATTTTTTTTTCTCTTAGTGATGTAAAGTAGGAAGGAGATACTTAATTTTGAAAACTCGAATAATGAAGGACACCAAATGCCTTCCGTGGGACACCATGTTTAGAAGTCTGGAACCATGTATAAACCTTTCTTGGACTTGAATTATGAGTCTGAAAAAGGCTGAATAATGACAATCTTATTACAGAACACCAATGACCACATTTCTAACCGAGAGCTTTTCAGTTGGCAAACAGACAAGCAGCCTAAGCCAGAAAGGATTTTTAACTGCAGATTTAATACATTTATTAAGGTGTTCTCTTCTCCCCCTCCCCCGCCACATTCCCCATCCCAAGAATAATACCATAATACTTGGAGTCAAACAGCTGTTGCCTTTTAATTCAAATCTGTTGGGAAATTATTGTTTGAATTCTGATGCTGCCATGATTTCTCAAAAATTAATGTGACAAACAAATCCGTATAAAATGCTACCCTTTATTGTTTCTTCTGCAATGTTCTATACAAATTGAGACAATATCAGAGTAACACATGAATGAACTCAAATTCTGAGTCTTGTCTATTCACTAAAAATGTATACTGCCTTTTTCTTTTTTTTTTTTCAATTATTCAAGGCCAGTGGCTTTTAGGAACATGCTTTATACCACATGTATCTTTTTTAATTAAAGCAAGTGCCTTGATGCTACTCCACATAAATCGTGCTTAACCCTCTGTGGGATGAAGATGAGGTGTTGCTGAGTGCAGCCTGTTACAGGAGAGGGAGGGTTGGTTGGGAGCAGATCCCTTTCTTCTGGAAGGATATGTTCATGATGCTTACTACCTAAGATCCTGAATGTGTTGAGATCCGGAGGTGTTATTTCATTTGTTTGCTAATAAATTGTTACGCTAATAAAATACTCTGTGTCTAAATTATTTAACTGCAAGGGGGGTCTAACTAAGAAATACATGTAGCTCACCAGTGAGCTTTAACATACCATCTTTACCTTTGGAGAGTGATCCACTCATTAATTTTTCCCAACTGTAACCGGAGGATCCTCCCTTGTAGAAAGACATAAAGCATAAAGAAACCAAATTCTTTCCTTTTTTGCTTGTGGTCCTGAGGAGTAGGTTAACCCCTTGGGAATTCATTTTTCCCATCAGTGAAGAGGGAAGGGCTAGATCGCTTGAGGACCTTTCCACTTTTCATGTTGCAAGACTTCTATTACATGCTGTGTCGGAATTAGAAACCCAAATCCGACTCAAGTTTTACTGCTGCCCAACCTTTTGAATTTTGTGAGTTTTGAGTCACATTCTTTTCATCAGTCCCCACTGAGGCTAACACCATATAGACTAAGAGAGCTGGGAGTGGAATTCCTAACTGGAGCACACCACTGTGAGAAATAAGTACCGAACTGCCCCCACCATCTCCCCATACCTGCAGTGAAGCCTCTTCCCAAATGTCCTCCCCTTTCTGCATCTCAGCTCTGTGGGAGAAATGTGGGTACAGGGGGAAGGACAGTTTTGCAGTACTTTCCCTCAATCTCTACTGGGTCGGAGAAATTACAAGTGACTGCCCTTCAGGTTGCTTCCTGTGGCTGAATTGTCTCCCTGTGTAGTCTACCTCTGCCCTCCAGTGGCCAGAATGTGCTACCACATTTCCATTTCAAAGAACTGGTCTCAGGTAGCAACAATAGTTCTTTAATAGTTCCACAACTTTGGAATTACATTATCTGAGCCTATTTGTACTTTTATACTATGATTTTCTGGAAATATTAATAAGTGAAAGTGTTTGAGATATAATAATCAATCAATAACTCAGCTTCCTTCCTTTTTTTTTTTTTTTTTGTGCTGTAAAGAACTTGATTGTTATTTGGTCCGAAGCATGGGAGAGGGCTCTGTGGTGGTTGAAAGGATGTCTAGTGGTTTCAGGGATTGGCTCAGGCAGAAGCCAGACATGGGGGATGCAGAGGGGCCCCTCAAAGGCCTCTGGGCTCCAGAGGCTCCCAGTCGTGCCTGAGGGTGAGCCTTTGTAAGAGACACTGGGGGTCAGCCACCTGCGGAGGTCAGTCAGGTGGTTGCCCATCTTCCTGATGAGTTTCGCCTGCTCATCCAGGAAGTGGTTTTCCGGAAGTCACAGAGGTGAGGGCCTGTGTGGGTGGAACCCAGGGCACGCAGATCCCAAAGGGCCTGGCTCAGGTTCTTCTCCAGGGCAATGGCAGCTTCCTTGGCATCCTGAGTTGTACCCCACTCATCTTGGGAAGGCTTCGCCACATCCTGGAAGAGGGCTCGACCACCACGCTGGTTTTTCATCTTCAAGAGCCACTGGGCTCCCTCCTACTTCGTCTCAGCCAACTCTTGGAAGAAGTGGCCCACGCCCTGCAGAGCCACATCTTGGCGGTGGAGATAGAAGCCCAGACAGAGGTAGGTGTAGGAGGCCTGCAGGTGCAGGTTGGCCAGATGGTTGACAGCAGCCGCCACCTAGGTGGGATAATTCTGACAAATTTGGGAGCTCGCGATTTGGCAATAAGTTAAGCTCAAAAACGCTGTTTGCTGGTCTCAGAGGCCGAGGGTGGCTGATATGGTTCCAACAGTGGTGACCGGAAAAGAAGCTGGAGGGTGGGCAGAGGCTGGAAGAAGGGGTGTCCCTAGGTCTGTTCTCTCCAAATAACTGTGAAAGCAAGAAACAAATCCAGGGGGCCCCTGAGGGCACTGCCAGCTTCTTTCCTTTTTGATTAAAGAGCCCTTCTTAGGAATAGGACAAAGAAAACTCCCTGGAGTTTTAGCTATTATCAGGCTGGGTGGTTGAAAGTGGAAGAAAGGGCTGGTAAGACAGGTCCCTGTCTCTAGATGGTGCTCCTAAAGTTCTCAACAGCGATGGGTAGTGATAACAACAACATTTATAGAACACTTTGTCTGTGTCGGGTGAACTGTTTTATTCTCATGACAGCACAACTGAGGTAGGTGCCTGGAATGTTGGCCTGTGGAGTAGTGTGGGGAACGGGTCCAAAGCTAAGCTCTCTAGCGGGGTTGCAGGGACCAGAGAGGCAGGGAGAAGCCAGAGAGGGCATGATGAAGAAAGCAGATTAAAAATGTGTATCAACCTGCTTCAGTTTAAAAAACAAAGCATCAGCCTGGCTGGTGTAGCTCAGTGGATTGAGCGCAGGCTGGGAACCAAGCAATCCCAGTTCGATTCCCAGTCAGGGCACGTGCCTGGGTTGCGGGCCAGGTCCCCAGTAAGGGCCATGTGAGAGGCAACCGCACATTGCTGTTTCTCTCCCTCTCTTTCTCCTTCCCCTCTCTCTAAAAAATAAATAAAATCTTTAAAAAAATTAAAAAACAAAGCATCAAACAACCCTAATGCCTAAAAGAAATCAAAGGTTTGGCCAATGTCAACCAGACTGCAAAAGCTCTCTTTTGGATATGATTTCCATCTATTGGGCTCAAATTCATATATGTTAAATGAGTCAAGAATGTGAGCTTCCTGTATTTTTTTTTTTTTACTGACTACTACTAATGCAAGGCACTTAGACAAACCTTTCATACTAAAGTCTCGTGTATATAAATGGAGAATCCCTCAATGATGTTCAGTGGAGGGAAACAGGTTTAACTATATATTAGAATTCTTCATTATCAAAGAGCAGGCTACAATCTGGATTGCAATACTAGTTTAGGCAATGATGTTCATGAAAACTTTTTGCAAATCTTTTTAAATAAAAGACAACTCTACCTTCTCTCCAAGGCGTTTCTTAGTAGAATCAATCATTCATGCAGCTTAAAAAGGTGGCTTTGACACATTACATGCTTGTATTAATTTACACTCACGTGTTGACTGAAGTGCTTATTATGTGCCCAGCACATTGCTAGGCACCATTACGATCACAAAAGTCTGACTGACCCCTGCTCTCATGGAGCTTACAGTCTCGTTAAAGAACCACAGAACAAACTTTAAGTGCTTAACTGAAACGTTAAGAATGGTACACACAAGAAGTACTGAGGAGTTGAGGGGAAAAAGGGTGGAGCGGGTAATGGAGTCTTCAAGGCTGGAAGGAAGACTCAAGCGAGTTCTTAATGTGCGGGGCCTAGCTTGGCAGAAAGCAGGCCTGGCCGTTCAGGCACAGGCAGACTGGCAGAAACCGGCATGGGGTGAAGGACAGCGGCGGCCTCGGGGGCAGCACACACGCTGGAAATGCGATTGTAGTCAACTCCGGAGGGTGCTAAAACTTGGCTGAATAATCTAGTCTTTTGTTTTATTTTTTCATCAGTCACAAGTTTATTCATAGAATTTTAAGCCTTTAATCAAATGCAGCAGATTGCCTTAAATGCTTTATTTTTTAATTTTATTGCATTTATTGGGGTGACATTGGTTCACAAAATCATACAGGTTTCAAGTGTACAACTCAACAGACCATCTGGATACTGCATCGTGCGTCCATCACCCCAAGCAAAGTCTCCTTCAGTCCCCATCCTCCCGCCTCCTGTGCCCACGTCCACCTGCCTGACCCCTTTCCCTCCGGCTGTCACCGCACTGTTTTCTGTATCTACGTGTAAGCATTTGAGAACTACCAGTCAGCTGGCCGCAGGAAACGGCACAATGCCAGGAGATCTAACATCACGTGCAAAACAGCTGTCAGGAGAAAGGTGAGAGAAGAAGGGAGAAACTGAGTCAGTCATCCTGATACAAGAGGATGAGATGACTTCTCTCCACTGAAGGCAGTTAAGGTGCCGATGAGACAGAAACACAGGACTCAGCCAGAAGACACTGTTTTCCTCTCCTAAGTGTTGCAAGTTATAAATATGGACAGTATCTTTAATTCAAATTATACTAGTTCGTTAAAAGGAAAAATAGCCAAAATAAGCTTTTAAAAACATCCATTTAAACATCTGCTGTTTTTTGTGATTGTTGTTGTTTTGTCCAATGTGGAAGCTGCATTTTCTACAATTACTCTGCTTATACATGTTTCAACAGAAAGAACAACTGATTTGTTATGGGTTTCTGAAATAGCCACAAAATTAACCTGAAGGGGGAAAAACTACTTCAACACTAACAGGTATTGTGTGTACCTTCTAAAAACTGAAACTGACATGTATCTGACTTATTAGGAATAGAAATTCCTGTTATAAAGGATATTCAGAGCGCCTTCTCTATGGGAGAAAAGCTTTAATATAAATCTATGAATTTATATAGTTTTAAATAATTTCAAATCAACTCTGCTCTAGCAGACTTCTCTGAAGAACAAACACCAAAGGAATAAAGGTTATTTACTAGGTAATTTTAGTGAATGCAAACGTAATGTGCCCTCATCTCAATCACGTGGTCCAGCCTGGATTACAAGTGTGGGAAGGAACGGTGTGAATAGCCCAAATAGGGAACCATCCATCACTCTCACACAGCTTTCTCACGCCAAACTTTCCTCACCTTGTCCGGAAATTGAGACTTACTGGGTTCTATGTTTTCTCCCATGATCCTGATTGACAGGATTCTCTGAGAGTATACCTGCCTCCCAGGTTGAAGCACCATAAGACATTTCAATAGCCTACATGGCACCTGTTAATTCTCTGGGCACAGATGAATGTAACTCTACTGAATTCTCGGTTAACTGGCAGAGCAGTCAGGAGAACAGCTAAGGTTCTAAAGTTACCAAACTAGCAAGAAAGAAGTTAATAGTCCTGTAGTAAGAACAGATTTTTTTTTTATAGTGATGGGGAGTATTCAGGTGGCCAGCTTAAGAGAAAAGTGCTAGGATCTAGCTAGACCAGTGGTTCTCAAAGTATGGATCCTGGACCACATCAGCATCAGCATCACCTGGGAGCTTGTTACAAATACAAATTCTTGGGCCCCACTTAAGACCCACTGAATCACAAATTCTGGAGGTAGAGCCCAGCAATCTGGGTTTTAGCAAGCCTTCCAAGTGATTCTGAAGTGAGCTAAAATTTGGAAACCACTGAGCTAAATTTACTGGGAAGAAGCTGGCTCCAGGCCCACAGTGTGCTTGGTTTTTCTGTGGCTAATCTGGTAGTTCCCAAACTTTTCTGCATATTGGGATTGCCTGGGAAGCTTCAAAAGCTGCTGCTTATGACCCATTACCAGAAACCATGATTCAAGGGGTCTGTGATAAGGTCTGGGCCTTGGAAAATTTTAAAAGATTCTCAAGTGATTCTAAGGTCCAGACAAGATGGGAGCCACTAGATTAATCAAAAGAGAACACACATATTAGTCCGGTTTTATTTCCAAATTCCATTCAAGGAAGTTTCCTGAGTATTTCAGAGAACTGAATGTTGTTACAATAATATTGCTTAAAAGTTAAGTTCAATATCCTATCTAAAAAAATCTACAGATTTAAAGATTTTTATAAGCTACATCTTCCAAAGTAAGAGGCAAAATAATGCCTGCATGATTTTGTCTGGAGGAAATCTGTAATTTTGGAATCACCAAGTTTGTGTCGCTGTTCTCATTAAATACTCGCCTATGCCATTTAGCCATCCAAAAACGGCATCCGGAATGCCTCCATCTAAGTTTCTGCACTTGAGGTAGCCTCTGTGATGGTGATTTCTGGCTGCTGTGGTTGCCCCCCGCCCATATTCACTTCACTTCCAGCTTCATCAGTATTTTTCCCAGCCCCTGTGCCTGGATGACCTGTGTCCATCAGCTCTTGCAAGACAATGAAGTCATCACCTGTAATGACAAAGTCCTGGAAATTTATTTCATTTGGGACACAGGTGACAATAACCACTGAATGCCACAGCTTTTCAGTGGCGATATCTGGTTCACTGGCCGCTGCGTCTTTGTCAGAATCTGTCAGGTCCATTGGAACAATGCTGCTTTCTGCCAGCATCACCACTGTGGATGGCGTGACTGACCACCATGCTGCAGTAATCATGTCAGTGGCCTGCCTGATGTCCTTTTCCTTGGCCCTCACTGCTGTTGAGCTTGAGAAGGATCTGTTTTAGAAGGTGGCTCCTGTACATCACTTTCATGGTGTGAATTATGCCAGCATTCAGCGGCTGCCGGAGGGCAGTACAACTTGACTCCTTTCCAAGCATGGAAGCACGCTGTGAGCAGAGCAGTTGTCTATCAGCAAGAGGATCCAGCGTTCCGCCTGCTTCATCCCGGCATCCATTTGCATCAGCTAATCCTTAAGCAGATCCTGTGTCATCCATGCCCACTGGTTGGCTCAATAATCACAAGGGAGGGAATGGACGTTCTTATGGCAGTGTGGGTTGGCTGACCTACCATCAATGGTCTCATCCTTTCAGTCCCTGAAGCATTGCGACAAGAGTACTGTCAATCACTGCTTTGCTTTCTTGTCCCCTCTATAATGGTCCAGTTTAGCGGCCAGCACGTTCTGGGGAAGCACCTGGAAAAATACTCCTGTCTCGTCAGCATTAAAGATATTATCTGTAGTCAGCAATCAGTTTTATAATTTCCCCCACATGCCACTCATTAACCTTATCTATTCCTAGACCATTCATTAATCTGTCACTGTCCTCTCTACAGACTGCTTTCAAAGCAGTTCCGAGGCAATCCCTAAATCTGTTCAGCCAGCCCACACCTGCTTAAAAATTGTCATAGCCAAATACGTTGGCCAAGTTTAGTGCTTTTTTCCAAATGACAGAACCAGTCATGAGAATGTTTTTGGCATGGATTTCTTGAAACCAAACAAAAACAGCCTTATCGATGTCAGAGCACATCCCTCATCCTTTTCCGCTGGGGTCCCACAGATGCCTCCTCACTGTTTCTTCAAATTTGGCACGATCCTTTAAGAATACAGAGAAAGCAGAAAGATATGGAATTCTTTTTGCCACGTCACCTTTCCTCTTGCCTGAGTCTACAGCCTTTACAACTTGTATTTTCTCCTCCAGGGAGAACTGCTGGCATTTCTTGTTCCCCTTGTTTGCCATATTTGCAGAATGAGGGCTGGTTCACAACTACCAGGGCGGTGTCTGTTCCTCCTTGTGGTTTGTTTTGCTACAACTGTGGAAAACTGAGAAAACGAAAGGAAATACCTATCAGGAACCAAAGACAATGAATTCCCTCTAAAAAATGGGTTCAGATTTTTAAAAATCCCATTAGGAAATGATCATATAAAGCCAAAGTCTAGAGAAGATAGGATTCATGCTACTGACTTTTTGTAGAGATTATACTTTCTGAGCCTATATAAAAATAGTAACAATGCTGCTCCATCTACTATGAGAAAAGATTGAAATAGTAGATGGTAAGACTGCTTTGCAAATAGCAATGCACTGTATAAATTCAAGAGATTATTATACGACTTGTTTTATAAATACAGAAACTGAGGCCCGGGGAAGGGGCCTATCCAGGTTCATACAGCTCAGATTTCTCGACTCATATAAGTGCTATTTCTGCCACTCCATAGTCCTTCTGGAAATTCCACCAAAATGAGATCTTCAAAGCTCTACCACCATTTGGCTGGGAAGGATGTTCACTGCAGGAAGATGCTTCTGGTAGCCATACATTCATTTAATTTACAAGTGCCAAATGGTAAGGATACTGTGATGAACAACATAGTCAAGGTCTTTGTCCTTGTGAAATATATCTTCTGGGGTGGGATAAACAGTAAGTAAACGATAAATTAGAGTGTGGTATGTGCCAGGAAGGAAACAAACACTACCCAGCAGTAGCAGTTTTGGCAATTGCCTGCCCTAGACCTTCTATCCTGAGAGTCCTCAAAAGACAAGAGAAGCAGCTGTGACCATACGCTGTGACTGCTTCTTCCTGAGGAATGACTTCTCCCGCCACCTCCATACATCTGTCTATCCATTCATGGCATCCTCCATGTGCTAAGCACTAATGCCAGCCATACAGAGATGAACGGTGCATTGGAGGAGCTTACCAGGGAGGAAGGGGAGACAAACACTGGGGTGTGTGAATACTGTAAGAGAGGTTACAAAGTACTATGACTAGACTTAGAAGTAGGGATGATCAACTGGGGACGCATGCATTGAAAGTACACTTCAAAGAGGAGATAATGTTGATGTTAGGCCTTAAAGTACAAATAAGAATTCATGAGATAGAAAGAAATATGTAGCCCTGGCTGGTGTAGCTCAGTGGATTGAGCACAGGCTGCGAAACAAAGGGTCGCCAGTTCAATTCCCAGTCAGGGCACATGCCTGGGTTGCAGACCAGGTCCTCAGGTGGGCCACGTGAGATGCAACCACACATTGATGTTTCTCCTTCCATTCCCTTCTGTCTAAAAATAAATAAATAAAACGTTTTTTTAAAAAAGAGAGAAATATGTACAAGGGCAATGAAGTACTAGAGAAAATAAAATAGCATGGTGAGGAAAAACATGTCTTTGGACATAGAAATCACAGACAGGCCTAGTAAGGATTTTAGCTTGTTCCTGGGAAAATAAGAGGTCTTTAGAGGTTGTTTTGCTTGTTTGTTTGTTTGTTTGTTTTTGAATGACATGATCAAAGTCCTTTGGTTGCAAAGTGGAGAACCTAAAGGGTAAAGTCTAGTTTCCTAAGAGGTGGCCCTAAATCTAAAGATAAATGCAGGCTAGTCTAATAGGCCACAGACAGTTTGGACATGTTAATTTGAGTCCACAGGAAACGACTGAAGGATCCTAAGCAAGGAGAAAGATGACTGCTGTGTGAAGAAAAGAACTGAAGGCATCGGAGAAACAGCAGGGAGACTAGTTGGGAGGCTGCTGCAGGAATCCAGATGTGGGATAATGATGGCCTGGATCAGGGTAACAGTGGAGATGGTAAGACGTACTCCGTTCAGGGCTATGTTTTTGCAGATCTTGCTGATGGACTGGATGTGAGGTGCAGGAGGAGTCAAGGATAACTCCCAGATTTCTGTCTTGAGCACTATGTAATCCAGTGGCTGTTGGTGCCATTTACTGAGATGAGAACCAATGACCGAGGATCTACTGCTAAAACAATCTTTACGTGTGGCAGGACTGGCATTCAAACCTTGGTAAGGCTCACCGTGAAGCCAGTGCTCTTAATACTGCAGACTGCCATATAGCTTGTTCTGGGAATTGCCAGTTTTCCGTGGAGACAGGGAAAGACAGAAAGCAAGAGCCAAATCCAAGTCTTGTAGGTCAAGCTAGGAAGTTTGAATTGTGTTCTAAATGAAGATTCGGGAGGGCTGTAAGCAAAGAATGACCTAATCAGACCGACAGTGCAAGAAGACCAGTCCGACTGTTGTGTGGAGAGCAGACTGCAGAGGGACAAGAGAGGAGGTGGGAAGAAACTGCATCATCCAGGCAGGGTATGACGGTGACTAGGAGAACGCTGGTGACAGTGGTAGCTAGAGAAGAGTCGGCATTCTGGAAATACATTTGCAAAATAGTGAGGGTCGTGCAGGGACTTGTACAAATGTGGGACAATCTGTGACATCGGCGGGAAAAGAAAATACAATCCATACTGCTTTCCAGAGCCTCTCCAGTTCAGTTTGAATCACTACAGAAACTAACTACCATTACTGTGTGTGGGGCGGTGGAGGGCAGATCACCGTGGTAAGGCGGTCGCCTTGGGGCGCCGCTAAGAAGAACCCCACCCTGAACGAGCAGGGACTGAGGGAGGAGGGCTGGGGTCAGACCTTGATAGCGGTGCTGGGAGAGTTGAGGTGCTGGGGCTCCCCAGAGCCGGAGGTGGCTCTGAGAGGTGAAACGGAGCCACAATCTTCCAGTCCCGGCTCAGCCCCGCCCCAGTTACCCGAACACCCTACATCAAAGACCCAGGGCGAGTGACAGAGACGTCCCACAGCGGGAGGGCACAGCTTCCTCTAGCTTCCAGAACTTCAGGCCGGAAGTAGTCCGTCCGCGTTACCAGCCCCCTTCTAAATCTTCAAGCAACTCCAAAGACCCGCCCCCTCAGCTGGGGCTAGGCTGTTGCGCCTGCGCGAGGAGAGGGGGGGGTCGCACGCAGTCACGCGCCGCGCCCGCTTCCGGTGCGCCGCGAGGGCCGCCGGGACGGGTCTCCCAGGCGATTCGAGGTTACTGTTGCTGCTACTGCTGCTATTACCGCTGCTGCTGCCGGTGCCGGTGCTGCTGCCGCCCAGCCGGTGCCGCGGCGACGCCCGTGTTTCAGCTGTCTTCCTCGGGCTCCCCGGGGCTTGACCCCCGGGGCCCTCGGCAGGCGTCCGTGAAGAGCCAACGGAGTGAACCTGTGCTTCCACACCCACCCTTCAAGACCTCCTATCGCGACTCCGAACAGCAGGAGCGAAGGGGGCTGTCGCGACTCCGCGCCGAGTGTCGCCGGGCGGGGCCGCGGGGCCGGGGCTCCTCCAGTCCCCGGGATGCGCGCGCGAGCCCTCGCCTCCACTTCCTTGTTGCCACTGTCACGACTGGAGCCGCCTCTCGCCGACAGCGGGGAGCGCGAGTGCGCGGGCCAGCCCGCTCGTCGAGCCCCGGGGCCCGGTGCCTCCGGGAATGTGAGCCGCGCGGCTTGCACGCTCCTTCGGGTAAGTCCCGCCCTCGAGCGCTTCGCTGCACCGTGTCGCGACCTGCTTGCTGGGCGACCTCGAGCTGGGTGCTGTGACTCTCTGAGCCCTGCTGCCTTCTACAAAGTAAGAGCAGTGAGCCTTAGTCTCCTCCCTCATTCGGTACCTTTGGGACATCTGAGACCCAGAGAGGAAAAGAAACTAGCCCAGAGTCAAACCGTGGCCCACAGCTGAAACGTCAAAGCCATCTCATGAGGTTGGGAGGAGAATCTGATGGGGCAGCGAAAGTGTCTTGCAAATTTCAAGTGCTGCCGGCCCTTAACTCTTGCTTTGCAGATGAGAAAACAGACTTAGAGCAACTAGATTGCTCAAGGTCACGGAGCTCTGCGGGTGCTGTTAAAATGTGTAACTTAAATTAGAATCCTGATTTTCTGCCCTTCAGAGCCCTTGGTTCTAACCTTTATATTGCCTTGCCCTTTCTTTTTTTTTTTTTGTCATTGCTGTACTCAGGCCTAGGATCTGAAAACAGCCTTGGACCCAGGCTTAAAACAGGGTGGTCTCTTCCTGCCCCCGACCTCCAAGGTGGTTGTAATGAATAAGTTTCCTAACGCGTTTTGCGCTAGGTGCTAAAACCCTATATTCCAGTTTTTACACATGTGCTCCTGAAGTTTTTGCTCTTCTCTGCAAGACTCTGAAGGGCTGAGAAGTCAGTTATTAAGGGCAAAAAAAGCACATTCCCCAGATAGCCTTGATTTACACTCTAGCTTTCCTTACCCAATGAAGGCACTGGCCTCTTACCCGGCCAAATTGTGGGTTATGTTCTCTTCCATGGTTGCACTATGACAGAATGGAGGTGTGTGTGTGTTGTAGTGGGAAGGAAAATAATTCAGAGATGACGCAGAACTAGAAATAACTTTGGGAATAGAATAATGTGTTCTTATCCTGGACTGTGTCTTTAAAATTATAGGTGGACTATTATTTGCCTGCATTTTCTAGGGAAGGGTTTTTAGCTTTCACAACATTCTCAAAGGGATTCTTGTCTCCCAGAAAGCTAGGAGCCACTGATTTCAAGCCTCTTCATCTCACTTGAGGAACAGCTGAAATTTAGGGTAGGAAATAGACTTGTCAGCGATGAAAAGGTCAGAGGTCAGGCTTGGATCCGGGTCTCCTGACTCCACATGCTGTGCCCTTTTCCTCACTGTACCCTGTAAGATACCTTAACGTTCATATAGTCAGGTCCAAGAGAGAAGTGAGTGGGCCTTATAGTACACAGAGCAGTCCTTTATTTACTACCACAGCCCCTTCTTCCCAGAATCCTGTGTTCTCTCAACACATGGACAAATTTTTAGGAGCAAGCATATTATGTTCTTCTCATAAAATTCACGGGGATTCTGGGAACCTTTCTCCCTCCAAGGATTGAGTCTCGTGGGTAAAACTCCATCTTAGAATTTGGCCACAGCTCACTCATTCAGCTGTTGAATGCTTTGCTTTTCTGAAAAGCTGTTAGTAGATTTTGTGTTTCTTAGGGCAGTAGCAGAGAGCCAAGGTCGGTCTGTCCGATACTGTTTACGCCTGTGCTGTCTAAAGGCCCTAGCCACTAGCCATATGTGGCTATTTAAATAAATTACACTTAAAATTAATTCAGTTCCTTAATCACACCAGCCATATTTCAGGTGCTCATTAGCCATAAGTGGCTACCATGTTGGAAAGCACAGATAATAGAACATTTCCGTCATCGCAGACAATTGATTGAACTGTGCTGGTTTACAGGGTGCCAGCGAAGGTGGGGAGCAGTGTACATTTCAGCCAAAGATTCCTCATGTTTCATAATAACCCCCTTTTTTTTTGTATGGCACTTGACTATTCTCAAATAGAGTTCTGTCTGTAATATCCTTGAGCCTTGCCACTATAAATCTGTGGTAAGGTGGGTAAGACATCTTTTTTTATACATGAGAAAATTGAACTTAAAGCAGTTAAGGAACTGCCCAAAGTCACACAGGTTGGTGGTATAAAGAAATCTCTTGTATGTAGGCACTTAGTGCATGTTTGAATGAATGACTGAATGAATTAATGAAGCAAGTTGTTTAAGGTGATGAAACATGAAGGAAGGAACTTCTGACTTCTGGCCAATAGCTTTTTTTTTTTTTACCTGTTACCACATGGAATTCTTATAATATGGGACTCAAATCTTTGAGCCGAAGGATTGCTGTAAATACCCCATGAGTGACTGTAAGCGAAAGTGCTAAGCTAGCTACATTTGGTCAAAGGAATCACCTGGGGCACTTGTTAAGCACGTGGATTTCCATACCTGCTGGGAATTCTGATTCAGAAGGCCTGAGGGGGAATCCTGAAGTCTGTGTCTAATGAGTACCCCCCGCCCCCAGGTACTTCTTAGAACCTGCAGAGTTTTGGAAATGACTCAGCATGGAGGCCCTGGCAGAGATAAGGGTCATTTGCAGTTCCCTTTAGGGTGGATCCTTGAAACATGTTTGCGTTTGACTGTCTTCTAGCCATGGATGCATCATATGATGGTACTGAGGTAACTGTCGTGATGGAGGAAATTGAAGAATCCTACTGTTACACCTCCCCGGGGCCACCCAAGAAGAAGAAAAAGTATAAAATACATGGAGAAAAGGCCAAGAAACCCAGGTTAGTCAGCATGCTCTGGTAGCTGGCTTTCTAAGCAGTGGCTGCCTGGGGAGCCGTGCTGAGGAGCACCTGGAGGCTGCGTCCAAACGCACTGAGTGTCCTGTCAGTCGAAGTCTCCGTTGAAGTCTCCGGATGGGCGTTGGAGGTGGCGGGGGAGGGACGTGCGGAGTGTAAGTGGGAGATTGATGTCAGCAGTTGCCATTCTTGGCCGCATCTTGGTCATGCGTCCAGGCTGTCAGAGGCAATTGTACCATACAGACGGTGGAAGCTGTGTACAGCAGGTCCCTGAATAGCATCGGTTCTTTCAGCATCATTTCATTATAACATTGATGGGACTCTTGTTTATATCTATTAGCCTACGGTAAAATTGGTTTCATTAAATGTGTTTTGCTGCAATTCCAAGAACCTGTCAACAATGTTAAGGAAAGACTCACTGTACAAAAAGCTGTGTTATTTATTATTACCGGTGTTAGAATTTAAATATTTAAAATCATTAATGAAAATGTGAAATTATAAATAGTACCAAAGAGATCTGTAAAGACTATCCAGACTGTAGCTCTGTTCTCCCTCTTGACTGTGAACACTTCAGATTTCTTGCTGTGGCGACCAGCTCTGGGTCACTTTGACAGTTCTCCCTGCTTCCCTCTCTCGGCCTTGGTGAGGTGCTCCTGACCAGCGAGACGACCAAATTCTGTGTGGAGGAGTGGAGAGTGTGAGTGGTGACCTGGCTGTGTGACCATCCCCCAGATAACCTTTCTGCGGGCGGCATCACAGGGCACTTATGTCTGCCTTTGCTCTTACCGGGTTTTAAAGCCAGTCGTCCCTGCAGAGAGAGTGGTCCATGGAAGTAACCCAGACAAGCCTTTGCTTCCAGGTTTCTAAAGAGAAACCTGTGATATACCATCTGGGGGTGTGATTTAAATGTTTCTTTGCTCCAATTCCCATTTAGCTAAATGCTTTGAAAAGAAAAGCTGAGTTTTGTTTCTACCTCTTTACTGTTCAGTCTCTAACATCGCAGTATTTACTGGTTACATAAGAGAAAACTTTAAGGAGTCGTTGCTTCCTCAGGTCGGCTTACCTCCTGTACTATTATGACATCTACCTGAAAGTGCAGCAGGAGCTCCCACACCTCCCTCAGTCTGAGATCAATAAGAAGATCAGCGAGAGCTGGAGGCTTCTCAGCGTGGCTGAAAGGAGTTACTATTTGGAGAAAGCCAAACTAGAGAAAGAAGGTTTGGATCCCGTAAGTAAGGTTTTTTAACAACTGATTTTTCCATTGGTTTAGTGGCGAAGGCCTTGGGGAGACCAGCCCCTCTGTTCTCCTGTTTCCTGTTCTTGGGAAGACTTTGAATGGAGTCATTTTTCTTTTTTTTGAGTCTCACGTTGCATGTTTTAATTTTGACGATACCCTGTACTCTTTTGTCGTCTTTGGTTGCAGCAGTGCACGGAGCTGACATTTTCTGAGTTATCTGCAGCAAGCCTGAGATTCCTTTTCTGAATTTTAGCCCATCTTGGAGCCCCTTTATTCCTCTGGATAGTTAATATTATTTTCTTTTAATACAGTAGCTTCCACAGGGGTGCGCAAAAGTAGGTTTACAGTTTGTGTGGAAAAATATACGGTACAAGAGTAAACTCCGTGTTTTGTGTGCTTGCAACGGTACACCTACTTTTGCCCACTCCATATGGGCATTTCTCCTGCATGGTGAGTGTTCATGTTACAGATTGAGTGTATATGATTAATTTACCGCCAGGTGTAACGATCAGCAGTTAGGCTCTGTTCAGAGATACGTACAGTTGCTTTGTAAAATGCCAGCCACTGGAGGTTGTGAACTGTGCTAGAAGCAGACACGCAAGGTTAAAGCAGAAGGTGATGGAGGAGACGGGAGCTTTGAGCGCCTGGATTAAAGCAGGGGTCCCCAAGCCCCAGGCTAAGGACCTGTACCAATCCGTGGCCTGCTAGGAATGCACAGCAGGAGGTGAGCGGTGGGTGAGCAAGCAAAGCTTAGATGGAATTACTGCCTGAACTCCATGAAAAAATTATATTCCATGAAACCGGTCCCCGGTACCAAAAAGGTTGGGGACCAGTGGATTAAAGAATAAGCAAGGAGGCATTGGTTTGTGTCTGTCGGCCATTTTGGATGCCCTGAGAATGATTGACACTGCTGTACTTTCTCAAACTAAAATTCCTGCAGGAAAATAACCCTGGTATTGCAAGCTGAAACCTTTTAACTTTGACTCCATTTTTTTTCAATTGAAACAGTTGTCTCTGACTTCTTTTTTTTTTTTTTAAGATTTTATTTGTTTACTTTTAGAGAGAGGGGAAGGGAGGGAGAAAGGGAGAGAAACATCGATGTGTGGTTGCCTCTTGCACGCCTCCAACTGGGGTCCTAGCCTGCAACCTAGCCATGTGCCCTGACTGGGAATCGAACTGGCGACCTTTTGTTTCACAGGCTGGTACTCATTCCACTGAGTCACACCAGCCAGGGCTCCGACTCCTTTTTTGATAATGTACAGGAAAGGTTCCTCAGGAATGCCACTATGTTATAGCAGAACAGGCTGTATTTTTCCCTTAGTGGAGTCCGTCTGCCACGGCCATTTGGATATTTTGTCCTTATTGGCTTGGCATTCCTCTTCCAGGAACAGCTTTGTGTTACCTACAGTCTCCGAGAGGCCACTGTGTACTCCCTCCTCCAGATAATTTGTTCATAAACCGTGCGTTGGGAAACAGTCCCTGTGGGGGGAGAGGAGGCGGAGTCTGGAAGAAGTACACACACTCCCTTTGATTTCCCCCACTGTAAAGTCAGCAGTCTTTTTGCCCATGATACCAAAAAATTTTTAACTCATCTGGAGTGATGATCGTTCTAAAACTAGATGTTAATGTAGGTCCTTATTAAGACTTTTTAAAAAAATCCTGTGCCGTGATTCTTCCTTATCCGTTGTGAATTTATACCTTCCATCATTTTACCACTACCACCAAGAACTTATAGAATAGATTAGCTCTTATTCTAACCAGCTCTGACTTTGGAAGAACCACTTAACCTTTGAGTATTGGTTTTCTCATTTGTAAAATGGAGATAATAGTAGCTACTCACACTATTTAAAATACATGATGTAAAGCACCCAAATGAGTTCTTCGCACATACTGACTTAGTCAATAAATACCATTCTTTAGTGGAGTAAATGTCTAGGGGCCATATATAACAAAAGATGGCACTTAATGGGCATCTGGACTGTGCTAAGACTGGGTGAGGCTGCATGTGCCGTGTTTGACCTCACCTACCTTCCTGCTGTGCTTTGGAAGCCTATCAGAGTCCTTGGGCAGGCTGTCTCCTCAGCAGCCCCTGCCCCCTCCCCCCCCCCCGGGTCTCCTGCCAAGTGTAGGGCCCATGGTTCCAGTGCTGTTCCTTCTGGTCTGTAAGGTGGACGTCATTCGGGCCATCCTAGTTCTCTGTCCTTGGATTTGGATTTGCTGATTGAGTCCAGACAATCCTGTGCAGTTGCTGTCATTTAGTTTTGTTCTCGTGACCTGTCTGCTTCAAAGGGTGACTTGAGAATGTCATTTCTCCATTATCTTTTCAGTAAAGGCTCCATAAAGGACCTGGTCTCCCTGCTTTCGTGTTTCATCTGAGTGCTTCCTTTGTTCCTAAGTGGACTCATTGACTTACTGCTTTTGATGTATTTAAGGATCCTTTTCTAATTGACTTAGTGTTCCTTTTAAAAGATGTTTCTGAAATTATTTTTTGTTCCATTTAATTTCAGTTCTCCCTTAACTATTCTCTTGAACTTTTCTATTTTTATTACTGGGTAACTTTCAGTTTAGGTTGGGGCAGGGGAGAACCCAAAACACAAAAGCACCTTTTTCTCGGTGGCAGTTGGCCACGCGGGGTCGTGCTTCTAGTACCTGGTCTCCTTTTTTTGTTCATGAACCGTGAGTCTGGGACATGGTCCCTGTGCGGGGAGAGGAGGCAGAGCACCTTAATAGGCCTGACCTGGAGTCCCAGCTTTACTACTTAGCAATTTTGTGTTTTGGGAAAGTTTACCTCCCTGAACTTCAGTTTCTTCATTGTCAAATGGGAATAATAATAGCATCTAACTTAATAGTGTTTTTTTAAAGTCAGGAAATATTTTCTAAACTTGAGGATCCTAGGTCGGTGTTCCTTTCTTCTCACTCATCCCCAATATATTTAGGCCCTTGTCAGAATACGCACTAAATGCACATTTTCTCACGAAGCCGCCTTAGCTTTGTGATCTCTTCGTCCTCTTTGTAAGTCTGGGAGAAACCAATAATATTTGAATTCTTGCTGCTTGGAGTTCCATCTTGGCCTGTTGACTTGTAAATCAGGCTTTTTGCTTTATTTATTTATTTTTTTACACATTATAAATTCTGGTATAGCAGTCTTGCCGGCTGTTGTAGCTCAGTGGATTGAGCGCGGGCTGGGAACCAAGCGGTCCCGGTTCGATTCCCAGTCAGGGCACATGCCTGGGTTGCAGGCCAGGTCCCCAGTGAGGGCCGTGTGAGAGGCAACCACACATTGCTGTTTCTCTCCCTCTCTTCCTCCCTCCCTTCCCCTCTGTATAAAAATAAATAAATAAAATCTTTAAAAAAAAATAAGTAAATTCTGGGATGACAGTCTTTTGCTCCTGTAGGATCCTAAAGTATTAGAGCCAGAAAGGAACTCACGAGCAGCCAGATTCAGCTCCCTCATTTTATAGTTCCGGCAGCTAATCCGGAAAAGAGGAACGATTTGCTCTAGACTAGGCCTCCCCTGGGGTTCCCCTTCACAGTTTCAGGTGCCAAGGTCAGTGCTCTTTGCAGACTCTCACCCGTGTTACCTGTCTTCTGTGTGAATGAGTGAGGAAACTTCATTGGTTGAAGTATGATTCAGATGAAGATGACATTGCTGTTACAGAGGCTGACCTTATTTAAATCTTAGGGTAAGAGAGTAGAGTTTTCTGCTCCCTTTTTCAGGGGAAAAAAAAGCTGAGAAATGTATGTCCATGTGGCCTGACTCTGTTTATCTTTGCTTATCTCCCCTTTCCTGGCTTCCTCACCTTTAGAACTCCAAGCTCTCCACACTGACTGCAGTGGTTCCGGACATCCCAGGTTTCCGCAAGATCCTTCCCCGCTCAGATTACATCATCATCCCCAAGAGCAGCCTGCAGGAGGATCGGAGCTGCCCTCAGCTAGAGCTGTGTGTGGCCCAGAACCAGGTGTCCCCTAAAGGACCATCTCTTGTGTCCAACTCCGCCCTGGAGACAGTGCCTAGCCACGCGGGCATGGCAGAGCAGTGCCTGGCTGTGGAGGCCCTGGCCGAGGAGGTGGGAGCCCTTGCCCAGCCGGGTGCTGTACAGGAGATCGCCACCTCGGAGATCCTCAGCCAGGATGTGCTCCTGGAAGAGGCTTCCCTGGAGGTAGGGGAGAACCACCAACCTTACCAGACAAGCCTGGTGATCGAAGAGACCTTGGTGAACGGCTCGCCAGACCTCCCCGCTGCAAGCCTCGCTGTGCCTCCGCCCCAGGTTGGGGAGAGCCTGTCAGTGGTAACAGTCATGAGGGTAAGTGGCTTTGGTACTGACGTCTTTTACTTTCTCTAGGATCACTGTGAAGGCGCTGGCACCGTGCAGTGTGATTCTGGAGCTGTGGTAATTAAGAGAGCTGCTGACGGGGCACCTCTAGTAGGACGGCAGTCCTCCTCAGCCTTTTTGCCCCTGGCCTTGACCCAAAGTTGTTCTCTTTCTCAGGCACCCTCACTGGCTCCTGTGGCCCAGCAGAGCTGGGGTTTTCTTCCTATGAGATAGTATATAATGCATTAGCAGGACGAATGGAAATGATATTTGGGTTATCCATGAGTTAAAGCCAGCATCTCTCAGGGTATTAGTATCAGTCAGGATTTTATGTTCCCTGAAGGTTGTTTTAACAAACACAGTGACCTTGAACTATGTAGGAGAATTTTCAAATGGTGTTCAGGGGCACAGGGTAGGTAGGAAGGTTGATGGGACTGGTGGTTGAGGAGGAAGAGGCTCTCTCTCCAGAACTTAAGTATCATGCCCGGTTGAGGGAAAGCGCAGTTTCAGTGATTGCATAGCCTCATCCCCTGCACGGAGGCAGGTGCCACCACGCCCGCTGTTACACTCAGTGGGATGTCATCCTCAGAGAGGTCGGGGTTCTGCGGAGAGGACCAGCGTGCCGGAGCCCCTCTGGCCTGTATAGGTGAGAACAGGTGCCCCTGCAAAAGAATCCCTGCCAGGCCCAAAGCCACTGTGTGGTTTGCTGCCCGAGTGCCCGTTATGATGCTGAAGCACTGCACTGGCCGGGCGAAGGCAGGTGGATACGGTGCTGAGAACATTTGACGGGGTCAGGAGGGTTGGGTCTTTCACTGACTACTTTATGTGATCTTAGGAACCCTGAGTTTCTTAGGACCTCAGTTTTTTCTCTGTAAAGTGAGGATAGCACATTCCCTGTGCTAATGCTTTTTTCTGTATTATTTTTATTTTGAGGTCACTGTAGATTCATTTTTAGAAAAATAAGCACAGCGTGGTTATCGGGCTTGACGTGCTCTTCCAGTGTTCGGGGCGGCCCTCGGGGTGGTTTCCACTCTGTCTCAGTGAAACAGCTCTCTCCCCGTGCACACAGGGTTCCAGCGAGAGCAGCTCCTCCGCGCCGGCCACACAGTTCATCGTGCTGCCCCTCCCTGCCTACTCGGTTGTGGAGAACCCCACCTCTGTCAAACTGGTCAGTGTGCGGGGGATCGATGGGGCTTCGTAGTTTCTCTCCCGGGTAGTTTTCTAGACACCTTAGACCTTAGGACACTGGGACTGGCAAAGTTCTCCGAGATCATCTGGTCCAGGTGTTCGTAACTGGGAGAGGGGCGGGTGGGTCTGTGGATGGAGCTTCGCAGGATCCGTGGGCTCCTCACGCTACAGGCTTTTCTCCTTGGGAGCATCTTCCTGGGATGGGTTCTGTGGCTTTATCAAACCTGCAGAAGCATACATGATTTAGAAAAACTGAGGAGCCACTGATCTCATTCAGTTCTGTTATTTTACAGATTAGGAAAAAGGCTCAGAACATTATTTACGTGAGATAATTCATAGTCACATTGTAGTTTTACGTATTTCTTCTTGCAGTGCTGTTAGTTTTGTGTCATATGTTTTGACTCTGTTACTAAGGATATAAGCACTTAGGGTTGTTACGGCCTCTTGATAAAGTGACCCCTTTCTCATGAAGAAATGGCCTATTTTATCTCTGGCAATATTCTCTCCTGTGAAACCTACTTGGTTTTATAGCCAGCTTTCTTTTAGCAGGGTGTATCATTTTTTATCCTTTTACTTTTAACCTGTTTATATCTTTATATTCAAAGGGGTTTTTTGTAGGCAGAGTATATAGTTTGGATCGTTAACAGTAAGACCCATCTCACAGTCTCTGCCTTTTAATTTTGGTGTTTAGGACATTTATATTTAATGTAATTATTGATATGGTCAGGTTTACATTTGCCACTTTAGTATTTGTTTTCCTTTTGTCCTGTTTTTTTATGCTTTCTTTTGTACTATGTGAATATTTTATGAGTTCATTGTATCTCCTTTATTGGCTGATTAGCTGTGAACTTTAATTGTTTTTGTGGGTCTTTAAGAGTTACATCTGTAACTTATCACAGTCTACCTTCTAAAACCCTCTATGGATAAACAATGTATTCTTATGTAAGAAGTGGTAGTATGTTAAAACAGGACTGCAGACTGATTCATGGACACAGTACTCATTTCTCCTGAGCCTTTGTTGTCCTGAAAATTAGTATTCTTTCATGGTCTAATAAATGTAAGTCAGACTCTTCTGGCAAAGTGATACTCAAGAATGAAACATCAACCTTGAACACCAGCAGTTTTTTCTAAAGTCATTTTTATAAGCTGCTATTTGGGAGTACTTCCCAGTTCATGGTAATTTATTTATAGAACTAACCTAGCTTAAATTTTTACTCTGCTTTCTGGGGGAATTCAGAATGACTATTCTATATAGGGCCACCGTCTGAGAAAACATAAGAGATATTTTGTATCCCATTATTATAGTCCTTCACATACCTGTAGAATCTTTTATAATTTAGTAAGTGACACATTTTCTCATTTCTTCATTTGTTCCTCAAGAGGTATTCATGGAATAGGAAGAACAGACGCTTTTACAGAGGAGGAAACGGAGATAAGGTGACATTTTCCCAGGTCATTCCGTGTGTCCATGGCAAAGCTGGAATCCAAGGCCCAGTCTTTCTCCCTGGTGCCACACCATGTCACACTCATTCTTGACCTGTTACCACTATCGTAATCACCTTTTCCTAGGTGTCCTGAAAGGGGTAGCCTAGTGGCAGCTTGGTGTTTTCTCAAGGGAGGTCCTTGCTTATTGGCCAGGCCAGGAAGCTGGGGTTAATAGCTGAGTACACACTCATAAGTGACAGAACAAATCCAATGGGGAAACGGTTTATTTCCAGCATTAATCTAGTCATGGATCATGGGTAATTTCTATTTGTAACTGAAATGCAGCAACCCACTGTAATACGTTCTGTTGAAAGGGAAATCAGCAGAGGTGGTTAGAGCCAGTGGCTGAATATATTCATATGCAAATAGAGTTGACCCCGGAACAACAAGGGGATAGGGGGCACCAGCCACCTGCACAGTTGAAAATCAGGGTTAACTTAAAGAAGTCTGCCCTCTGCATACTTGCGCTGCCAACCAGGGATTGAAAATGGTAATTAAATGCTGTTGTGTCAAAGGACCTGGTTTCTACCGGAGTTCCCTCTCATTTTCTAGTGACCATGGTCTACTTTTATATCTCTGAACTCTAGGTTCTTTGATTTTTTAACTAAAAAGAATGAAGATGAAGCACATTCTCTGGAGTAGTCAGAGCCATAGTGGGCAGCTGGGTGCACGGAAGGAATCTTGGACTAAGAATCAGAGATCTGGTTTCTAGGTCTCTCCCTGCCCTTGAGTCACTACGCCATGATTTGAGGCAAAGTGTTTAACCAGTCTGAATCTCAGTCATAGTAATACTACTTCATGGCACTGCTGAGAGCATTAAATGAAACACTATGTAAAGTGTTCAGTACTGTGTAGCTAACCGCTCAGTTACTAGCAACTGTTCTCATCACAAGAAAAAGTTTATAATTATGTATGGTAATGGATGTTACAGACTGACTGTTATGATTATTTTGCAACATATACAAATATCGATCATCACGTCGGACACCTGGAGCTAATGTAATGTTATATGTCAGTTATATCTCAATTTCTAAATAGCTAATACTGTTTTTATCCTTCTGGTGCCTAACTGTAACTTGGGATAGCTGTCTTTTCCCATTTGAACTCAGTTTCTCCGTTTCTACAAAGTGCACTGATTGTCTCTTAGGGCCGTCACAACTCTGACCTTTCACACCATGGATTGCCTAGCCTTCGACACGCTGGTGTCCTCCTGGCATGTCGTGGTTGTGACGGTCCTCGGGACCTGCGAGGTTGTTGACTCTGCCCCGCTCTCTGTTCACAGACCACTACGTACACCCGCCGGGGCCATGGGACGTGCACCAGCCCGGGCTGCTCTTTCACCTATGTCACCAGGCACAAACCCCCTAAGTGCCCTGCCTGTGGTAACTTCCTAGGAGGGAAGTGGATCCCAAAGGTAAGGTCTATTGGCCATTGCTGCTTTGGAAGTCCACAAAGCAGGTTTTCCTGGAGAATAGATAACTTTAGCCCTGGCTGGTGTGGCTCAGTGGATTGAGTGCCGTACTGTGAAGCAAGGGGTCACTGGTTCGACTCCCAGTCAGGGCACATGCCTGGGTTGCAGGCCAGGTCCCCAGTAGGGGGCGTGCAGGAGGCAACCACACATTGATGTTTCTCTCCCTCTCTTCCCTTCCTCTCTGAAAATAAATAAATAAAAGCTTTTTTAAAAAAAGAATTTTAAAAAGAACTTTAAAAATTTATTTTTACTTTCTGACTATACAAGTGAGTCAGTTTCATTGTAGACTGTTTTAAGAAGAATAAAATATTATCCATAATCTTATGTCATCCAAAGGAAACTCATTATTAGTTAACATTTTGGTCTGTGAGTCTAAGTTCTGTATCTTGCCTTTTTTAAGATTTTAATTTATTTTTAGAGAGACAGGAAGGGAGGGAGGGAGAAGGACAGGGAGAGAAACATCGATGTGCGCGGGATACGTTGACCGTTGCCTTCCTCCACAGCTCAGGCATGTGCCCTGACCAGGAATTGAACCGGCGACCTTGCGGTTCACAGGCCGGTGCTCAGTCCACTGAGCCACACCAGCCAGGGCTGTATCTTGCCTTTTTTCATTGAACATATCATGCTATTAAATATTCTTCAAAAACATTATCTATAATTGCTTTATAATTTCCCATGGATGACTGCCATGTTAATTTCTTCATTTCCTGTTAGGGTTAAATTTTTAACAGTTCATCCTTTACGCTGGCTACTTTGTTACTCAGTTGTGTAGCTTACATTTTCTCACTCCTTAGCTCCAAGTCCTTTCCGTCTCCTATGCTCTTCAAAGTGGAGGTTCATAACCTAATATTCAGGATCTTTCATGTCTGACTTTCCAAACATATACCTTTGTCTCTCTAAGTAACTGATGCTCAATAAATAAATGAGCATCAGAACTACGCCCCTGTGAAGTTCAGTTCAACACATGTATTTTGTTACCTATTTTGTGCTTGGCACTTACTGTGTAAATCATACATACTTGTCACATTCTTTATTTTAGCCTATAAACTATTCAGGGCAAAAAAGACTGGAGTGGTCAGGGATGGTTTTATGGAGGAGATGATCTTGAAAGATCAGTAGAATTTGAGTAGATAGAAAAGGAAAAAGGGCATTGTTTTTATGAAAATAACTTAGGCTAGGGTTGTGTTTGTAACGTGTTTACCTCAGGATGACCCAAATTTATTTAGAGAGACAATGTACAGAAAACTTACATGGCAGTATACTTACCCAGTTTCTCTGGGGCGGTTTCCACAGAACAGCTCTGCGAGAAACTGGGATGATGACTTTTGCCCTCTGGCTGAGTGTTGGAGGTCAGGGTAGGACCAGTTCCAGGAGGTGGAATAGGGTAACAGTTAGGAACACAGTTCTGGGGTTAGCTTCCTCAGTTCAAGCTCCTGCTCCCCAGGCTTTTATCTAGGTAACCGCCAGCCAGTCATTTTATGTCTCTGTTCTTGATTTAGGTTTCCTCTCGTTCGCGATTGGAAGTTAACAGTAGCACCTAAATCTCTGGGGTTGTTGCCGGGGTCAAGTGAGATGACTCGTGTGAAGCAGATGACACATCCCTGGCACGTGTTCAGTCCTCAGCGAGGCTTCGCTTCTGTCGTTCTCAGCAGCAGCATAGTTGTCGTCTCCATGGTGGCTGTTGACCTGGTCACTTCGAGGGGCGGAAGGATCTAGTGCGGTGTCTCTCAGCGGGCTTGTCAAGTTTCTTGTGCCCACGTCTGATGTGCCTCGGCGGGGCCATTCACTTCGTTTCCTCCCGGGTTGTTCTCCCCTAAATGTACTTCCCCAGCGGCAGCGGGGAGACCAGCGGGAGGGGGTCAGAGCCGTCCCTGGCCCTCCTCACTCCCCGCAGCAGGTCCGTCTGTCGGCCTTGTTTCCTGGGCTGCTGCGTGGCGGCCGTATTGGCCCTGTGGCCTGGGCTTCTTTCCGATTAGGTTTTACTTTGGTTTTCTTTTTTTTGTTTGTTTTATGTCTTTTTTCCCCACCTTTGATTGAAATAACGTTTTTAAAAATTTTATTTTCATAAAATATTTCACATTAGAGAGTCTCACAGTGGGAAAACACTTTATTATTTAAAGCTTTGTATTTATGGACATTTCAGAACTTGTAAAATGAACACATTTGAAGATTAAGTCTCAGTTTAGAATTGGTACCATTTTGATACAAGGGGCCTCTTCCCTACCTGGAACTTCTCTGTATTCAGAAGCTTTCCAGGCTCTTTTCTCCAGCATTTAAAGATCAGTAATGTGAAACGTCAGCACTTGCTAACTTTAAAGATTCTCACCATCAGTGACTGGCATCAACTGAACAAAGGGGTAGGTTTTCAAACATTAAGTGCTGCCCAACTTTCTGTAGTCTTTGCTTATGAATTAATAGTTTTCCCTTTCTCCATCATCCCAGGGCAAATGTAGAAGTTTGATCAGGTATTGATAGGAATAAAGCAAAGTTCCCTTTAAGAGGCTGATAAATTAAAACGCAAAGGCTCCTATATAATGTTCGGTTGCCCTGTGAGTCTTGTGGGAAGCTGGAAGACCACCTCAGCGACTCACCAGAACATGGAACTCAGTCTCACAATTTCTTAGATACGGTTCCTCTCAGACGTTTGCCTCATAGATTAAATTCCAAAACTAACCAGGTGATGAGAAGGGGTGTATCTCACCAATGGACTTACATGTTATTTCCTCCTGATTGTGAGGTGAATGGTGTGACAGAGCAGAGGCAATGAGGTGTACAGTCAGTTCTCAAGGTAGTAAGTCAGGAAGGTCGGAGCTTGCGCAGCATGACCACCAATTTGCAGGTGCCCGCATCGTGACAGCTGAGATAACAAAGCCCAGCGAAGGTGCAAGCCAGGAGTGCCGAAAGGCCTGCCTTGGCAGCTTTGCAGTGCATCCATCTGAATATCGTAACAGCTTGTCCAAGGCCCTGGTGACCGTGGCAAGTGAGGACTGCAGCCAGGGAGTAGTCCATCCTAGAGGAAGGATTCAAATAAGCCACTGGGCATAGGCCCGGGGACAAAACACTGACAGTCCCGTCACCGCTCCAGTGGAGAGACGCAGCCCTGGAACCAGAATGGAGGCTGGGTGACAGGCGAATGTGTGTATTCCATACAGCCCTGGTGTGGGCTGGCCCTGGAGAAATGCCGAGATCTGAGCAGGATTGACCCCTGGGGTTCGGAGGAGAGCTCAGCCTCCTCGGGCTCCTGGCCTGCAGATACTTGCCGTTCCGCTCCTTAAGGCTCAAGGTCGTCCAGCAACCCGGGACGATCGAAATAACTTCTGAGCCATGGTTCTCTTTCTCAGGTCAAATTCACAACCTGAAAACAGTATTTGTTTTAGCTACTTGTCCCCCATCATGACTTGCTAAGTCAGATTTTTTCCCCCAAAGGTTTTTGCAAGAATTGCTGTGTAAAGAGTAGATTCTATGATTTCTAAATCTCTTAAGAACAGAGTATGAGAAGAAAAAGAGTAACATTTTAGCATTAATGTGCTTAGAATTTTAGAGATAAAAGTGACTTTGTTTATCAGCTAGTTCAACTCCCAAGTTTCCAGCTGAGGAAAAATAGATTCAAGGGAAGTGACTTTTTAAGTTCACTAATTTACGCCAGCGCCTTTTCTACTAACCCACACTTTTCAAGCATTGCTAAGATTTTTTTAGTTCTGATTTTTGAAGCAAGTGTAAATAGTTTCTAAAAGCTCCAAATGTGTTCATGCCAGCCAGGAAATGACTCACCTTTTCTTATATTGTTCTGGAGTTCACACTGGCTAAAATTAGCCCCAGGACAGGTGGCATACTTCCCACTGAGTCGGATGAACAAAAGATGGTATGGAAGGCTCCGGAGCTCAGGGCCTCACTCCTGGGGGCTCTCTGACAGTGGTGAGCGAGGTCTCTGAGTGGGCACCTGATAGTATGTGCCTTTCATCTTGAAAGAAAGGTGACATCTAAAAAAAGGTAGGCTGAGTCAAGGAAATGTGAGATCACCAGCTAGCATTTTTTGCTCTTATTGCTTAAATTATCTAGTCCTCCTGCAAAGGATTTTTGTTCTAAAATAACCTCCTTAAGTGGGCAGTGTTTTGCTCAAAGATCTCATCTCAGAGGTTTAGTTTAACTTGTGTCCTGTTTTTCTGCTGAATTTTTCCTCTTTTGTAGTCAGAAGCCCTGTGCAGTTTACTCGGAATTTTTCTGTGTTTCTACTTGTCCTCATGGGCTAGTGGGCGTTAGACTCTGAGAATGCTTGATAGAGATTTCTTAACGGCCGGCTGTAATGGTTCTTAACTAGCGGCAGCTTGCTGCCTGGGGAGCTCGGGAAAGGCGAGGGGCTTTTGGTGGTCAGTGACTGGAAGATGGTAATGAAATTGAATGACAGCCACAGGTGCTGGTGGGGCAGGTTTGGGTCACCTGAAAGACTGGCTGGCTGGTGTTGACAAACACTGAGAGGCCAGCTCTTCTTTCTAATGGGGAGATGAGGGTTCAGATGAAGCTTGCCTTGGGTCGCTTTAGTAATCAGGAGTGAAGATAGGATCCAGCTTTTAAGCTTTCTGTCTCCTAGTTCATAGTGCCTGTCACCATACACGTGAAAGAGAGAACCTTTCTGAGACCTTTCCTGCAGACAACCGTTATTAAAAAACAGTTTGAAGGATAGGGTGGGACAAAGTAGGTTTACAGTGTGAGGATGTGAAGAACAATTTGTTCTTATATTATTATTTACTAACTATTGTGTTATTTTCCATACGAACAACTGTAAACCCACTTTGCCTCAGGCTGTATACGCATATGTGCATATATGCTGAGTGGGTAAAAGCTAAAGCTCCAAGGAGTTTTTAAAAGTAGGTCTGAAATAGCAGCTGGTATTTTTAGTGATTTTGAGTATTTTCTAGCACATGACTCATATGTATGAGTTAAATTAACCCAGGGAGAAGTTTGTGGCGAATGTGTAAGTCAGCTTTATGACTCACCTGAAAGAACCTGGGACAAAAGGTAGACTTTTCCTGAAGAGAATTAGAAGCTTGAGTCTATTCCTGTGAGATTGTGACCACATTAGGATTAACTGAATTTCATGAGGGACTACCAAGATAAGCAATTTAGGACATCTAGGCCCAGTATGGCAGCATGGCAACCTTTTTCTAGACGTAGAGAGAGGTGGGCTTTGAACAATAAAAGGCCAAGGTAAAAAATGCCAGAGTTTACTTGCTGAAACCTACAGAGGTGTGTCAATAAAAATCTGGTTAAGAGGAGAACAGCTTTATCCTAACTCAGGCATTGAATACTGCTGTGGAAGGGACTGGAGTCAGAAGACTTAGGCCCAGACCAGTTTTCTGCTTGGGACCTTATGTTAGCCTCTGCCTCTCTGGGCCTCAGCCCATACACTGTGGTTATTTGGATCAAATGAGAGAATATTTGTGAATGTGTTGTCAGTTGTAAAGTGCCATGTGCATACAAGGTATTTTTATTTTTTCTAGGAAAAGCCAGCCAAAGTCAAAGTGGAATTGGCTTCTGGTGTCTCCTCCAAAGGCTGTGTGGTTAAAAGAAATCAGCAGCCTGCTATCACTGAGCAAGACTCCTGTAAGGAAAACACCTCCAAACTGACTCTGGAGAACTCGGAAGCTGTAAGCCAGCTCTTAAGTGTAGCTTCTCCAAGAGAAGTGGGTGAGGAGAATGAATGGGAAGAAGTGGTCATATCAGATGCCCATGTTTTGGTCAAGGAATCTCCTGGGAATCGTGGTACAGCAGTCACCAAGACGCCAGTGGTCAAGAGTGGTGTGCAGCCTGAGGTCTCTCTGAGGACAACTGAGAGTGACAGTCCTAGCCCAGACAATCCACCATCAGCCGAGGGGACCAGCACCTCCAGTTCACTCCCTGCTCCTAAAAAACCTACAGGGTAAACTAATGGGTTTATACATTATAGCATTCCATTTAGAATAGCAGCTTGGGAAATGCCTCATGTGTGTTTTGTCCCATGTGCTTACAGCATTCCTGAGAGGCCGCCAAGCCATTAATGGCTCCTGTTTTAGAGATAGAGAGCCTAGAGACATGGAATGGTTTACCTTCCTCCCGTACTCTGCTGTCCGTGTCCTGCTGTTAGCTTCCTCATACATGTCTTCCTGCAAGTCTCACTAAAGCAGTTATCAGGGTCTTGCTGGAACAGGCTAGGGGCCATATTATAAGTTATTATTGTTCAATCCTGATACTAGATTCAGAAACAGAAGCTCGATTAAGGCACCTTATAGAAAGATTCCCATCATGGTGGTGAGAGAACTCCGTTCTGTTTGTGACTGTGTCCCGGGCTTCCATTTGACCTTGGGCATAGTTACTTCATGCCTCTTGTCTCCTGAAAAATCTTGAGTTGGGTATTGAAAAAACCTTGTCATCGTTGGCTGACCATACAGACTGAAAAAGATTGTGTGCCTTGCAGATAGAAGGAGGTCCGTAAGTGTGAAATAATTTTTTCCCTCCTTCAAGGCTTAGCTGATTCTCCACGTAGCTCCTTCCCAGAGGCAGTTGTGGTCTTGTAACTGAAGGCCCATGCTTGTTTGTGTCGCAGTGGGGAACAGTGTTGCCTGCAGGGGACATCGCTGCAATATTTCGAGGCATGTTGGTGATTACAACTTGGGGGGGGTTACTACTGCCATCTAGTGGGTGGCGGCCAGGGATGCTGCTACATATCCTGCAAAGTCCAGTATAGTCCCCGCCTGCGACAAAGGATTTTGGGGCTCAAAATACTGACAATGTTTAGAAGTTCTCCTTTATTATTATGATTTAAATTTTTTTACTGTTGAGTAGGACACATAATTCACATGGTTAAAACAAAAAAGGTGTAAGGAATGTACACTGAAAGAATCTCCCTTCTGCCCCATTCCTCAGTCGTTGTCCATTTCCATTTCCCAGAAGCAATCAGTGTTGTCTACATCCTGTTTCTAGAGATGATTTTAAGCATATTCACATACATGTGTATTGTTATGTATACATGTGTTTTTTAACAGTATACTTTGCAATGGTTCTGCATCCTTAGAGAATGAAGCTGTGTACTTTAGACCTTTTGTTTGGGCAAGTGAGGCACTTCAGCACCGGTGTGCTGAGGCCTCCTGTGGTGCAGGCTCTGCTCCACGTGGGAGCTGCAAAGATGGAAAAACAGGCTGCTCTCTTGGGTGTCCTAACCACTCTTACTTTGGAGACTGATGCACTGTAAATACTTGCTCTAATTAGAGGCAGATTTGATGTTGTGCTATTGACATTGCACCCTGTAGGCAGTTTTGCTTTCTTATCAGTGTAATGACCCCATGAAGTATATGTAGTTACTATTCCATTTTACATATTAGGAACTCGAGGTTGCCAGAAGAGTGAAACTACTTGCCCAAGGCCACACAGCCACTTAACGGCTTTAGATGAGCCCCATCTGTCTAAAGCCTAACAGTCTAACCACCACATGGTCTCTCCAGTAAAGTGCCGTTTGGAGATTGCACTTTTTCTTCCCCTTGGTCCTGAATTTATCCCTTGGTTTTTTTTTTCAGAGTTGACCTGCTCACCCCTGGTCCCAGAGCCCCAGAGATTAAAAGCAGAGCACGGGGCAAGCCTTCGTTACTGGCTGCAGCAAGACCCATGAGAGCAATTCTCCCGGCCCCAGCCAGTGTGGGCCGAGGCAGCGGGGTGGGACTGCCCAGGGCCAGGCAGGCCTTTCCCCTGAGCGGTGAGGACTGGGACAGACCAGAGGAGGGCTGTCGGATGGGAAGGGGACAGGAGTAGGGGGTTGAGAGTGGAGAGGAGAGACTGAGGGAGGCTGAATGCACTTAAGTGACCAGTTTGGCTCCTGGTTGTCTCAGATAAGACTTCCTCTGTGAGGACCTGTGGCCTGAAGCCGAGCACGCTGAAGCAGCTGGGCCAGCCCGTCCAGCCGCCGCCCCGCACAGGAGAGGTGCAGGTAAGGCGCGTCCCCGCCCCAAGGAGGAGAGGGCGTTTAGCATGAATCCGTTGTCTTTTTTTAATTAATTAATTTTCTTACTGTAAAATAAATGTGCATTTTAAAACTACTTAGAAATAATTTAAAACTTCGAAAAACAGTTGCAAGAGTGAAAATTGGCAAAAACAATGAGCACCCATGTGCTCATTACCCAGTGTCACCTGTGTTAACATCAGTCCATGTTGGTTTAGAATGTGCTCATGAGTGTCCTCCCCATACGTGTGTGTGTGTATGTGTGTTTAAAATGTGCATAAGTTAAGGCTGCATGGCCTTTTACTTCTTAATGCTGCAGTGTTTATTTCCTAAGAAAAGGGGTATTCTGTTACTGAAACATTGATCTCGTTTGTACTCCCATTCTGTCAGTTTTACCCAGTTACGTTCTTTACAGCATCTCCCACTCCAGTCTAGAGTCCAGTCTGAGATTAGATATTGTTTAGTTGTGTCTCTTCAGCCTCCTTTAACAAAAAGTAAATGCATGGGTGTTCTAAAAAATGCAGAAAATGCAGGTGAGGCAGAAGGAAAATGAGTCCCTTACGGCCCTACCACCCAGAACTAACAACTAACAACTGTTAGTAGTTCGGTGTGTGCTCTTCAGCCTTCAAGTCCTTTCTAGCGTGTGTGTGTGTGTGTGTGTGCGTGTGTGAGAATCTGATTTTTTAAACAAAATAAACATGGCACTCTACATACTGATTCAATTTAAGGATATAGTTATTTAAGATTTCCAAGATGTCAAAATTCCATGTACTCAAGCACATTTATTCTTAGATTTTTTTTTTTAGTTCTTTTGCCATATGTGACTAGAATAGTTATAATCAAAATTTCCTAAATTAGCATTGTTCCCAGACTGCTTTTTTTTTTTTGCCAAGACCCTCAATGGGAAACACATTTTTATATCACAGCCCAGTAAACATACACATACAGCTACACATTACAAGTTTAACGAGGCAGCGCCCTTATTGTATGCAGTCACTTTGGTATTTCCCAGTTCTTTCAAAGTACTCGTTTCAGCTCACTAAATTAATTTCACGGCCCCTCAGTGGATTGTGGCTTGTAGTTTGGAAACCCTGTAATGGACAAAATTGGAACAGGAAAATTGGTCCGCCATTTCCCTTGCCACGTGCCCTGCGTCGGGTCATTTCCTTTGATTGACAGTTCTAAATTTGTTATAAGAGTATGAACCAGCTTTCACTTCGAAGACTGATCTGCTTGTCACCCAAATGTGTCAGCGCTGAGTGAACCACTCTTTATGGATTCCCAGCCCTTAGATTACTCCCTGTGCTTGTGGAAACTCCTGGTCTTCTCTGTAGTTTTCTTCGGTTTAAAAGAGGGTATGTGTTAAAATAAGCCCTTTTGCTAGTCTTAAACCTGTTAAGTGCATGAAATCTTATATTTTGGTAAGTCAACTTAAATTCAGTATTTCAGAATACTTTCAGAATGCTTTTATCATCTTTTCTTTTTTAATTATATAAGTAATATCTGCATCCCGTATAGAACATTTGAAACTTTGTAGATAGTGGTAAAAGGGGAAGCAGTCATGATCTGCCCGCACTCGGGAGCATTTTAGTGAATAATCTTTCGGACTTCTTTTTGTGCCGGCGTCATTCAGCCACACGCTTGCGTGTGTCGCTCTTACGTGCTCGTCTCACTTGATAGTAGTTGTAAGTCTGATTCGCAGCGTTTCTGATGCGCAGTGTCAGGAGCTGCACAGAAAAGTGCGGCGGCCTGTGAACTGGAAAACGACACTGAACTCTGGCGGGCTGCTGGCTGCTGACTGGCGTCCCGGGGGCTCGCCTAGAGCGCGGCCATACAGATTTCCTGGGAGGCCGTTTCCTCACGCTGTTTCCGAACGCAGGACCTCAAGAATTTGAGGGTCAAACACACTAAATAATTTCTTCTGATCCACAGCTACCAAATAGCTCGGCCAACAAGACGTCCCAGCTGAAAGTGGTGGAGGTCAAGCCCGACATGTTCCCTCCGTATAAGTATAGCTGCACCGTCACCCTGGTAAGTGCAGCCGGGGACGCGTCGACACAGAGGTGGTTGTGTTTGGTGGTGGAGGGCGAGTAGGCGTCTGCAGTGGGTGGGGAGTGGTGGTTAGGAGTGAAATCGTTGGCGTGACGATCTCACCACTGATATGAATGATAGCTACTGGGTGAGTCAGCTAGTTATTTTTTCCCCGGGAGAAATCTGTAAAGCTGAAATCAAGATATCTTTACTAAAAGTAGTTGTGGAGACGAATCCAGTCCAGCTTTAGCATTCAACAGTCTTTGGACCTTTTAGCCTCAAAGGTGTGTTCCATAGACAAGTTTGGGAAATATATTTTTCCTCCCCAAACAGAGTCATATTTAATATTAGCTTCTTAAGAGGTTTGAGAAGTACTTTAGTAAAGCAACTTACCTTGTTTAGCCTGGCGTTTCCCACCAAGGTTTACCACCAAGGTTCTCTGTCTTTTATTTTTAACATAACACATATTAACATCCCAGTAAACAAATGTGTGACTCTGGGATCATCCTTTTGAAGGACAAGCATCATGGAGCAGTGGAATAAACACTAGATGTCAATAAAGCCTAGTCCAAAAGTGGGTCTGGCTCTGTGACCTTGGACACGACTCTCCTTCTCTGCTCCTCAGTTTTTATTGTCTCTCACGTGCTGCATTGGTTTAGATACCATGTTGGGGCTTCTCTTGATCTTAACATTCTCTAATTTTGTTGATCCTTAAGATATGAACCAGCCAGATACCTTTGACAGGTTCTCTGGCTGAGTTCAGTAAGATGTATAGATTTTGAGAGAGCAGCTAGATTTTTATTTTATTTTACTTTTTTAAAGATTTTATTTTCAGAGAGAGAGGAAAAGAGGGAGGAAGAGGGAAACATTGATATGCGAAAGAACGTTGATCAGTTCCTTTCACATGCCCCCAACTGGGGACCTGGCCCACCACCCAGGCACATGTCCTGACTGGGAACTGAACTCAGAACCGTTCTGTTCGCAGGCCAGCGCCCAATCCACTGAGCCATGCCAGCCAGGCAGCAGCTAGATTTTTAGAGATTCTTATCTGATAAAGGCAGTAATTCATTTTAAAAGATTTATTGAGCACCCACTCTGTGCTAGGAATTCAGAGTAAACAACACAACACAGGATGGTGGAGTAGTACCTAGTCTGCCCTGATTCTTAAAGAGAGTGTGTCTCTTATCCTGAGATGTGATCAGGTTTCTTTTTTCAAAGACATATTGCCACATTCTGCATGCCGTGCGTATTCTCACAACCCCGTCCCTTTGGCTACAGGATGCCACTGGACCACCGTCTGGTGGAACTTGCCCAGGACCCTCTCTTTGGTCAGACAACAGCTTGTCATAGGAAAGTAAATGCCGGAGCTTTCAGCTTAGACTTCAGAAGTGACAGCTGGTACTTAGGCAGGGCTTGACGCCTTCAGTTCACCACGGTGTCTTGGCACTCTTCATTAGAACAGGCCTGCTCGTTCTGCCAATGGCCGGACCCCTCGAAGGCATTTGAGTCCCTGACCTTGACACTTGTTTCACAGGTGGGGAAGGGCTTGCCAGAATTACACAGGCTGTGTGAGGATTAAAGGGGATAACTGCAGGAAATGGATCTTGATTCAAGGCACTTTGGAAATTAGTCTAAATATGGTTTTGCATTTACCACCTTCTTTTTCAATTTATTGATAGCTGGCTCTTGGCTCTGTCCAGGTATAACTCAACTTTTGAAGAATTGAACATTGGTATTACTTTTTTAGGATTTGGGCCTGGCTACTTCAAGAGGCCGGGGAAAATGCAAGAATCCGTCCTGTAGCTATGTCTACACCAACCGGCATAAACCCCGGGTTTGTCCCAGCTGTGGTTTCAACCTTGCCAAAGACCGGACTGAGAAAACCACCAAGGCTCTCGTGAGTTCCTTCCCCAAGCACATCCCTTGGCCTTGGGTCGGGCTCTGAGCGAGCCTGCGTTCGAAATAGAAGGATCTCGTAGTGTGTGACAGCAGGGAGAGCACCGGGACTGGAGCCAGGCCACAGTGTCTGAGCCTGGCCCAGTGCCGCCTTCTGTCTGGACCTCCTTGTCCTCATTGCCAGGGTGAGCGGGTTGACCAGATACCATATTTTGCCATGTATAATGCGTACTTTTTTGCCCGAATTTTTGAGGGGAAAAAAAGAATGTGCATTATACATGGGTATAATTATTATGTGCCATGGATACAACAATGGGTATAATAATCCCATGTATGATGTGCACAGAAACATGGGTGCACATTATACACGGCAGTGCATTGTACAAGGCAAATACAGTACCTTGATCACGGAGACCTTTCTGGCCCGGTGAACTGAGAGTTCCTTTACCAGAGAGAATGGTAACGCGCCTTTAATTGAACTCAGAAGAGATGGAGGGTTACATCCTTTAGCTCTGAGGTCTGGTGCAGGACCTGTCCATAGCATTCTGGTGGATAGAAAATGCCAGCCCCAAAGCCATTGATTAGATCACTGCTTCTCACGTTCCTTGCAGAGCTTTTGGCTAATCACAAAGCTTTACTTCTAGCAGTCTCAGCAAGCTGCTCTCTGAAGTTGGACCAAACTATTTGGATAGTAAAACACATTCCACTTGGCTCCTTCGGGCTCGTTTTTATTATTAGAAACAGGAAAAATGGGCTTTTTCAGAGGTCCTCTGAGTTTTCACACGTGAGGTTGGAAGTGAGCAGAAAACAGCAGCGTTCTGAGGCAGCGAGCGGAGTGACTAGGACGAGAGGAGTGAGAGGAGTGCCAGCTGGTCTGCCTTGCAGGGAAGGGAAGGCACATCATCAGGGTCCAAGGTGTAGCCTGGACACTCCAGATCTAAGCTGGGTCTTGCAAAATGGGCAGGATTTGAAAGGACGAGGAAGGCATGCTGTACTCAAGAACAAGCATGAGCAAAAATGAAGAGGCAGGGAGTCGATGGGTGTTCGCCTGGCCAGAGGAGAGGGTGTATGGGGAGGAATGTAGAAAACAGGGTTGAAAGGCACATCAGGGCCATGTATGGAAGGTCTCTCATGCTGGACTGGACAGTTTGTCTTCTAGTCATGGGGTCCCACCGAATGTCCTTGAGTCAGGGAGGGGCCCCAAAGAGGGTTACGTGAGGAGGGAGACTTACAGGGGTTTGAGAGTGGGTACGACTGAGATGTGGACAGAACTGCTTCATGCTTCAAGGTTTTTTTTTTGCATATGGGGAGGGGCCTTTCTAGAAAATAAATCTCATCCCTGGTCTCCCGGTCTGTTTTGGTCCTTGGGGTGGTGTTCTGAGGTCATCGTCTTTGTGAGAAAGGGAAGTGCACCTAAAGTATGTGGGCACTGATGGCTTAGTGGAAAAACACTGGGACTCGGAATTGAGAGACCTGGCTGGGAGTGACCCTGAGCTGGAAGCATTTGTTTTCCCCATCAGTAAAACAAGGCAACAAGGTGAATTAGACCTGGGCATTTTATTCTCAGGGTCATGAACCATAGAGAAGACCCAGAATTGCGCTCCAGGGCAACTGTGTACCCCGACATTGTGTGCGAATAGGTCCATAGCTTCTATCACATTCTGTAGTGCCACTGAGTGCCCTCTGCTGGCAGTGAGCTCTCTTCCTGCGTTGTCCCTGTGGTTAATTGCTTCTCTTCACCAGCATTAACCGCACACTGTCTTGACTCCCTGTTTTAGTTCCCTGTGAGACCGTGTCTCTTCTGGGGCAGATGCATCTGTTTCCCCTGTCCCTTCTAACGCTGGAGCTTGCATACATAATACAGTGTGTTGATCAGTGACTGTGGGGTGCAATTGCATTCTGTGTGGGTATATGCTCTGAACATTCCTTTCTCTTTCTGTAGTTGTTTGTTTGCAGCATGGAAGTGGGTGTTGGTCTCTAGATCTTGAATGATGAGGTCACTTAACTTTTCAGGTCAGGCAAGAATTGTCCAGGAACCTCCTGTCTATTGATTTCAGAATCACTCTTATTTGTATTCTTCTGTCTTGGGTTCACTGGTAGTTGACTACCCCAGGAACTCTCATCTTTAGACATTGCCTTACCCTCCAATCTCTTTAATTTTAGGAGAAATAAAATGTCATTCTGGTTTTCCACAAAATAAAACACAGGTCAAAAACCCGGGGATCTTTGCATGCGTTGCTCTTCAGAGCCTCCAGGCCACCGTACATTCCCCATGCAGTTTGTCTTCAGCAGCCATAATTAGGATTGCAGCGTCTTTGGGCTGGAATAGTCCTCATTCCTTTCCATCTCTCAGCTGTGGATCAGAGCCGGAGGGAGCATTCCTGCCAACTTACCTCACACCCACCGTTCAACACGGTAACGACAGGAAATACACAGCCTCCCCGAGTGACTCAGTTCAAGTGTCACTCAGCTCTTCACGCTGTCTTCCAGCGAGCGTATACCGAGTGCTGTTGGAGACACAAAGATGAGTAGGACACGGCCCCTTACCGTGTAGTGGCGGGGAGAGAGATCAGTCACCGAACTATTGGAGACAGCGAGACAGGGGTTGTCACAGGATGCAGAGTCAATAAAAAGCCTCTTGTTATTAAGCACGTAACTCCTACAAAGCAATTATGATATGTCCAGCCACTGTGACTTGGCATCATTTATGAATACCGGCCTCATGCTGGCCATGGGACTTGGTGGAAAAGCAGAGACCCTACACTCGCTGAAGGGGGGGGCAGTGGTTTACTGACTATGAGACAGCGAATTCTGCAGTAAAGGAGTGGACTCTGGGAGCACAGAAAAGGGAGTCATTCAGGCTGCATTTGCACAAGGGGCCTCCATTGAAAAGGGACCAATCTGAGAATCAGGACATATTTTTAATGAGCATTTCAGAACCTTGTTCCTGGAAGCCTCTAGCTAGTACATTATATTAAAGTCCCCTTTACCTAGAAACCACAAAGCATTAAAGGTAAGTAATTAGTATAGATATTTAGTATAGATATTTGTTTATATACCAAAACTACCATTCATAGAGTTTTCATTGCACCCCAGGCACTGAGCGAAGTGCTTTACTTAAAATATCTTGTTTACTCCTTACAACTTCTCTAGGAGATTGCTAGTATTTTGATCCTTCGTTTCATAGGCGAGGAAATTTAAGCTCAGAAAGATTAAGTAAATTGCTTTGGGTCACACATGCACAGTTGTTAACTGGCATATCCAGACCTGATGCCCAGGTCTGTTATCCTCCAAATCCCCTACCTGGTGAATAGGATCTGACACTTGGATCCATTGCTAAGATGCATGTATAGTCTTCTCAGTTACTTGATAGAGAAACTCAGTACCAGAGGGAGAAAGCACCTGTCAGAAGTCACAGAGTGAGTTAGTTATTAGCTGAGCTAGGTAGGAACCTAGGTTTCCCACCTCTCAGGCCTGGGTCCATCCCTCTGTCACTCACAGCCTCTCATGACACACCTCGAGGCTGGCTTCTCATGCCCTGGGTGCCTGGGCATGCACCCACTCTCTCCCCAGGAAGCAAGCTCACCACTCCCAGACGGGCTGAGCGTCACAGAGCCACTGAGCGCAGCCCAGAGAGAGACCCAGCGCCAGTCCACGTTGCAGCTGCTGCGCAAAGTCCTGCAGATTCCTGAGAACGAGTCCGAGCTGGCTGAGGTCTTCACCCTGATTCACGAACTCAACAGCTCTCGGCTCATCCTGTCCAACGTGAGCGAGGAGACAGTCACCATCGAGCAGACCTCCTGGTCGAATTACTACGAGTCTCCGTCCACGCAGTGCCTTCTCTGTGGCAGCCCGTTGTTCAAAGGGGGACAGAAGTAAGCGACGCTTTCTCATTTCCTGCCCCTGGCTGCCCCTTCTCACTTGACCCATTTGCCCCTTTCTTCAGACACCTTTCAAGATGTTATTCTCTGCTTTTCTTAGGTTCCTTTTACTTTTCCAGTTGCTAATTAATAATAATAATTAGTAATCATTCCATTGAAAATGAATGAAAATTACTGTTTCCACTTTAAGATTTAGTTTACATCTGGACTGCCCAGCACAGTGCTTGGGTTTGGGGGTTCAGTGGGATTGGTTAAGTGGGTAACAAAATGAGAGTTATTAAACTGGGAGGTGGTTTCACAGGGCAGGTCCAACAAAGTGGGAACCCCACCTAGAAAACCTTGGGGCACAAGTTCCAGCACCTTCATAGTCCTACGGCGATAAAGTCTTGGGAATTTTGCTGTTCATCACTGAGCCCTAGAGGTGGACTCATTATTGAGAGGTTGACATCCCTTCTGTTTTGCCGGTGATGTTTGGGTACTAGCTCCCTGGCTGGGCCGCAGGAGTGCTGGCTGCTGACGGCCAACCGGCTGCAGGTGGTGACTGCCCAGGTGAAGATGTGTCTGAACCCCCATTGTCTGGCCCTGCATAGCTTCATGGACATCTACACAGGTGGGTGCCGGCCTTTCTCCTCTCAGCGGACCCCCAAAGCGAGGTTGAGAACAGCCTCTGGGGGTCCGACCTCCGGTCCTGTGAGTACTGGACCTTCAGACGCAGCTTCTGAGGAAGAGAGGGTTTTTCCTCCTGGACGTCTCAGCCCCAGTGAGTGTTCACCACTCAAGTGTGGGGATCATCTGGGGTCTTGAAACAAAGTTACTTATTTTATTTTATTTTATTTTTTTAATTTTTATTTTTAATCCTCACCGAAGGATATGCTTATGGATTAGAGAGGGGGGAAGGAGAGAGAGAAACATCGGTGTAAGAGAGAGACATTGGTCTGTTCCCTCTCGTAATGCGCCCTGAGAGACTGACCCTGCAGCCTTGGTGCGTGCTCTGACCAGGAGTCAAACTCATGACCTTTTGGTTCACAGGACAGCAATCCCACGGAGCCACACCAGGCCAGGGCTAAACAGAGCTACTTTTAAAATAACATCTTGATTGTAGGAAAACTGGAAAATGCTGACAAGTAGAAAGAGAAAACTGAACATCAGTCGTAATCCCACCCTGAGATAAACATGTAATGTTGTGCCCTCTGATCCCAGGTGTGTTACTCATCAGTACAGAATACAAGAAAATGTGCAGGGAGTTACAGGGTTGTAGCTCTTCTTTCAACAAAAGTGGGGCTCTGCTGCGTGTTGTTTGGATGTGCATTTGAAAATATAGCAGGGTATCACGGGCATCTTCCCACGCCAGCAAGTGGAGAGAAACACGTGACTGGTATTAAGAAGTAAGTGGCACTCCACTTTAGAGTCCTCTTTGTAATCAGGTCTTTGTGTACAGCCTTAATTATTTGTTTCCTGTGGGTAAGTGCTCAAAAGCATTTGCTGCGGTTTTGGTGCATATTCACCCATTTCCCCTCCATTCATCAGTGTCGCGTTTATTGAATATTCACCATGTACCGTCCATTGTGAGAATTTGAATCTTGAGTTTTATGTGTAGAATCGGATGCTGAAGGTTAAAGAATATTTGTTATTTAGTCTCTGCTGTCAGAACTCTATGGTGCCTTATTTTGAATTCCTGCTCTCAGCGTCTTGTATGGCCAGACTGAGTGTGCACGGTTTAGGCCCTCCCCAACGTTAGTGGGGTGCCGTTGCCCGCATTCGTCTAGGCTGGTAGTACCTTAGGGGTTTTTTAATATATATGTGTATATATATTTTTTTAACTTTAACTTCATTTTTAAATTCACACAGAGTCAAATTACTTTGTGGTTGCATGGCTATGAGTTCCGACGGAGGACTGAGTGGTGTGCCACTGCCACTATCAATACCCAGAGCAGTCACATCAGCCCAAACTGTCTCTCTGTGACCACCCTTGACCCCTAACTTCAAGCTCACCCTTGACCCCTAACCTCTAGCAACCATTTGGTCTGCTCTTCATCTCTCTCATTTTCTTTCCAGAATATCATAAATCCAGTCACAGCATTTTGAGTCTGGTTTCTTACCATAATGCCTTACAGAGGCACTCATGTTTTTGAGTATATCAGTAATTTGTTCCTTTTTATTGTTGAGTAGTTTCACGTTGAATGGAGTACACAATTCGTTTATCTTTCACTCATTGAAGTTGAAGGATGTTTGGATTGTTACCAGTTTTTGGCAGTTATGAATAAAGCTGCAGTAAGCATTCATGTGCAGGCTTTTGTGTGAACATACATTTTCATTTCTTTTGTGAATACCTAGGAGTCAGATTATTGCTGGGTTATATGGTAAATGTATGTTTAATTTTATGAGAACTTGCCAAACCGTGTACCTAAGTATCTGTACCATTTGGCGTTCTCTCCAACAATAGCCAAGAGTTCTGCTGGGCACCACTGGCTAGCACTTGGTATTGTCTGTTTTTCCTTTTTGTATTTTAGTCATTCTAATAAACAGGTGAATAGTAGTATCTCATTGTGGTTTTACCGTATTTTTCAGACTATAAGACACACCTTTTCCCCCAGATTTGGGAGGAAAATGAGGGTGTGTCTTATAGTCTGAATATAGCTTACCTGAGTTCTGTTTACATTTACATTGGTGAAATATTATGTTATTTATGTTATTAAATATTTTATCACATTTTTTGCTTCAAATATTTTTTTCCTATTTTCCTCCTCAAAAACCTAGGTGCATCTTATAGTCCGGTGTGTCCTATAGTGTGAAAAATACGGTAATTTGTATTTCTTTGATGACTAATGATGGTGAGCATATTTTCTTGGGTTTGTTTGCCACCCATATGTCTTTGGTGAAGTATCCGTTCGACCTCTAGCCCGTTGAATCTGGTTGTTTTCTCACGGTTGAGTTTTGGGAGTTCTTTATGTATTCTGGATACAAGTCCTTTGTCAAATAAGTGATTTGCAGATATTTTCTAAGGGTCTGTGGCTTGTCTTTTCGATGTCTTAGTAGAATCTTTCACAGAACAAACGTTCTTAATCATGATAAAGACCAATTCATCAGTTTTCTTTTCTTAATTTCATCACTTTTTTCTTTAAGGGATGTGCTTTGGTGCTCCAAGATCTCCTTACCTGGGTGACCCAAGTCATAAATATTTTCTTATGTTTTCGTCTAAAAGTTTTATAGTTTTTACATTTAGGTCTGTGAATTAATTTTTATATAAAGTGTAAGGCTCAGATCAGGTTCATTTTTTATTTTTGCCTGTTGACCTCCAATTGTTTGTTGTACCATCATTTGCTGAAAAGTAGTTCTTCAATGAACTGCCTCCATTTCTTTTGAAGTCAATTCGTCATACAGGTGTGGGTCTATTTCTGCATTCTGTTCTGTTCCATTTGTTTACGTTGTTTATTTTGTCAGTATCTCACTGTCTTGATTACTGTACTTTTATGGCAAGTCTTACAATTAGGCAGCGGTGAGTCTTCCAACCTCGCACCTGCATGGATTGTTTCCTGAACTGTTTTGGCTATATTAGTTCCTTTGCATGTCAGTATACATTTTAAGAATCAGCTTATCTCTGCCCACAGACTCCTGCTGGAATTGTATTGAATCTATAGATCAGTATGGGGAGCTGGGGAAGTTTGACATGCTTAAAAGTACGAAGTTGTCCTGTCCGTGAACACGGTCTGTCTCTTCATTTTGTTAGGTTTTCTTTTGTTTCTTCCATCAGCTGTCATGCTTTTCTGCGTGCAGGCCTTGTGCGTATTTAGTTACGTTTGTGCCTACGTCTTTTTTGTAGGAGCTTCTTGTAGATTAGTCCTATACGTTTTTAAAGTTTATCAATTTGACAGGTAATAACTGGTATATCATTTCTTAATTTCTTGTATTTCTTTGATTACTAAGAGATTGTGTATCTTTTGTGGTTTTTTTCTCCTTCATGAATGAATCTTGTGAATACTTCCGTTCTTCTTTGGGGTTATTTTGTTGACAGGAGTTCTTCCCCAGTTTATCAGTTGTCCTTTAAATTTGTTTGTGATTTTTTTGGGGGGGGTTTGGACACAAGAGGGTTTTTTGGCTTTTTGTTTCATTTTTATGTACTATATTTTGCTGTGTATAATGTGCTCCCATGTATAATGCACACCCATGTTTTTGGCCAAAACGTTCCAGAAAAAACATCTTTTGTTTTAATTTTTTAATTCAATTTTTTATTGAATTAAAAGTTCAACAAAACCAATTATCGTGTTCCAGGGTATTATTTTGAATATGGATATCGTTATTGCTTTCTATACACTTTAGCACATAAGCATAAATAAAAATTAAAAACATTTATATGTATATGAGAGTAGTATACTACCCATGTATAATGCACATGCTTATTTTTCCCTCAAAAATTTGGACAAAAAAGTGTGCATTATGCACAGCAAAATACACTAATCATTGCTTTTGATCTTCTCCTTTATGGCTTCAAAATGTATCATGCTTAGAAAGGTTTTCCCCCTTCCTTAGAGCCTTTTTAACAGGAACACATATCCCATACATAATATGCTTTTATGCAAATTAGTGCATTATTTGTCTTAAACTGACTATATTTAAATTCCTCTGAGTCCTTTTTCCCAAAAGTTGGTGTAGGGGTGATTTTACAGCCGTTGTCCCACTTCTTACTCATCCCCGAGCTAAAGAATACTCCTGGCCTTTCCCCATGGTACAACTGTGAGTGGTCATGAGGACTGAGCTGGGCGCCGGGAGATACTTCCTTTTTTATATTAAAAAAATTCTGTGCTGGCTGGTGTGGCTCAGTAGATTGAGTGCTGGCCTGAGAAACAAAGGGTCGCTAGTTCAATTCCTGGTCAGGGCCCATGTCTAGGTTGTGGGCCAGGTCCCCTGTAGGGGGTGTGCAAGAGGCAACCACACATTGATGTTTTTCTCCCTTTCTTTCTCCCTCTTTTCCCCTCTCTAAAAATAAATAAAATCTTTCAAAAAATTCTATACATATTTTATTACTTGCTTTTTTCATTTAATGATGTATTATGAACAAGTCCACATCAGGGCATTTAGGTCTACTCTATTCTTTGTAATGATGCATAGTTTGCTATTTTATGAATGCACCATAATTTATTTAACTGTTCTTCTATTAGGCATTTACTTTGTTCCCAATTTTTTGCCCTTGTGGATGATGTTATAGTGAATTTCCCTGTTGCCTCTCCTTAATCTGCAGGTCTCTTTAATGTGGGGAACAAGCTGCTAGTGAGCCTGGACTTGCTTTTTGCAGTCCGAAACCAGATCAAGCTGGGAGAGGACCCCAGAGTGTCTATTAGCACTGTTCTGAAGTCGGTGCAGGAGCAGACAGGTAAAGGTTGGCTCCCTCCCTTTCCCAAGGGTAATCCTAAGCTCCCTGGGAATTTTCAGTGACGGGCTTTGGTTAAAAGAGTCATCTGGGGGAGAGTCTGATATTTTGAAAAGAAGACATTCTTAGTCCCCAAACACACTTCTCTTCTTGAATTTTACAAGTGCCACACTAGCTCTGGAAAGCGTTAGTCTGTCTGTACCTCCAGAGACCCTCAGCATGAGGTTAAACTGACTTTGAGAAGCTCATCCTGTGGCCATAGGTAGACTCGGCCGCACTGGTTGTTCTCAAGCACTGGTTTTGAATGCACAGCTTCTAGAGGTCGGCTATGAGTTCCAAGGCTCATGCTGAGGAAACCCACCTCCTTACTATTAGACATTATTTTCCCCTTGCTCTCCTTACTCACTTCTGTTTGTGCTTTTTCCACCCCATTCTTACAGACTCCAGACCCCTGCACCTTCTCTGCTGTGAGGCCGCATGGACTCGAGCAAAGGTTCTAGAGTCAGACGGCCTGTGCTTGAGTCTTGGCTCTGCCACTCAGTGGAGTGTGATTTGGAGCGAGTTATTCTGTGTGCCTCAGTTTCTCCAGTTATGAATTGAGGGAAATGATAGCTTATGGTTCATAAAGACATGAGTTAAACGAGGTAATTTGAAGCTCTCGACACAGCATCTGGTGGCTAGTAGGTGCTTAGTACAGGCAGGTATGACTCTGATTAGCATTGTCCTCTGGGTTGCCACCTCAGCACTCGAAGGCCAGGGTGCTCGGCCCTTGGAGTGGTTAGTAGTCTTGGGAGACTTCTTAGGAGAGAAACCATCTTGCAGAACTGCTGTTCTTGCTGGCCAGTGGTTCATCCCCGGTGGCCTCAGGGTCTTATTCTGTGACCTGCTCAGAGCCCCTGCTCTTTTTCCAGAGAAGTCGCTGACCTTGGAGGAGCTGAGCCAGCTGCAGGAGCTGCTCTGCAATGGCTATTGGGCTTTTGAGTGCCTCACTGTCCGAGACTACAATGACATGATCTGTGGCATCTGTGGCGTGGCCCCCAAAGTGGAAATAGCCCAGAGGAGTGAAGAAAACGTGCTGGCACTCAAGAGTGTGGAGGTAAGTGCCCCTCAGTCACTGTGGGCAGCCTTTAGAGCTGTCCTCACACTTCGCTGCTACCTTCCTGCATGCTGTGCCCCTGGGGCAGATGGCTCCAGTCTCGTCCTGTGTGAGAAGAGTGACTTTTTCCTGCCACTGCTCAGGTTTCATCTAAGGGTCAGGTGGAAATAGAGACACTGATTATTCATTCAACAATTGATTAAGCATGATCTAGGTGTACTTTTTAGACACTTGGGAAATGAGAGTTTAAAAAACCCAGAAAGTTTTTCTGTTCACAGAGCTCACATTCTGATTTGGGGAACAGGAAACAGTAATTAGATATATTAATTTGATATTGCCATATATATAAAATGAATTACAAGGAACATAACAATGTGGTAGAAATAGGAACTCCTGTTTTATAGAGCGTAGTCGGGGATGGCCTCTCAGATGCAGGGGGCTGAATAGAGATTGAAGCCCGCGCTTCTCTGGGAGAGGAATGTGCCAGGCCGCGGGGACAGCAAGAACAGGGACTAAGGCGGGTTTGCTGGGCCTGGTTGAGGAACAGCAGCAAGGAGGCCATCGCGGCTGGAGTGTGTGAGCAATAGAGAGCGTGGTAGGACACGTGAGGTTTGAAAGGCTGGACTCTTCATGGGGTCGCATGGGCCACTTTAAGGATTTACACTGAGGGAAATGGAGAGACTCTGAAGGGTTTTGAGGACCTGATCTGATGTAGGTTCTTAACTAAAAAATGTTCACACGAAGATAACACCAAAGTCAGATAGCTGTATATTAAGTCTAACAAATGTCTAAGAAGCATATGATCTTGGTCCTGACCAATGTGGCTTAGTTCATTGGGCATCATTCCACAAAGCAAAAGGTCGCCAGTTCGATTCCCAGTTAGGGCACAGGCCTGGGTTGCAGGTTCGGCACCCCTGTCGGGGCCCGTACAAGAGGCACCCAGTCGATGTTTCTTTCTTGCATTGATATTTCTCTCCCTTTCTTTCTCCCTCCTTTCCCCTCTCTCTCTAAAGTATAAATAAATAAAATCTTTTTTTAAAAAAAAACATGATTCTAATTGTAGAAGAATAGCAAATATACAACTTATTATATTGTAAGGCCATATAACTTTGAAAACAAAACCAGACATTTAATATGATAGAAAAAATTGGAATTGGTTATACTAATGAATAATAGATGCCGAAGTCCCGAATAGGATACTCATTGAATAAAGTAAACCATTGTGACTAAGTTTATCCCTATCAATATTGCTTCAACATTAGAAAATACCCTAATGTAATTCACTACTTACCAGATTAAAGGAGCAAAGCCATATGATTATTTCATTGGTTGTAAAAGAGGCTTTCAATATTATTCAATACCCATTTATGATAATTCTCCTAGCAAACGGAATAATAGGGAAGCTTCCTTGCTTTGGTACAGGGGTTATTAAAAATTCCGTAAGTTGATTAACTCTCCGACCATCATGTGCCTGGCTTCTGAGTCTGCACGTAGTCACACTGGGTGCAAGTTTCCATCTCTGAACTCTAGGGCTCCGACCCGAGGACTGGAACAGGAAGTGACTCTCAAGGCACCAGGCCTGCGGCTCACTTGGTCACCACCAGGCGAGGTGCGGGCCCTTTGGAAAAAAGCTTTAGCCTGGTCAGCTGAGCATATCAGGGATTTAATTCGTATTCTCTTTTTCTTCTCAATTTAAAAAAGTACACATTTTGATTAAATGTATATATTTGAAGAATGATGGGATATAATAAGACATAGGAAAATAAGCATACTGCCTGGAGCGTTCTGAGTATTCCTGGTAGATAAAATGAACTGTAAAAAAATGTTGCTTTTTGTGTGTTACTTCTCCAAGAGGCTATTCTAGATTCACTCTAATCCGTTTGCCTAATGGTAATATTAACAGTAATGCAGTTATGATTATTAAGCATTTTATTACATACGCCAAGTTCTTACTCTGTGCTCAGTGCTTTACTGTATGACTGACTTTTCACCCCAACTCTGAGAGTCGTGTAGATGAAGGGACTGAAGCCTGCGGGACCTTGTCCATGCTCACTCATCCAGCAAGGGTGGAGCTGGGACCTGACCTCAGTCTGGTTGTCTGACTCTGAGGTCTGAGCTCGTACATGCCTACCCGAACCTCCTGGGTTTCTGAGCTCTAGTTTTTCCGAACACACCCGACTGCTCCGACTTCTGGTTTCGAGACTGGACGGAAGCCCACTCCCTGCGAAACTCACCTCTCTCAGTCCTGCCAGGGCCCTTCTCTTCGTTCTCAGTGTGCAGTCTTCCCTTCTGTGCTACTGGGCGTTTCTTTCTAGAGACCAGGACTTACTTTATATTCTTCCTTTTGTGTGTGTACAGTGGGTGGTGTGTATGGGGAGAAGAAGGTAGGAGTTATCCTGAAGTCTATGAAATAAAACAGGAAAAAAAATTTTCTGTGAAAAAATGAAATACGCAGTTGTCTGTGAGGAGACGCTCTGATTGCCCCCCCCCCTTCAGGGGCTGTATAGAGGAGGCCCTCGGACTGATGACTGCGGCCATGGCAGTTGTGCACGCAGCATGCTCTGGGCATTTCCTGTCCCCTGTTCTGTGTGGAGAGGGTGGGCTCAGTACCTTGGGAGACTCTGTCATTTACGTGCAGCGTGTGCTCATGCCCTGCAAGGTGGGGAGGGGAGGGGAGCGAGATGGGGGAGGTAGGTGTCTGGTGGAGAGCAGTGGTCCTCAGGCTTGGCGGGCGTAAGAATTCCGCTGGCAGTGGTCCTCAGACCGTCTAGTGTGGATGGCTGCCTCAGCCCCACCCACAGCGTTCCTGATTCGGTAGGTCGGCAGTGGGCTGAGAATTTGCAGTTCTAAGAAGTTCCCAGGTGATTGATGCTCACGCTGCTGGTCTAGGGGCCACACTTTGAGAACTGCATACGTGAGGAACCTTTTTCTTTTTCTTTTTGATTTTAGAGAGGATGGAGGGGGAAGAGAGAGGGAGAGAGAAACATCAATTTTGTTCCATTTAGTTATGCATTTATTGGATGATTCTTGTATGTGCTCTGACTGGGGATCGAATCGGCAACCTTGGCGTATTGGGACGATGCTCTAACAAACTGAGCTATCTAGCCAGGGCCTACATAAGGAATCTTGTTAAAATGCAAACTTAGAGATGTAGTTCATACAGATTGACACGCGGCCCACGTATCAGCATTGCTAAGTGACACAGATGACTCTGCTGTAGGTAATAGGATTAGGGTCACACCTTGAGGATCATATGAGGGGGACACCAGGAGAAAAACTGAATAGCACAACTACTGGGTGCCTATAATACAGAAGTGAATGCTGCGTGAGGTAGAGTTAGCTGTGTGCCGGCAGGTCTGGGAGGCCTTCCTGGAGGAGGTTAGGAAGCAGCAGGGCCTTGAGAGTGGGTGGAATGCCACTAAGTTTTACTCTGATGATTCCTGCCAGCTGGTCGAAGGACTAGGGTATTGGCTTTGCGACTAGACTGTGTCGCTCCGGTGGTCTCACTCAGATGCTGCCAGGCTTGTGTGTGGCCAAAAGACAGGTACTAAGGTGTCAGATGTGGGGGTGCCCCAGCAGTGCATGGCTGTCGTACCGAACCCCCCACCTCCCAGCCCTGGTTGCCCTGAGTGTATCAAGAAGGTAGGCTGTTGTGTTGCTAATATTCTATGCTGCCTACAGTTTGACCTTTTTTATCCTGACCTTTTAGTTCACCTGGCCTGAGTTCTTGGGCTCTAGTGAGGTAAACATGGAGGACTTTTGGGCCACGATGGAGACAGAGGTGATTGAGCAGGTGGCCTTCCCTGCCAGCATCCCTATCACCAAGTTTGATGCCTCTGTCATTGCCCCCTTCTTCCCACCACTCATGAGAGGAGCTGTGGTCGTCAACACTGAGAAAGACAAAAACCCGGATGCACAGCCAGCACCTGGTAAGGCCACCTGGTGGCTGCCTGGGGTCAGGGAAGGGCCCAGGCAAGAGTGTAGAGCATTGTCCATGGCAGGGTGTGCAAATGGCAGAGCGGGGGCCAGGCCCACCTGAAGGGCTCCTTCTGGGAAGATAGGACACCCGGTGGCAGGGTCCCCTGGAGATTTAAAGTCACAGTGCCAGTTTTGAAGAGCTGCCAGCTGAATTCTCTAGGACTGACCACGCTGCCCCGTCAGCCCTCTGGGGCACGCTGCGCTGAACAGTGGGGGCCCTCTGAGAACTGCTGAGGATAAGGCTCCACCCCACAGATTCTCACTGATGAGTGTCGGGGCCAGGGAGCCTGCCATCTAAATAGTCTTTTAGGTGGTTTTGCAGATTCTCTGTGGTACCCATTGAGACGCCCTGGACCAGCCGTTGAGGGCCTAGGTTTCCGACAGCCTGAGTTGGAGTGCCAGCTTTGCCACCAGCGTTAGTAGCCGTGTGACCTCCACCGGTTCCCTTCATCGCCCTGAGCTCTTGCTTCATTCACTGAGGGGGCATGATATGGTTATCCACCTCCTGGGCTGCTGTGAAGATGAAGTGACCTAATTACTTAGCGTGTGGCCTTCTACTTTTTTCTTTTTTTTACTGCAACTCACAGTAAGAAATAGGTTCTGCATCATGACCCAGCATGATACTTACATTAGTATGTATGTGTGTGTATCTGTAACTAAAACAAAACTTGCATAAAATAGTCTTTTTCTTACCAAGTGCAGTATACCTTATTTTCTATTTTACTATATTTTTTAAATTCTGGATAGATCCACTGAACTGATTTTTCTGAGTGTGTAACATGTTGCGATCCACTGGTCCTCCAGCAGTGCTTCCTGACAGTAGACACTGAGGCCCGCCTCCTGTCTGCTGCTTCCAGGCCCAGGAATTGCTTGGTTTTTTAAGGCCCCACACATTCCGTTGATTAGGCAGGTTCGGGAACATAGTGTGTAGAGAACCTTTTTAAATGGGAGCTGCTGCTGCTCACTTCTGTAGTTGTGGTAAGCATCTGAGATCTTGGTTCCGAACAACCTTAAACGGTGAAAAACTGACCCATTTGGGAGTTCTTTGCAAGGGTGCTCTGCTGGGTGCATCCCCTAGCTGTTCAAGAGCGCAGAGCCAGCTCTGAGAAATTCCAGGTCTCTGCAGAACTCAGAGACCTGCCTTGAGTCCACCATCCCTAGCGCCCAGGGCAGTGCTCAGGGCAGAGCCCACGTCCACTCCTTGCTGTACTGCAGGCCTCAGCCCCTGTTCTCACCCTCGTGCACGAGGGACTGCCCGTGACCTCTGTGGGCTGGTGGCAGTGCCCTCCGCTCAGCACAGCCGTCTCTTGCAGGCAGTGGCAGTGCCTTGGTGAGGCTGCTCCAGGAGGGCACCTGCAGGCTTGAAGAGATGGGCTCCTACAGCGAGGAGGAGCTGCGGTACCTGCTGAGGCGGTGTGGCGTCCCCTTCGGGGCAGGAGACTCCAAGGTGAGTGTTGGGGGTGGCGGTAGAGACGGGTGTGGGGTCCATTTTTCTGGGCAGGAGTATAGCGTGGGTACCTGTGCCTGCACACCTGTGTTGGATGAAGGGTGCTGGCGGTCGGGGAGGCCGGGGAGGTGGTTGGCAGCCAGATCGGGACATGCATGTGAGGGTTCCCCTCCGGTCAGTTCCTCTGTTGGAGGTTTTCAGTTCAGAATCTGAGGTAGGGAGTCCTGGTCTCCTGCTCACCATTTGTGGATAGATAGAGATTTAAAGATACTTATTTGTTTGTTTGTTTGTTTGTTTATTGGGAGAGGGGAAGGGAAAGAGGGAGAGAAATTTCAATTGGTTGCTTCTTGAACACACGCTGACCTGCATTCCCTGATTGGGAATCGAACCAACCACCTTTCACTTTATGGAATGATGCCTGGCCGAGCCACGCTGATCAGGGCAGCAGTACCTGATATTTCTGAGCCTTGTTTTTCTCATTTTGCAAAGTAGAAATGACTGAAATACTGACCTCACAAGTTTGTCGTCAGAGAGGCACTCCGCACAGTGTCCGGTTGCCGCTGTCCAGGCTCTTGGGAAATGCATGCTGTGATAGTTCATGGAGGGTGTAGAGGGTGTTTTATTCGTGTATTGTTCACTCTTCTTCATACCGATTCAGCTGTTGGACTTTCTGTGTTGCCTTAAAGTTCAGACTCAAATGTTCGCTCCTCTTTGAAGCTCTCCCTGCCCTGTAAAAAGTAGGAGGCATGCAGGCCTCAGAGGGGCAGCTTGTTCTGTCAGGCTGGCTCTGTCTGTGACCTGGTCCTTTCAGGGCCTCGGGGTCCCCGCCTGAACCAGAGGATGCTGGACTGGTCAGGCTTCAAGAAGGGTCCACTTTGGCCTTGACAGTTTATTCTGCCGCTTTGGGTATTGAGTGAGCATGTGATGCCATGCACAGGCCTGATCCGCTAGGGCTCACTGCTGTTTTTCTCATCCTGATCTTCTGCTCCAGGACCAGCTGTGCTTCTCCTTGTTGGCCCTCTATAAATCTGTACAGAATGGAGCCAGAAGTAGACAGCCCCCACCTCATCTCACAGGGGGTAAAATCTACAAGGTGTGCCCCCATCAGGTAAGAGGGTAACAAGGAGGAAGGTGGGGCAGGTTTGCTCACGACACATTGCCCGCAGTCGGATGGGCCCAGTTCACGCTGTGGGGGCTGGCGCCTAGCTCACTGAGCGCGCTTCGGGCGGGCAGGGCGCCCGGTTGTCGTCGGCCAGTGTTTGTTACGCGCCCTCCCGTGTGCTGTCCCTTTGTCAGCTGCCGAAGGCACGTGGTGGGCAACAGTGTCTCTCCTTCCTCCTGGGCCTCATTTTAGTGGGAAACAAAGTCACACAGATTGTCGTGCGGGCCTGAGATGGGCAGTGACAGTGAGGGACCTGCTGTCCGTGGGGCAGCCAGGGAAGGCTGAGGGCCCCGTGGTGGACTAGGGAAGGAAGGTTCCAGCAGGGGAAGAGTGACCCCTAAGCCCTCAGTGGGGGAGCCTAGCGAGCCAAGAGGAGGGAGGTTGTAGGGGTCACCAGAGGCCACATCATGTAAGGTTTTGCAGGCCCGAGTGGCAGTTCATTTTTCTGAGAGTGGTGCGGGACCTGTTGGATGGGAGTGAGTGGGAAGTGGGGTGCACGTGGTCTGGTCTGGTTTGGTTTTAGGAAGATCACTCTGTAGAGGGTGTGGACAGGGTGGGTGTCAGGGTCCCTCCGGAAAGGTCATGCTGTATGACAGGAGGCCCAGGAAGACACTGGAGCACATGCCACCCGTGAGCAGGCACTGAATGGGGAGGGAGATGCGTGAGTGGGCAGGGTGGCCGGGCCGTCAAAAGAGAGCTAGGTTGTAAACTCCCTTCACAAAAGCAGTGTCTGAGGGACATGCTGGGTGCTCCACCCTTGCAGATCAGAGCCTGCTCAGAGGGTTGTGTTCATGTGACTGTGGCCATCTAGTGACAACAGGGACAGATGTGAGAGTTGGAGACCTCAGGGCTGTGATGGGAGAGCCGTGCCACTTGGAGGCGACGGCTGGGCCTGGTGGGCGTGTGGGTGGCAGGTGAAGGCAGAGGCGGAGCTCTCCAGTGTGCGCACAGTTGCCTGGCAGTGGGGCGGCGCTTGGGGGTCCTGGCAGTGGAAGTGTTTGCTAACTGTCAGGATTTGGTGGGGAGCTGCTTAGAAAGCCCCGACCCCAGAAGCTTCTTTAGGCCAGAGGCAGGACCCAGGAGCCTCCATTTTCAAGCAGCTCTAAAGCTGCGGTGCCATGCAGCTGGGGTCGGGAAGGACCGGGCTAGATGGTGGTGCTGGGTAGTGTGATGTGGCAGGGGTGGCTGTGTCGGAACACATGACCTGGGGGGCTGTCAGCCTCAGTTGGAGATGGAGTGCCCCCTCCTCTTCACGGAAGAGGTCAGGGATGGCGACTTCGTTTACGGACAGAAGTGGGAGGGAAGCAGAACGTTAAGGGCGCGGGAAGGGTGCCTGTGGCTTCAGTTACGAAACCTGGTAGCCCATCTTCCTGGGAAGAAGCCTGTCTGCGGGTCGGCTCCCTAACCCTATGCTCTGCCCCCCGCCTCTGCCCCCAGGTCATCTGCGGCTCCAAGTATCTTGTGCGGGGCGAGAGTGCCCGTGACCATGTGGATCTGCTTGCCTCTTCTCGCCACTGGCCGCCTGTGTACGTGGTAGACATGGCCACACCCGTGGCCCTGTGTGCTGACCTCTGCTACCCAGAGCTGACCAGACAGATGTGGGGGAGGAACCAGGGCTGTTTCTCTAGCCCCACGGAGCCGCCCGTGGTGAGTTTTCTTCTGAGGACCTGGAATGAATTCTGCAGGCCAACCATGACCGCCCCTGGTTCTTCAGGAAGGCCTTGTCCCCAGCACCTTTTCTCCTTCAGTGTTTTGTCTTCATGCTCTGGAACCAGCATCTACTCCACCAGTGTTTACTGACCAACCCGTGTGTATGCGGCCACTGCATGTCACTTAGGGGGGCCAGAGTGTCCCAAACACTGGTATATTGGGGGTCAGGGTTGCTTTCCTGATAAGCCTAGAAAATTGCCACCTTTGAGAGTCATCATGGACACTGAGACGCTAAAGACCGCCCCTCCCCACCACCCTCCCCCACCCCCAGCCCTGTCTTAGATTTAACCATGGATACGCTGCATGGCGTGTCTGTCACGATCTGTAGGCACAGCGTCTTAGAAAACACTGACCTTACCCAACCCTCTCCTTTTATTAAAGGGAAAGTAAGGCCCAGAGGGGGAAATGGACTTGTCTGGTGTCACACAGCCTGTTAGTGACAGAGCCCTTGTCTCTGTATTAGTTCTTACCAGAGGAACGTGCCCTCCAAGGCCAGCCGTGCCCTCTGCGAGAAGAAGCACGGGGATGGTAACTGGGGAAGGGTCATCATTGTCATCACTGGCTCCGCGAGCTTGTGCCCAGCACTGCAGGAGGCGTTTGAGCCTCTGTGGGGGCCACCCCTCCCCACTGCCCTGCAGCCCTGCCTCAGCTGACCAGGCGCAGTAATGAACGATGGCCCGTGGCTCAGTTAGTCCGATACCTGGTCTGGTTACTGTCCCCGTTCTCACGTGAGGAAACCCAGGCACAGAGAGAGAGAGGAGGGGACTTGCCCCAGGGGACATGGTATGTGTTGATGTGAGGATTTAAATGGGGCTGATGACCCCACAGCCTTCACTCTCTCCCATCACACAGGTCCCACCTTCGTCATTCTGTCATGTCCACGTGGCTTCTTCTCTCTTTCAGAGCGTGTCCTGCCCAGAGCTCTTGGATCAGCATTACAGTGTGGACATGACGGAGGCCGAGCACTCCGTCCAGCACCCAGTCACCAAGACTGCCACACGGCGCATAGTACATGCGGGCACAGCGCCCAGTCCTGGGGACTGCAGTGTTGGGCACCACTCCTTGGCCCTGTGCCCTGAGTTGGCACCCTACACAGCCATCCTGGCCTCAATCACAGACAGCAAGCCAAACAGTGTCCGCCAGCGGCCCATTGCCTTTGACAACGCCACTCACTATTACCTCTACAACCGCCTCATGGACTTCCTCACCAGCCGCGAGATCGTCAACCGGCAGATCCACGACGTCGTGCAGAGCTGCCAGCCCGGAGAGGTGGTCATCCGCGACACCCTGTACCGCCTGGGCGTGGCTCAGATCAAGACGGAGACAGAGGAGGAGGGTGAGGAGGAGGCGGCGGCCGCAGTGGCGGAGTAAGCCAGGCTCTGGTACAAGGACTGCACCATCTCTCTCAAGCCATAGCGAAGCCCTTCCCCGAGGCAGGTCCATCCAAGGGACCGGGAGCGTGTCCCTGTGGGGGGGCCTCGGATGCTGGCACTGACCAAAGAGCCCCTGTTTTCTGAGCACGGTGGGGCGCGGGGTCCTTGGTTCTCAACCTCCCGGGGTTTGGGAAAGGTACAGTACATTCCTTACCAGCTCCGAGAAAGCACTTGGAGAACATAGTATATTCAACAGAGGAGAAGGGAGGCTGAGGGAAGGCTGGTAGCTGGGGGCGCCCCTGGGGCCTGCTGCGGGTCAGGGCGGAGGTCCCCAGGTGGGTAAGGTGGAGCCAGGCACTAGGTGGGCAAGCTGCTGAGGTAGCCCTTCTCGTCCCAGGGAATGCCGTTTCCTTCCCCACAGCCACACGAGCTCTTAGCCTGTTGCCTTTGACTCAGGGCTTTGGGGGCTTCCTTAGCTCTGGGGGCCCCTTTGGGCTCTCCCAGAGGAGGGGTGCACTTCCCTTCTGCTTTTCCCACTCCCCAGTCCGGGGCAAGCTGAGAAGGGAGAACCAGTCAGCGCAGCCCTCCTCCAGGACTGTCCTTGATGCCCGCCCTTTAAGAAAGAGGTCCCCTTCCTCTTTTCCCTGGCCACTGCTGCTGCACCCTACATCCTCTCTGGGTCTGTCTGGGCCCTGGGCCCGCACCACAGAGGGGATGTGGCCCGAGGCATAACAACCTGGCAGCAGTGGGAAAACTCCCTTCCGTGAAGGGGAAGCAGACTGGGCGATAGGAAACAGTGCGACTGGCTCACGTGCCCAGGGTTTGTTAGGGCACAGGAATTGGCCGTGTGTTACTTAATTTATTGAGAGGAGTGGAGTAGGTGGCTTTTTTCCCCTCCCTCTTCCCCAGCAAGAATAAAGTTTATTAAATTATCTCGTTTGGGTGAAGCAAGAGTCGATTCTGTGCTCGCCGTGGGGCAGTGCGTTGAGCTCCACAGTGCTGAGCCGGTCACTGGACGGGAAGGAGGGGCAGAAAGCCCCGGGTGGTCCGCGGGCCTTCGTGAGACACACAGAACCAGAGACCAGCTGTGTTAATGCTGTTAGTTTAATGCTGACAGAGACACCCCGCAGCGTGACTGTTAGTGATGATGAGTCAGCTTGGGGAAGTGTGTGCTGCTTGCTCGGTGTGGCCAGCCACACGGGTGATGTGGACTGGGTAGAATTCCCCAAACTGTTAGCTGCCACCTGGCTCGTTATCGCAGTTCCAGATCCAGGGTGGGATGGGGCTGTGGAGAGGGAACCAGAGGACAGAAACCAGGAGGTACAGTCAGATGCCTACAGAGGAGCCGCCCTGCTCCGAAGGTCTCAGCCTAGCGCTGCCTCTGAGCGTCTGTCCGCTCTGCTGCTCCATTTGGTTGGGGAGGGGAGGGCTCCCTCCACTTTAAGGCCCGGGAATGTTGCTTCCTTAATGTTGGGGCAGCTCCTGGGGCCTTCACTGGTGTGAAACCAGTCCACTGACACTGGGAGAGGCGAGGGGCAGGGGAGGGGTTCCTGGAAACGGGAGCAAGGGTAAGAGGCTGTGCTGGCGGTTCCCCGAGTTGGCGTAGCGAATGTGCAGCCACAGCGCTGAGAACAGTGGGAGGGGAGGGGCTCAGCCCCGGCCCCTGACTGGCAGTGACGGCCCAGGCCCTGGAAGTGGGTTCTCTGGGGTCTCGTGGGTCCCACATCCTGGGTTTGAGCTGGGCTGGGCTGTTGAGTGAAGTGACGAGGGCAGAGTCCGTGTTCTCCCTGTGGAGCCCCATCCAAAGAGGAGGTGACCCTCAGGAGGGACGGGCAGTGCTGGCCTGCCATCACCTCAGCAGAACTGGTAGTTGTTAGGCTGCAGCAAGGGCTGGGCCATGTCCGCCTGCTCACAGCAGGCCGGCGGCTCGCTAGCGCTCTCCTGCTCACTGCTGCCGCCACTGTCACTGCTGCCGCCGGTGCTGTCGCCGCCGCCGCCGCTGCTGCTGCTGGGCAGGTTAGCGTAGTCCTGAAGGAAGGAGAGGCCAGGGGATGGTCAGTCCTGATTGGTCAGGCCCAGCCTGGCCTGCCATAGACACCCCCCTGCCCCAAGCCTGGCCACGCTCACCTGTGCCCTGCCGTCCACGTGGGCCTGTTCCTGAAGGAGGAGGCAGATCTGCTGGAACGTGGGTCTGTGGGTGGGCTCCAGGGACCAGCATGCCTGCATGATGCTGTATCTGGGATGGGACAGAGGTCGCCTGTGGGTCTGGGGGTCACTTCATGTGCCCATCCCCTAACAGAATCCTGCCCAGCAGAGGTCCCAAAACCTCAAGGTGAGCTTAGCACAAGACCTGCGCTGAGCCCTTGGCACGTGTTATCTCACTTAACCTTCCCAGTAGCCCCTGGAGAAGGGTGTTTCCGTCACGCGTTCTGACAACTGTGGGGAGAAAGTCAGAGATGCTGTCTTGCTCAAGCTCCTAAAGCAAGAGCGGGTATCTTGCTGCCTGCAGGTGGTTTGAGAGGTAGGCTGAGTGAGCAACAGATTGGCTGCAGCAAAAGACTAGAGTGGAGAGCAGGCTGCAGGGGCTGGAGAGCCGGCTGGGCGGGTAGGCACAGCACCCGGGCAGTGAGAGCCTGGGTGGGCACAGTGGAGACCGTGTTGAGAGAGGGGCTGGAGAAAGGCAGTGGGTGACTTCGTGGCCCGCCGGCCTGAGGGAAGACGGGAAAGCAGGGGGGCGTGAGCAGCTTGATCATGGCGGGCCGGCTGCAGTGAGCTGTCAGGCCGCAGTGTCTGGCCGACACCAGAGATCACCAGGACAGGAGAAACGAGAGGTGCCTCCTTGAGGTCACAACAACAGTCTAGGTTAAAGATCTGTCATCCAAGTTAGGGCCGGCCCAGTTAAGATCCCTCTTCTCCGAGGACATCCCCTATGCTGCCTGCGAAACCGCAGGTAACCATGAACTCAGTAAAGGGGGCTTGCTTTTTAGGCCATGTGGGGAGATGAAGCCTGGCCCTGCAACACCATGGGCAGGGAAAGATGGTCACACGCCTTTCCGTCCCCTTAACCCGAAGTCAGGGTGTCCTCCCTCCCTGGGGCTCTTACATGTTCTTTGGAGCGAACACAGGCTGGGCCATTTGATATCCATCCTTGACCAGTTTGTAGAACTTGCTGTTCACCAGGATGCCAGGGTAGGGGTTCAGCCCTGCAAAGGCCAAGGTGATAGCACGCTCAGTGCTCCCTTCCCCATCCCCACCGCACACACATCTTGGCAAGTTTGGAGTTCCACAACAGAACAGCCGCTCCCCTTAGTGCGTGCTGACTATGTGCTGGGCCCTGCGAAGGGGTTGGTTAGGCTCTAGGGAGTGGGGAGCCATCACCCAGCCTCATCATGCCACACAGTTCTGGCCCAGGCTTTGGAATAAGAGCTTCTTAGAAGAACGCACTGAAGGTCAGCCCAAGTCCCTGCACCCAGCACTCCAGAGGGGGGAGCTGCATCCTCAAGGACGTGAGTGTTTCGGACGACGGGAAGACGGCATTCTAGAGAGCAGCAGCTGCACGAACAGACAGGTGGGGGAGCAGCCTAGAGGGAGTGCCTGTTGCAGGCAGGCCCTGCCCTGCCCAAGCTGGGGCTGCGACACTCGGTTTAAAGCATTCTGCGTATCCCTCCATTCTCGCCAGCCTTTGCTCTGCCCTGGGCACCCAACGTCCATGTCTTAGCATCCTCTGTGAGTTATAAGACACCGCGGGTAAGCAAACCCGAGTCTGCACCAGGTCAGCCGCTCACCGAGTGAGAAGATCTCCCAGAGGAGGATGCCGTAGGACCAGACGTCGCTCTGCACTGTGTAGACGCAGTCGAAGATGCTCTCTGGAGCCATCCACTTCACGGGCAGGCGGGCCTGGCAGAGCAGACCCCAGTCACCTTGGTCCCTGGCTCGCCACCCTCTCCCCAGCCTGCTCCATGCCCTCCCAGCACTCACGTTGCCCTTGACGATGTAATTGGAGTCGTTCATGATGTCTCTGGCCAGCCCGAAGTCCCCGATCTTGGCCACACGGCCGCTGGTCAGCAGCACATTTCGGGCTGCCACATCTCGGTGGATGCACTGAGGGGAAGCGGGTCAGTGTTAGTCCCAGCCCCTCCCCTACCTGAGCTCCAAGTTCAGAAGCAGCAGCCAGGGCCCCAGAAGGCCTCAGAGGGCCTTTGTGAGAGAGTGGGCATCAGTTCTGAACCTGACTCCTGTCCCTGCCTCCTACCAGGGCCCAGGGGCTGAAAAATTTAACGTGGTCGGACAATTCAATGTCTAGAAACCACCCTCTGGCCCTTCAGCCGTAGCAGCAGCTGACTTAGAGCAGGTGCTCTGCTGGGGCCCGGAAGCGGGGAGTCCTGGTACAGTGAGCGCCACAGGCCCACAGTCAGCGTCTAACAGTAGCAGCTGCCAGAGCAGGGCCCCGCTGTGCCGGGCCCTTCCCTAAGCATCTGCACACGTTGGAACCCTGTTTTGCCCCCAACCCTGTGGTGGTGCCCACTTTTATCAATGCAGAGACCAAGACTCAGAATTTCAAAAGTGCTTAAAATCACACAGCCAGTGGCAGAGGCGGCGATCAAACTTGACCCACAAGTTGCGCACTAAGGAGGACGGTCACCAATCCCGCTCCCGGGCACCTCTTCCTGGGCTGAGTGTGTCATACACGTCACCTCACAGCTAAGGGAGGTCCCATCATCATCCCCACAAGACCGTGTGCTTCACGCCGTTGACACAGATTGTTCACACAGCCAGCTGCACCCCGGGCCCTCCTGGTGGGACCCGCAGAGCTTTCTCCCACCCCTCCTGAAGCTCCTTGGGGCCGCAGCCCATTTGCTTTCTGGCGCTCTGCTCTTGCCCCTCCCTGCTCCCTTTCCTTCCTTCCCTTCATCCTTCGTCCTCCAGCCTCACTGGGGTTCAGGAGATGCCCACCCCTTCAGGGGACCACATCGGGGATCTGGTTCCCAACTCACATTCTTGGAAGCGAGGAAAGCCATGCCCTGGGCCACCTGGCTCGAGAAGTGAAGCAGGTCCTGCAGCTCCAGTGGCCACTCGTCCTTGTCCACATCTGGTGTGGGGAGAGGCATCAGGGCAGCCCACCACACCCCTGCCCTGCCCTGCCCAGCCCCCAGCAGCCCCTCTCCTCTCCCCCTACCTCCTCACCTTGCTCAGAGGAGTCATCTGAAGAAGTGGAGACAGGCCTCATCTCCACGTAGGTGTCCACTCCCTGGCTGGAGAAGCCACTGTCCCTACATAGGAGAAAGGGCCAAGGGCCGCTCAGTCCCCATCACCACTACCCAGCTCGGGCCTTGGCCTCTGGGCCAAGCAGGGAAGGGAAGGGAACTTGGAATCAACTTGAACATCTTTTTGACAAGAACCCTCCTGCCACCTTCTGTCTGACTGACCATTAATCTCTGGCCATCCAGCGAGGGAGCTGACAACCTGTTCTCTTCGGGCAGCTCTGCCTGTTAGAAAGTTCTTCACCGTCTGTAACACCAGCCTGCCCCCAGGATTTTCTTCCTCCTGGTCCTTGCTCTGCCCTCGAGGGCTGCAGAGAAGTGGGCTCCCTGTTCCCCGTAACAGCCCTTCAGGGATCCGAGCACATTCTAGGGCCCCTTCTTCCAGTCCTTTCTGTCTAGACAGCGGCTCTTACTCCTGGCTCCACACTAACATCATCTGGGGAGCTTTAAACACGCCACGTGCCCAGACCACTTCAGAAACTCAAGGGGCAAAACTCAATCATCTGACATTTCATTCTCAGCATGCAATCAATTCCAGTGCGCGGCCACAAGGGGGACCCACTGGTCTAGAGTAGTGCTTCTGAAACTTTAATTCACATGCATAGACTCACCCTGGGAATCTTAGGTGCATGCAGTTGAGATTCAGTAGGTCTGGATGGGCCTGAGGCTGCGTGTGTATTTTTAACTTTTCTCTTGTGATGCCTGTGAGCCCATGCTTCGGGTGGCAGGCAAGTTTGAGAAGGGCTGCTCTGGAATGAACAGCCACTACTGCCTCTAACATTCCAACCTCATGAGCTCGGGGCCACTCACCCTCCTGTCCCCTCTTCAATAGAGATATGCACCTAGACAATGTCCATACTCACATGCTCCCAAAAAGAGAACCTAGTGTTTCATTTATGGGCTGGCCACAGCAAAATCATCCCCTCCCTTGGTTTAGAAACTATATTTCTATTAATAAAGCCTGGGATCCCATTGGCAGGATTGGTTCACATGCCATTTTCTCTTTAAATCATCCCACTCCATGAATCCTTTCCCCACCTGCAGATTTGAAGATGGACGCTAATACTTTACTTTGGTTCTCATTTTGATTTGATCTGGCCTGAGGTTCCAGCCTGCAGAGGCCCGATGTCAGAGGCAAGTCAGAGAAAATCAGAAGGGGAAGTAGGTGGATCCCGCCAGCCCCCATATTCCAGAACACTGGATGGAAAGTCATAGCCTCCTTCCCCTTCTGCCTCCTTGGGCTTAGCAGCTGACAGTGGCTAGAACAAGGGACCCTTCTTTTCCTGATTCTGTTCCAGCCCCCAGTACCCTGGTCCTGTGGCCCCCACAAGCCCCGGGACTGAGACTTCCAGAGGAGCACTGGACCAGGAGTCAAAAGAGCAGTCTGTAGCCCCGGCTCCACCCCTAACTCATGTGTGACATGAAACTGGCCACTTCCTCTCTCTGGTTCCCCATGCGGTTCTGTCCATCTGCCTCCCCGTGGCTTCCAGGAATCCCAGCATTACAAAACAAAAGGGAAGGAAAGACCATGAGACATTTATCCTCCCGGTGGCTCGCATAGTAAGCTGAGACCCAACAGGGGCCTGGCTGTCATGCTGTTTTTCCCCTGTTCCCCAACAACCCACAGACCATCCCCGCTTCTTCATGGTGACGCGTAGACCTGACACTCCTAAATGCAATGGGTCCCCTGCAGCTCCCCTGCAGCACGTGCTGTGGGTGACACAGGGCGAGTACCCCCAACAGCTGCCCGCTTCTGGCTTGGGCCCCAACAGTCTCGGCTGATCTTTTATATACATTAAAGTGAGGATTTCATGAACACCTGTCTCCACCAGCTGCCCATCTTTGCCTTAATATTTCCAGAACATATTAGATGTTCAAATATTTGTTGCATGAGGAGAATAATTAGGACAACTGACTTGTGTGTCTCCCGTGGTACAGAGGGGAATGGGAGGGCCAGAACCCTGAGCTGGCTTTGGGGACAGACCCGAGCCCCACCTCCCAGGTGCAGCCTCCTCCCTGTTCTTGGCACAGAAATACTACCTGTGGGCGTATTTCTTTTCCAGGTGGATGTTCTTGTAGCCGGGATCCTGGCCTGGACTCAGGCTGGGCCCCAGCATGGCCTCAGCCTTCTTCCGCAGGAAGTTGAGCAGGTCACCATAGCAACAGTACTCAGTGATGACCAGGACAGGGCCTAGAGAGCCAAGAGAGTGGGGGAGTGTACCCCTTAACCCGCTCCCCATGTGAACAGCAGCATGGGGTATGGGCCGTGAGACACCCTACTGGGACCTCAGAGCCCCATCTGTCTAAAGCAGAGGAATCTACACCCACCACCCACCCACCCCCCAAAAAAACTGTAGCTAAAGAATTCTTTCCCCAAAGGAAATCTATGGCAGCTTCATACAGATCAAAGGTCAAAGCTCCTATAGGAAAGGATGGGGGTAGACTTGGAGTCCCAACAGGCCCTGGGGCACCCCTGTGGACATCATGGTGAGTGTCCAAGTGTCTTTTGGTGGGAGCCTCACTCCAGACCCACAGACTCAGATGCCTGGAGCAGTCTGCCCTGGTAGGTCCCTCTCCAGGTGACCGACTGACACCCACTGGTATCTGAGAGCCACTGCACAGAGCCCCGGAGCCGTCTGCACACACAGGCAGTTTGACCAGTCCAGGCGTCTGGAATTTAAGGGACCTGAGACAGGGTCCTACCTTCACGGGGAGGAGATGGGAAGTGGAAGATGGGCTGAGGTGGCCCCGGGGACCTCAGATACCTGAGAGGTCCCAAGGCTGTGGGCCCCCATGTCCGCCAGCGCTCCTCACCTCCGTGGGTGCAGGCTCCCAGAAGGTTAACTATGTTCTCGTGCTGGCCCAGGTGACTCATGATCTTCAGCTCCGACATGAGGGCTTCCTTCTCGTCGGTGTGAGCCGTGGCTGGGGGAGGGACCGTAAGCCCCACGGATGGGGAAAGGGCAGGAGGACATGGAGAGCCGTGCAGACAGATAGGGGCACCCGGGGAGCAGGCAGGGATACCCAGAGCCCCAAAGCAATCAGGGACCGAAAGAGGGAGAAGGAAAAATGTAGATACACAGAGGGAGGTGGGGGGAGAGAGAGGAGAGATGGATAGTCACTGAGCTGGTCTCAAGTGGCAGGAAGCCAAGCTGTGGCCACGCTGTGGCCCAGGGTGGGCTTTGTGTACCCCAGCTCGATCAGAAGCCCCTCCACACCCAGGAGCTAGAGGGAGCTGGCAGCTCACAAAGAGATCCGGGCAACTGCACCACCAGTCCCAGGCTCTGTCCCCCAGGCTCTGACAGGCCAAAAATGGGGGTGATGCCTCTTGTGACATCAGGGCAGGCCCTCCCTGGCATGCACCACCCCACCAGCTCCCTTAAAGTCCCCAGGCCCCCTCCCCTCACTCACACTTCAGCATCTTCACAGCCACCTTCAGGACAGCATCTTCCTTGCCCAGACCGAAGGCCGTGGCCTCTACCACCTTCCCAAAGGCGCCGGCTCCGAGGGTCTTACCTGCCCAACAGAGAGGCTCCTTAAGTCCCTGGGCACCAAAGGGCCCTTTCTCTAAGGGCCACCAGGTCCCTGCAGCCCATGCTGCCCTGTGACGGGAGGGCCTGGTGGGCTGAGACCCCATCTCACCGAACTGCAGGTTGTTTCGGGGGAACTCCCACTGCTCGTTGTAGGGCAGCTGGGTGGGGTCGATGAACGTGTAATTGTTGCCCTCGTAGCTCTCAATGATCTTCCAGCGCACCTGATACTTGGGCTTCTGCAGAGGGAGAGGGAGGGAGCGTGTGGCAGCTAGGCCTGGCAGGGTCTCGGATCTCGATCTGAGCCCCGAGGGCAGGGGGAGCAGACAATCTCATGGCCCTCGGCAGGAGGGGGCGGCGTGTCGCCCGAGATCTGGTGAGAGCGGCCACATCTCCTCCTGCCCATGGCACTGAGAGTCCAGCCCCTTCCTGGCTCGCTCACCGTGTGACCGCCCCTTCTGCAAACCTCAGGTCCCCTGCCTGTGTATTCAAAGACTTGGACAGGCCGCCTGTGAGGGCCTGGCTCGCTCTGGCAGTTTAGGTCATTCCTGAGCTGGGAGGGAGGGAGGCAGCACTTGAAATCCGTCCGTCCATCCTCTCATCCAAATACTGTTTGTTTTTCTTTTCACTTGCGGTGAGGTGCACATGACGTGAAGTTTACCATCTCAGCCCCTCTGAGCGTGCCGTTCAGTAGCGCGGAGTACATTCGCCTTCTTGTGCAACCAACGGCCAGGCCCTTCATCTCGCAAAACTGAAACTCCACACCCTCGAAGCACCTTGCCGTTCCTGCTTCCCCCTGAGCCCCCGGCCGCCACCGTCCCGCTTGCCTCGTGAATCCAACCACTCGTGTCAGTGGGGCCCTACGGTACGTGTGTTTTCGTGGCTGGCTCATTTCACTTAGCATACAGTTGTCAAGGTCCATCCATGCTGTAGCGCGGGGCAGAATTCCCTTCCTTTTTGAAACTAAACAATGTTCCCTTCCAAACATTTCACTGAGCACCTCTCTGTGCCATGCGCCGTTGACCCAGGCTTGAACAAGACAAAGTCCCGGCCCCCAAGGGGCCTGCACCCCAGAGGCTCAGACAGGCATTTCCCTCCAAGGAGTAAATAGACTTACGGGAATGGGACAGAGTGATGGATGAGCACAACTGAAGACAAGCTGGGGAAGGCCCCGAGGAGCTGAGAAGGAGTGTGTGACCATGGGAAGGAGCGCTTTGCAAGCTCAGTGAACAGAGAGGTGGAGGGCTGGGGGGAGAGAGCGGGTAGGTGGGGGCGGAGGGGGGCGGGTCCTGGCAGGTTGGAGCGACTGCGAGGTGGGCATGGCTTGCCGGGAGCCAGAGTCAGAGGCGCTGCTCCCCCGGCAGTGAGTGTCTGGAGGACCTGCGTTCTTTCCCCGGCTTTACCAACCACCAGCTGGGGCAGAGCTGTTTCCGGGGACGAGAAGCGGTGGCCTCTCTCTCCTGCCCAGGACAGCAGCTGCTCAGGGGCATCCTGCCAGGGGCTGCCCTGAGAAGTGCGGATGGAAGACGGCACTGGGGGCAAGTAGAAGCTGGGCAGGCGGGGGCAGCGGAGGACACTGAGGCCTTGGGTCAGCAGTCCAACTCTCTTTCCTGTCAGTGCCCTTGGGGACCAGCTGGCCTGTGCTTTGCAGCTGGGCTCCTTCGTGGGCACCCAGCTTGGGGGAGTGACAGACGGGTGTAGGAGAAGGAGTTGGGGAGGAGGGTGGCCTTTGGCTGGGAGTCTCGCTGGGTTAAGAGACAGGACTCCAGATAGCCATGGAAAAGAACTTCCAACAGGTGGTAGATGGGGAGAAAAGAGTGCATTTAGAAGTAAGGGAGAGTTTCTGCGTTCTGCTTGGTCAGGGAGGCTATAGGTGAACGTGAACACCCAGTATCGGGGCTTGGGAGGAAAGTCTGAAATGGGACAGGAACGATCCTCCCTTCCTTCCTCCCTTCCTTCCTTCCTCCCTTCCTTCCTTCCTTCCTTCCTTCCTTCACCTTCCTTTTTTCTTTTCTTTCTTTCTTTCTTTCTTTCTTTCTTTCTTTCTTTCTTTCTTTCCTTCTTTCCTTCCTTCCTTCCTTCCTTCCTTCCTTCCTTCCTTCCTTCCTTCCTTCTGAAAAAGAGACATCGATTTGTTGATCCACTTATGTATGCATTCACTGGTTGATTCTTGTATGTGCCCTGACTAGGGATTGAACCTGCAACCTTGGCATATCAGGTCAACACTCTAACCAACTGAGCTACTCAGCCAGGGCAAGGAGGGACTTTCTGAGTCTCAGAGGATTCAAACCCTGCATATAGTGCCTTTCCAGCCCAAAAGAAAGAGACAGAGCCAGGAGGGGATTCTTTGATCCCCAACCCCCACCCCCAGGCCACTTCCATCTCCAGGAGCTTCTGTGGCCAAGTCCTGTTTGTCTCCTCACCACTTCTCCTTCCTCTGTCTCCCACAGTGAGTCTGAGTCAGACCCCTCCACTGCCCCCCCCAGCAGGCAGGGGATACTGGAGAAACAGACAGGGTGGGTGGAAGGAGGAAGAGGTTATCTGGCTGGAATCTCAGATCTCTGGATGCCAGACTCTATACTTGGAGGAGAAGGCCTCTGTCTCCAGACTGCCTCAGGCACCTCCGCACCTCTTCCAGGCCCCCAGCTCAGCCCTACACCGCCCAGCCTTTGCCTTCCCTGGGAAGGTCTCACATATCCTCCTGGGCCAGATTTCCCCAGTGGGAGTGATTGTAAGGAGAGCAGCAAGTGCCTCTCTGCACTTCTCGTGACCAGGGAGCTGGGCGGCATGCTCAGGGTGTGTCATCTCATCTCACGTACCCTCACCACAGGCCCCGGGCCTGTGCCCGCCCCTGACTGTACCCGGACTCCCCCTTGGCACCCGAGGTGGGTGGCAGACATCGAAGTCCATGCGGCCCTCCCACTAGGCCTGCCAGCTCGGGCGTGTGGACGCTCCCTGTCTCAGGAAGGTGGCTGCCTCCACACTCCCACAGATACCTCAAGGACCGTCCTGTCCAACCCCAGTTTGTCCCTGGTCCCCACAGTTCAGTTCTGACTCCCAGATTCCTGGCCTCTCCAGTGGCCTCGCCATCTCCCGCCTCATCCTTCCCTCCCGGTGTCCCTCCTCCTTCCTGCCTGCTGACTCCTGCCCTTTCTCTTCCCCCTTAGCCCCCCGGCACCCTGGTCTCTCTGGGGCAAGAAAGGTGATGACTCAGCCTGAGGCAAAAACAGCCCTTCCTCCAGATGGGGCTGCCGTCATCCCAGGCCTAGGCAGGGGGGCTGATCAGGCTGGTCCCGGTGAAGGGGCAAGCTCAGAGCTCGGGGAGGGGGTGGGGGGGTGGGGGGGCAGGAGAGTCAGATTACAGGCCCGGAGACAGGGGCATGACCATCTTGACCCCTCAAGGTCTTGTCCCGTGGGATACCCTCCTTCTCTTGGCCTTGAGAGGGCTCGGGGGGGCAGCTGGATTTCCTGGATGGGAGCGTGGACTAGGAGTGCATGTTCTGAAAATGGTTCTGTGGCAAGAGGGTGAGGGGTCCCTAAACCGCAGCTGGCCGAGAGGGATGGCAGCCTGCGGCGGAAGGGGCTGGAGGGGGAACTGGGCACTTCTCTGGAATCTCTGCAGGCTGTCCTGGGCCCAGGAAGCCACTCTGCGGGGCACTGGGAGGCAGTTCTGAACTCCATATAAGGAAGAACTTGGTGAGTCAGAGCTGCTCGGAGGAGGAACGGGTGGCCACAAGGGCGATGAGGTCCTGTCCCTGGAGGTGGGCGAAAGGGCCCAGCACCACTTTGGGGTGTAGGCAAGGAGATGCCCCACCTCACATACCCCTCCAAGCCCAAGATGCATGAATTAACTTGGGTTCCCAGTCAACTTCCCCCTGGGACGAGGGTGTGCAGCCTCCATGCTGAGCCTGTCTGAGCCCAGCACCCTGCGAGCCCTCTACCCGCCTTATGTCGCGAATCCTTAAGGCAGCCTGGTGGGGCAGCTGCTCTTATTAACCTCATGTGACAGATGGAGGAAACAGAGGCTTAGAGACACCAGTTTTCCCGGAGTCCCATAGCTGGAGGCAGGCAGAAGGAGGAGGAGGACCCAGATCCACGTAACTTACAACCCTTGGCTCTTAAACCAGACCATCAGTAGGCTCATGGAACATCAGAGAAAGACGGCTATTCAAGGCCACCAGTCCCATGGTACAAGTGGGGAAACTGAGGCCAGAGAAGGCAGTGAGTCAGTGAGGTCAAATGATGAAAGTGTCAGGGATGGACCCAGATCCCCAAAGTCTTGACTTGGGGCCCTGGTTCCTTGGGGGCTATACTCTGGGTGGGGTGCTGGCCTGGGCACAGAGAGCCAGACCCATGGGCCCCGGGTGCCCCCACGCCCCATCCACCCGTCGTATCCACTTTAAGTCCTTTTCTCACACTAAAAACCCCAAGGCAGGTGTGGGGAAGACGTTATTCATCCCTAAATCACATCCCTACCCTGTTCAAGCCCACTGACGGTCCTGCGTCTACCGGCTGAGGTCCAACCCCTCGGGTCCCCAACCTGTCCCCGTCTGCCTCCTCTTCTAGGTGCCGCTACTTCCAGAACTCCCCTTGGTCTCCCCCACCCTTTACACACACTGCCCTCTCCCCCAGAGACACCCCTTCCCGGAGTCCTGTCTCTCCTTGCTGCACCCTCCGAGGACGCTCCCACCATGCCAAGCCACCTCCTCCAAGCATCTCCCCTCCCCACCAGTGGAAGAGATCCCTCCACTGCTGGCCCCCCCACCCTCTGGCCTGCCTCTGTCAGCACCTGATCGCACTGGGTGCCACTTTTACCAAGGCCCAGTGGCAGAGGCCGCAGATCTGGTGTTGGGGGCGGGGGGAGGCTTGGGGGGAGGAGCACTGCCTGGAACCCTTGGGCAGGTTCTTCTACCTCCCTGAGCCTCAGTTTCCTTATTGTAAAGTGCTGACTGCTGTAGTCCCTGCCTCGGGCTGTTGTGAGGATACAATACGGTGATTCAATGTTTCACACTGTGGTTTAAACCACGGCTTTTTAAAACCCAGCTTCTGCATTGACCCACTGTAGACCAAGGCAACCGTCTCAACCTTTTGGAACCTCAGAGTCCAACTCTGTAAAATGGGGTTAGTGATGCTTTCTATGTGCCGTGGCTGCAGAGGGCATGGGGTGAGAGGAGGTAGGCAATGCAATTTATAAAAAATGCCCCTAAAATCGCTATTACAGATTGCGTACTCACAATGACAGGCAGCTCACTACTGTCCACATGCAATAAAGGTAGCTTTGAATAATACTATTAAATAACAAAGGGGCCGGTGATGATCAGGACTTCCTGCTCTACTAGAACACCCGCCACCTGAGGGTGAGACACAGGCCTGGCCAGCGCGGTCCCCTCTGCGTGCCGCGAGCCCCTGGCTGGGACGGGATCCCGTGCTTCGGCTCTCCCAGAGCCCACTCTCCACGGAGCGTCTTTCACCCTCACTTTCCTGGTCAACTGATGATCGACATGCCCTGCGCTGGACAGTGAACCCTGCGAGGGCAGAGCCTCAGACGCTCAGAGTTTTACACCTCCCTCCCCAGGACCTAACCCACACGGGCATAAAGTAGGTGCCCACTAAAGAGCCATTGGCTGAATGACTGGATGACAAATGCAAGGGGAACCACGTGGCCTGGGAGTGCTATGTCAGGGTCCAGCGCCAGCAGGGCCCGCGGTCCCGCCGGCCCAGGCTCACCTGCTTGTACTTGTACAGAAGGAGCAAGAGCAGCAGCAGCAGCAAGGCCATGATGGACATGCAGGCCATCAGCACAGGCGTGAAGAAGGGCTCATCAGGGAGCTGGGTTGAGCGTTCTGGAAGGGGGGTTGCAGAAGAGTGAGCAGCAGAGGGGCCTCTGGGGTCCCCGCCCCCACTGAGAATTAGCCAGTGTGTTGCTGGGAACACAGTAGGCACTCAGTAAATGCTTTGACTGAGTAGTGTCCTCACACTGGGAAGCCCCCAGGGAGCCTTCCCGCAGACCCCCCCCTGCCGCCAGGGGCAGGGAGAGCAGACCCTTCAGCCCTGCTCAGACGCAGCCGCAAACCTCGCCTGAATCACAGCCTTTGGGGGAGCCCCACAGGTCACACAGCGCCACCCTGCCAGGGCAGGGAGCCCTCCGCAGCAACCTGGCCTGCTGCCCAGCCTGGCCTTGCACACACCCACCATGACCACTTCACCCCCTACACCGCCGGGCTGCTCTAACGGAAAAGTCCTCTAGACATTAGATGGGAACCCGGCTTCCTGGCTCTTCCTTGCTGCTTCCATGGGTGCCCTTTGGAACCGGGCGGCCCTTCCAGGGGCCGAAAGCCAGGCTTATGGCCCTGGGTCTCCTCTTCCCAGATCACTTACCCTAGTTCTCTCCACATGTTCTGAAAGACAATTGACATCGCCTTGCCCAGATCAACAGTGTGGGCCTGGGGCCAAATCTCACCTCTGCTACTTAGGAGGTGTGCGACATTGAACCTGTGACTCCTCCCTAAGCTTAAGGTTCATCATCTCCAAAGTCAAAGGAAAGTAGTACTAGCCTCCTAGGGGGGGCCAGTTCATTGAGACAATGCCTGGCACAGTGAGACTGACAGCAGCCACCGCCACTGCCCGTGGGGCAGGGCCGGGCCCTGGCAGCAGCGGCTCCAGGGCCAGCAGCTGGGGCACCTGGGGAGCCACCTCTGAGCCAGGCAGAGGCTCCTGCTCTGTGCTGTCCGGGCTCAGAGAGCCTCGCTGGGCCTGGCACAGAGGGGCGCTCAGACTTGCTTGTCGGGAGTCTGCGGGTGCTATGGGCCTCGACACAGAGTCGGAGGGTGACCCACACAGAGCTTTAGTGCGGCACAGAGAAAGGCGTCCCTTCCTCTCCACAGATTCAGCCTGCGCCAGTGCCCGGGGCTGGACAGTGGTCTCCAAATGGGTGGGACAGCGTCTCTGGCAGGAAGGGGCCCTGGGAGGGGGAAGAAGGCCGCCTAGGCCGGCCCTGGGCCGGGCTGGGACCGTGTGCACTTGCTGTTCCCGTCCCCCTCACCAGACCCTCAGCTCCACGGAGGCGCGCTTCCCCGCGCGCGGAAGGGGCACCTGGGGCACAGCAGGTGCCAGACATGTACCGTATTTTGCCGTGTCTAATGTGCACCCACGGTTTCGGCCTAAACTTTCAGGACAAAAATTTTTCATTTAATTTTTTAATTCAATTATTTATTTATATTGAGATACTTGTTTTTTGTACTATAAAGGAATTTTAGCATTTATTTTTTAATATATTTGGTATACTTTTAATGCGTAAGTGTAAATAAAAGAATTAAAAACAATTATATAGGATTAGTACTACCCATGTATAATGTGCATTCTTATTTTTCCCTCAAATATCTGGGGGAAAAGTGCACATTATACACGGCAAAATGCGGTACTTGTGAATTAATGCATAAGTTCAAGTGCAGGGGATGAGCTGAGGGGCCAGTGAGGCTGCGCTCCCTTCAAGCTGCCTTCCCTCTGGACGCCCGCTTCCCCTCCGGAGGGTTCTAGACTCCCCTATTTGGCTGCTTCAGGACACCTTTGTTCAGGAGGAGCCTGGAGTAGGGCCTACGGAGGTAGGACTCGGTTCAGCTGGGACAAGCTCCGCGGCAGAACTCCGGGCCCGCCCCCATCGCGGCCCGAGCGGAGGACAGAAGCTCACCTACAATGAGCTGGAAGGGCTGGGTGGCGGAGGAGCTGTTCCCCGCACTGTTGTGGGCCCTGCACTCATACGTCCTGTTGTGTTCCAAGGTCTCGATGACCCACAGGCTCCGGACAGTCACCTTGTCGAAGGACTGCTGGCTCAGGACCTTGGGGTGTGGATCTTCGAAGACCAGCAGCACTTGGGCCTCATCACATCTAGAAAGAGCCGAATGTGGTTCAGAGTTTCAGGGTGCCCAGCCCCTCATTCCCGGTGAGGAAGGTGAGAGGGGGCCACCTTACCTGTCAGTATGGCCCCTGCACTCCACCCACGTCACGTTGGGCTGGGGGTACCCAGAGGCGTCACAGAGCATGGCGCCAGAGCCATTGACGGGGTTCCATGTGATCTTCACCTCTGGGGGGTCTGAGGAGGAAAGGAGGAGCGGAAGGGGGAGGGATCAGCCCAGAGGCCCAAGTCCCCTCACCTGACCGCCTCTCACTGAGCTTCCCCTCCCCCGACCTCTCCCAGCCTGTCTTTCCAGGACTCCAAGGCCACAACCCCGACTCCATCACTCACAGTGAAGGGTGAGCTCGAAGGTCAGGGCATTCTCGCCGCCAGCGTTTCTGGCCACGAAGGAATAGAGGCCGGCCTCAGAGGGCTTCAGGCGCGGCAGGGAGAGGGTGGAGGTGTACCTGCATGGGATGGCAGGACATGTGAGGTGAGCCCGGATACGGTCCCCACCAGAACGGTGGGCTCAGGCAGCCGCCCCAACAGGCTTTGTTTTACTTTTGGTAAAGTGTCCAGGGCACGAAGTCCTTGATGGAGCCAGGCACCCAGGCAGGGTGCCAGTGAGACATGGGAAAGCCACAACCCGATTTCCTTAACTGGCTCTCTTATCTGCAGAGCAGTTTTGTTCTGAGGTTTAGTGGAGGCGAGGTCAGTAAAGTGCTGGCCCCGGGAGGCACATCCCAGGCCCCACCGCGTGTACCTGCTTCCACCATCATCTCTGGGCTAAGCCAACGCCCAGCGACCCAGGTCAGTTGCCACCCCTACAGAGGGACTGTAAGAGGAATAAGAAGCAGGATGTGGCCATGGGGCTACAGAAACCAGGGATCAAGCCCTGGTGCTGCCAGTTCTTAACTGTGCAACCTTAGACAAGGGCTGAACCTCTCTGGTCCTTCTCTTCCTTCCCTGTGAGGGCGACACTGATGGAAATTAATTCACAGACTTGACCTGAGGATTCAAGGGTGATGTGTTCAGAGTGCTTGGCATAGCAGCACTCAATTTAATGGTGCCCTTTACTACAGAAGAGACTGGCAGCAAACGCAAATAAGTTATCCTCAGCTGATTCCAGGTAATTGTTTATTTTCTTACTCTCTATTTGAAAATTTATCCATAATGAGCATGCATTGTTTAGGTAGTGGAAAAGTTTTTAAAAAATAAGTGCTAGCAGCCCTGGCCGGTGCAGCTCACTCGCTTGGAGTGCCACCCCGTGAACCAAAAGGCCGCCCTTTCGATTCCTGCTCAGGGCACACGCCTGGGTTGCAGGCTAGGTCCCTGGTCAGGGTACATACAAGAGGCAACCGATCGATGTTTCTGTCTAACGTTGATGTTTCTCTCCCTCCCTTCCCCTCTCTCTAAAATCAATAAGCATGTCCTCAGGTGAGGATAAAAAAAAAATAATAGCAAATTACCAGCTCGTCTTTGGAAGATGTCTGCAGCCACCACCGGCCTAAAACGCACGGTGTCCGGAGGGCGGTCTCGGTCAGACCTTGGGCGTGCAGAACCCCTTGTTCTCTCTCCATGTATCAGCTGTTGTAATAACTAACATTTACCTCTTGCACTGAAAGAATTCAACTTCTGTGGATGACTCAAAGTCGCCGTGATGAACACACCCATCACGTGAGCTAAGTCTGGCGGCCGTTTGCTGCGCAGACGTGTGTGCCTCGCGGTGACTGGCCCTAGGGGACTGTGTTTAAGGGGCTTTCCCTGGTTCCTTTCTGCAGTGTCCCTGTTGCTTATGGATCCCTGAAATCGATCCATAAATTCCCTCTCAGGAGTCTGCAGGATCCAGGTCCAGAACTTCTGCTTTAGGTGAGAGGAAGCTAGAAATTCTGGCCAGAAAGGATAATAGAACTGGGAGGACGAAGATAACTACAGGGGAACACCTTGTAGATTATGATTGACAAACAAGGGTCCAGGAACCAGTGAGCTAGAAAGCGAACCCCAGAGAGTCTGAGATTAGGAAGGTGTCTAAGGAATTCCCTAGCCCAGGGCTAATAAACAGGTCTGCTCTCCCGAGCCGGTTATGATAGGAATACTGTCTGGAAACTGTGTTGAGAAGGACTCGGAGGCTGCATCTCGACTCTACAGAGAGCAGTTCAGGGATATCTGTCATGGTGGAGGGCGGGGAGTGGGGAAGGCGTTATCACACACACACACACACACACACACACACACACACACACACCATTACTTGTCCTGGATCTCACTGTACGCTGTCCTTCAAACAGATCCGGGTAAAGCAGCTATTGTTCTAACCCTTTTGTTGTTAAAGAGCATCCGTGTTCCCCTTAGGAAGGAAACCCCCTTGTTTAGAAAGCTACCTGGTAAGACCACTTTGGATGGGAAAATAAGACCCTGAGGACATAGTCCATGAGGAGACAGAAAAAACAGATTCCTAAACTGTTGTGCCTGCAGGAAGAGCAGGGTTCTGGGAGAAGACGTCATCAGATGGCATTTTATGAGAAGAGTTTGAGCCTGTTGAAGAGTGACCAGTGAGGAATTCTCTGGGCTGGGTGACCACAGGCCTTGAAAGAATTTTTGGATGTATCTGTGATTGGGTGGTGTGAATTCCCTCCACCCCGCCCCCAAACCTGTGTGAGTGGCAGGCACCCTGTGCCGTCATTATTAGGAATGTGTCTAGGAGTAGACATCACAGGGCATCGTCTTCTCCATTTGGATTGGCCACAGAAGAGGAGAATGGACGAGACTGAGAGTTCCCGGATAACCATGAAGACGCACACCCCCAAGAAACAGTAGAATTCTTGAGGGCATTTCCCGAGGGTGTGGGACAGAGGGGGATGCAAATCTGACCTAAATCTCAGACACAGATGACTGAGGTCAAGGGTCCACACAATCGGGGAAAGTGAGACCCAGAAAGGGGAAGGGACTTACTCCACGTCACACAGCAAGGTTGAGACATGACCCAAGTGTCCTGACTCCAGGCTGAAGCAACCCCATCCGGCCGTGGGGCTCCGCAGGTGAAAGTCAGGAGTTCGTACCTGTAAGCACCCTTGACGGTGACAAAATCGAGCTTGGGCTGGTGGTCAAAGAAGGGTCCCCCATAGGTCCAGTTCAAGCCCTGTAGGTCTGGGTAGGCCTCCACTATGACTTGGAGGTTAAGCTTCTCACCCACAGCCACCTCCTGGAGGAGGCTCTGCTCAGAGGTCAAGTTCACGTAGGCACTCTCTGGAAAGCAAAACACACAGAGATCTGGCATTAGTGGGATGATGTCCTGGTTTGTTTGTTCATTTGGTCACCTGCCCATTGATCTGGTCACTCAGCTGGACCCTCCTGCGTGCCTACAATGTGCCAGGACCACAGTCCCTGACTCCAACCAATGCTTGCCTTCTGACACCTCTCTTCCTACCAGCCACCACAGAAGACACTCTTCTCACTGAGTCCCTGGGAGAATCTGGGAAAATTCCTATCCTCCTTGATGCCTTTGTCTCCTTATTTGCATAATTAAGAGGTTGAATATATCTGTGGTTATAACTTTTCGAAAAAATATTTAGTAGTAAAAAACATCTGTATTTTCTTTATCCCATTCCCCCATCCGCTGCTCCTTCTGATGATGATAGTTCAGTCAGTGTGGCTTCCACATCCAGGGCTGAAGTGGGCACGTGACTCAGGCCAACCAATCAAAGTAATGCATCCCATTTGGACCAGTGATTGGTTTGGGGTAGGCGTGTGAGTCCATGAGCCCTGACACTTATTTCCATGAATTTGTTTTGGGAGTCTGAGAAAAGAGAAGACCTCATTCCACTGGGGTTATCATGTCTGGTGCTGCTAGGGGTTCCACAAAAAAAAATGTACAGCTGAGACTTGTGAAAGAACAGATTCTTGTCCACATGATCTGAACACCTAGATCCAACTGTACCTGAAGATCATGTCCATGGGCTTTTTAGCAATAAGACCAATAAAATGCTCTTTTGATTAGGCCAGTTTGTGTTGATTTCTTTTACCTGTACCCAAAAGAGTCATAACGAATTTCTTCTAATTAAATCTTGCATAAATTAAAATCAAGCTACTCTGGGGGTCTGAGGAGGAAAGAAAAAGCAGAAGAGGGAGGGAGTACCAGAAGCCCTAAGTACTCTCAGCATTCCCAGGACACCCCGCACCTCACCCATGATCACACTAGGCGAGCATTGTCTGTTCACATGTTTACATTTCATGAGTGTCCCAGGAAGGAAGGCAGGAAGGAAGGAAGGCAGGAAGGAAGGAATGAAGGGTAAAGTCCAGTAAGGAGCTACTGGATATCAGTCCCAAAACAGAACAAAACAATGCTAACCAGAAATGTGACAATGAACTGTAAGAGCTCCAGGAGGGAGAGGGGGGTTCTGGGAAGGCTCCCCCAGACTTGGCTCCCTAGCCAGGCCTAGGATAAGGGGATTCTAGCAGAGGTATTTTTAATGGTTTCTCCTTCTCTGCCATCAGCTCCCTCCATCTCAGCCCCCTTGTGTACCTCCCTCACCCCAGGACCCCAGCCAACCCTCCCCCACCATCCTGATGCTCACCTACCACCCGGAAGACCATGGAGGTGGAGTGGACGCCCTTCCCATTGATGGCCATGCAGGAGTAGTTGCCAGCATCCTGGAAGCCTACTTGAGTGAAGTTGAGGGTCAGGACTTTGTGGTATTGGTCACTGTAGTAGTCAGTGTGTACAGGGACACTGAGCTGCAGCCAGAAGAAATGGAAATGGCATACCAAGATTGCTTAGGAATGACAAAGATTTGCATTCAAATCCTCATCCTTTATTATTGTCTCCTTTTCCTGGGCAAAGGCCTGATCTCTTGGCCTCAGTTTCTCCACCTGTAAAAGCGGGCTAACACTGGCCCCCTGCTCCTAGGACTACAGTGAACAGTAAATAAGACGTTGCATGCAAATGGCTGTGCATGGCACACAGTAGGCACAGTGGGAGGGCACAGAGTTCTCGGAGGCAGCCTAATGCCATTTCCTCCAGTGAATACTCCCTCTTCCTCCCTCTCTCCCAAAGAAGTCTTTCTGAAATAGCACTTATATCTCTGGGCTTCAAAGGCGGCCTATGAACCTCTTGCTAAGTCAGAAGTGAGCCGACAGCTGGCACCTGTCTACAGGCTTGGGCAAAGGTCATGGGTCAAGGGGGTAGAGTACCACCTCCCCTACCCGCCGCCACAAGCTTCAGTGGCATGAACCTAAACTCTGGTTTTTGACCAGCTACTGACTGCCAGTGAGCCCCCGAGAGAGTCCACTCCCCTCTCTGGACCTGAGCCATGCTCTCAGCCCAGAGAGCCAGCTTACGGTGGGGCTGGGGGCTCCATCCTGCAGGGCCTAACATAGTGGGAAGTTGGGCAGATGTCACTCTGCTGTCTCCCCGGGGACTGACCTTGGTGTTTCCTCGTTGGAGGAGGACTTCAAACTCGACGTCAGCGTCACTGGCTGAGCACACAATCTGGGCAGCCTCTCCTCGAATCCGCACTAGCTCTGCAGGCTCCAGTGTCACAGCCGGGGGCCTTAGGACAGCTGAGGCCAGGGGAAGGGACCCATGAACACCCAGGCCAGAGCTATTGCTCTGCTCCCTGCTGTGGGCCAGGGCCCCCCACCACATTCCCATCCCAGATCTTAGGAAGCACCCTTGATGCTTCTATCCCCAGCCAGCAAGTCTTATCTACTAAATAAACCTTGAAAAGTCCACTTCCCGCCATCACGCCACCTCTCCCTAGTCTCACTGCCATTCTCTGCTCTGGGCCCCTGGAACAGCCACCTAGAAGGCCTCCCTGCTCCCTCTCTGACCCCTCTAATACCCGGACTCCTCGCATCAGCCAAAGTGAGTGCGCTTAAGAAGGGAAATTGGGCCCTGGCCACTGTGGCTCAGTGGATTGAGTGCTGGCCTGAGAACCAAAGGGTCGCCGGTTCAATTCCCACTCCGGGCACATGCCTGGGTTGTGTGCCAGGTCCCCAGTAGGGGGTACTCAAGAATCAACCACACATTGATGTTTCTCTCTCTCTTTCTCCCTCCCTTTCCCTCTCTGGAAATAAATAAATAAAATATTTAAAAATAAAAAAAGAAGGGAAATTGGATCATGCCTTTCTCCTGTGCCAATACCCAATGGCTTCCTATCACTCTCTCGGAACAAAAGTCAAAGTCAAAGTCCTCCCCACATCCCCAGGCCCTGTTACTGACCACCCAAACCCCCGCCGCCTTGTACTCACTGCACGGCAGCCACGCTGGCCCTCCTACCACAGGGCCGTGCGCTCACACCTCCCTCCTGGGATGCTCTGTCTCTCACACTTTGAATGAGTACCTGCTCTCACCCTTCATATCTTTAGCTCAAACGCTCCTCAGAGAAGACTTCTGTGACCAGTTAGCCTCACTGTCTGCCCCCCACCCCCACCCCGTGAAGCACATACATCCAGCTTTCTCTGGCTGGGTTTCTTGTTCATCACAACTGGGCCCCAGCCGCTAGCCTAGTGCCTGACATGTGATCGGCACTGAATTAATATTTGCGTCTGTTGCTGTTGTTGAAAGATGATCTAATCCAGTTTCCCAAGGTCCAGAGACACTAAAGGACACATCCAAGGTCACCGAAAGTGTCATGACAGAGCCAGGGTCCAGGACAGCCCAGGCTCTATAAGATGAAGTTTAGCGAAAGTGCCCTAATGACTTCCTCCACCCATTGAGGGGGGTCCTTTGACTTCCTGGGCACATTTTGTGGCCTCGAGCCCAGGGACCTGATTCCTATCTCAAGCCCAGGTCTGGAGCCTGGGGCCTCCTTATTCACATCAGTCCTTCGAGACACTGGAATCCCATCTACAAGCCCAGCAGGGGCAAGCGGGAAAGGAGCCAGCCTGCACCACCATGCCCCGCCCTTCCGCCCAGTCCAAGCTGTACCATCTGCCCACCACCACTTCCCTGCCGCGCGGCTCGCCGCCCCTCCTTCACGGGCCCAGGACCAGCACCGGGCTGGCACTGAGTGGGAACTCTACGTCTGAGGGTATACAAGAGCTTCGGGCCCTCCTTCCGTTTCTGGAACATTGGAGCCTTTCCCACCTGTTTCCTCTGCTGAAATACATCTTCGAGAGCCACCTCCCTCTCGTCATTCACGCTTCCGTTCAAATAGTGTCCCCACACACTTCAGTCCGTCACCTCGTTTCATGGTTTTCCTAGCGTGTTTCACGATCTGCACTGATTCTGCCCACTGAGTTATTACTTCCACGTGGTCTGTCTCCCTACCCGACATACCTTGCTTGTCTTGTCCCAGTCGGTGCCCCATAGGTGACGGGGTACGATTGGAAGGAAGAAGTGAAAGGAGGGGACACGTGTTACCTCCCATCAGGGCCGGACCCGGCCACCGCTAGCTTGGTGGCCAGCTCTCAGTCCCTGCCCTCCACACCTGGCCTGCCCCACCCCTCCCCATCCTGCCCCACGCACCTTTCCGCACTGTTAGACGGATGCCGAGCGAGGTCACAGTCCTGCCGCCTACTTGAGCGCGGCATTGGTAATCCTGACCCTCAACGAACTTGGCCCTGTGGATCGTGAAGCCACGCTGGGGTGAGAAGGAGTACTTGGTTTTTCCCATGACAGGCCGATTCCGCACTCGCTGCAGGGAGACGCCCGGCTCCAGGGCAGGGTCCGTGAGCAGGCAGGGCAGCAGGGCATCCTGGCCCTCTAACACCGTCACTTCCTCAGCCAGCAAGTTCCAGGGCCGAGCAGGATCTGAGGGCCAGGGGGATACAGGGTTACAACTGCCCTCCCTCTCCCGGGCCAAGTGGTCCCTGGACATTGGTGACAGGAAAACTCAGCAATGTGGATCATTTGCCTGAGGTCACACGATACCAGCGAAGCGCAGCTGATGCTTCAGAGTTGGGGCTTTGGAGCCAAGTCCAGCCCTACTGCTCAATGCTGTGTGATCTTGAGCAAATTACTCAACCCCTCTGAGCCTCTGAAAAATGCACGTAAGTATGGAACCAACCTCATGGGGTCATTGTGAGGACTATATTAGAAACACTGCCATAGGTCCTTGTTCATGGTAGACACTCCAGAAATGTGGAGCTGCTTTTCCATGATTGGGACTATTAAGGCCCAGCCCTCCTGCCCGTTCCTCTTGAGAGTAGGCCCAGAGTCCTCACCTTTAATGTAGAGGTGAATACTGGCGCTGCCCCCCAGGGGATCTCCGGGCTCAGTGCAGTGATAGGTCCCTGTGTTTCTGAAAGTGGCATTTCTTGTCATCAGGATGCTGCCGGAGACATCAGGCACCAGGGTCCAGAAGGGGAAGGAGGTGGGGCCGTCCCATTCCACGCTGCCATTGCCCACGCATCGCAGGACCACCGTCGTGCCGGGCATCACGACCAGCTCAGCGACATCGGGTTCTATCACCGGGATCCCTTGAGCTGGTGGAGAGAAGACGGCAGACAGAAGTGAGGCCCGAGGGGGCGCTCCCTGCCTCTGAGACGGGTGCTCCCCTGGCAGGGGCGGTGCTGGTGCTCGGTCCCACCGCGACTTGCACGATGACCTGGAACAAGTCCCTGCCCCTCTCTGGGCATTTGCTCAGCCCCCACCCCAAATCTGCTCGGGGATGGACTGATGTCTCTTGGCCTTTCTTGGCCTTTCTCCCAGCCGCTGCCCCAGCTATGATGGCATCGTTCTCCCCAGGAGCAGATTTCTTCTGCCTCCTGAAGTGGGCGGCAGACTTACTGCCGGATCAGGGCCTGGCTCAAAGCAGGGGCTCAGACAAGGGAAGGAGGAGACAGATGAACGAAGTTCATGGCAAAGTCCTCTCACTTAATTCATATGGGGACAGAGAAGAGGTGTAGGATCTTGGCCCAGTGGGATTAAAAAGTCTGATTATTCTGTCGTGCCCACTCCCACCACTGGTCTGGAGCACAGTGGGATGGGTTAGAGGCTCTGTGCCTCAGTTTCCCCACCTATAAAACGGGGACAATAATTGTACCCATCTATTGGGTTGTCAGGAGGTTTAAATGCCTAGGAAGCCTTTAGAATGTCACCTGTCACCAAATAAAGAGTAAAAGTGAGCCATTATGTTTATTATCTAGTCTACCCCCACACCTCAGCACTGCTGTGTTTACAGGATTGCCGATCTCTTTTAAGGAACATTTTCTTGAAGGAGAAAAGAGAACTTAAAACCCATATCAGGCCCTCCCGGGAAAAAGGCCCGTTGCCTCTGCAGGGTCAGCATTTCTCCAGGGCCTAAAATAGGGGCAAAGGAGGGAAGTGAGAGCCGATTCGGGGCCTTGGAGGGGCTGCCAGGCGCGCTGGCCTGGGCCGGCGGAAACACACTGCTGGCGCCTGGCGTGGCCCCCAGTTTCCGCTCTGCCTGTGGCCCTTCTGCCTGGGATGCTCTCACTTCTGCTTCCTGGCCTCCTAGCCGCTGTCCCCTCTCTGGGGGAGAGATTCAGGAGAGGCAATCCCACCTGCTGGGCATCAGAACACCCCGGGCTGCAGGGCCTGGCTCTACCGCTGACCCCCTGGCAAGGGCAACCCATTGGCTCTGAGGGTGGACCCCATGGATGTCCAGCCTGGAGGGCGTCGGGACTTCTCCACCATCCTGCACACAAGCTCCTAAATGACTCTGTCCGCCTCTGCCCCCACCTTTGACCCCTGACTCAGAAAGATGTTCTCTGTCAAATGACTTCGGGAAGGTTTCATTTATGTTTCGATTTTGTACCCATCAGAGGTGTGCAGCCCCTCTGCCTGAGCTTCCGATCAACATAAAGGATTGGGCGAACTGGTGGATGCTGCCGAGGCCAACACCCGGGGGCGTAGCCCTCCTGTGCCCTGTGAGCACCAGGGAGGGGGCAGCGACGTTCCTGGTGGGCTGTCTGCCCCATTCCAGCAGCAGCGACACAGGCCCTGGGCTGGGGGTGGTATTGCAGGGAGCAGCCTGGACTCTGGGGTTGTACCATCTGCCTCTGAAACCTGGTTCGCCTAATAGGCCAGGTGGGTGCCGTCAGCTCTCCAACCTCAGGGGATTCTTGGCTCCAGCAAGAGGCTCTGTTCTGGGCTATGCTTCCATTGCTGCATTTCTAACATCCCTTCTGGGCTTGACATCCTAATAGCTAAAGTTGGTAACCTTTGTAGTTCAGAGCCTGTGGCTATAACACCTGTGATCTTGTATTGTGTTCCCCTTCTGCATCCATCTGGTACCACAGGCACCTCTCCCACCTCCCCTGCCGTGTTCTCTAGTCCACCCTGTGACCTCCTGGAAATGTGGTCAGAGAGAGGCATCTGTCTTGTGTTGTCCTGCCCAGATGTCCTAGACATTCACGCAGAACAGAGCTGACACCCTGAATCTCTGCCTCCCCCCACCCCCTGCCACCAGCTTCCCTCCTACGGTTTGGCTAGGGGGAAGGGAAGGCCTGCTCAGGCCCTGTCCTCCCCCCGGGCTGAGACTGGGGCATGGTGGACATGGACCGAGGCCCCCTTCCGCACCTGTCCAAATTTCATCCTCTCATCTCAGCTCCCAATTCTCCCCATACCCCAAACCTCCCTTCTGCCCACTTACCCAACAGACCCATTTGTCACCAGCTCCCAGGAAGTCCCTCAATCTTGACTCCTCTCCCCCAGGACACACACACGGCACACCAAGGCCTGGGACACAGTCCCTCCTCAACCCTGGGTCTTAGCAAGCTTCTCCTCCTCTCAGGCGCTCTGACCCTGTTCCCCGGCTCCCTCACAGCAGCTCCCCACATCCCTGCTCACTCACTTCTTATCTCTCCATCCAACCCTTTACCCAAGCCTTCCAAGGAAGGACCACTGCCCCTTTGGGCCTTTCCAACTCAGGTCCTGCCTGCAGTCAGTGAGCCACAGGCTGGCAGAGCCACCAGGGCCTCTCTCGTGTAGGTCTGGACCAGTGGCCCTGGCATCTCTTAGGAGCTTGTTAGAAATGCAGAGTCGCAGGTTGCACCTGAAACCTGCTGAGTCCGAATCTGCATCGTAACAAGAACCCCCCGGTAATTTGTATGCACAGTCGAGTTTGAAAGGCTTTGCTTTCATCTAGCCCATCTCTGCCCCCAACACCTGCCATTGAATAGATGTGGACACTGAAGCCCTGAGAGCATCAGCGGCTTGTTCAGGACACAGTGTGTCAGCTGAGCTGGAAGTGATCCACAGCCCTGGCCAAGCCGCTTCCACCCCTTTATCACCTCTCCAAAACCAATAGCCACACACCTGCAGTCCAAGCTGGGGAGATGGAAGCACAGAGAGTGGGTACATTTGGTGAGGGGTTGGGGTTTACAGAGTCCTTCCACAGGAGCCCCCCATCACACCACCCCCTGCCCTCACCCAGGGCCCTCGGTTCTGCTCTTACCATGCCAAGCGGTGGCCACCAGCAAGACCAGCAGAGGCCCCGGGCCCATGGCTTCCGTGGGGCGGCGACAGCCTGATGCAGGGCTTCAGGGCGAGCAGGCGCTGGGCTCCCAGCTGCTGGCTCTGCAGGGACCAGGAATGCCGGCTGGACCCGTTCCTCTGCACTCCACCCACTACTTGTCTTGTTTCCCTCTTCCTCCTCCTCCTCACGCTGATCCCCCTTCTTCCCCTTTTAGCAGGGCACGACAACCACAGAATTTGGAAATCTTGGGTCTTCAGAAGAAAACAAAGCCATGACCCCCAGGGGGCGGGGTTGGAGGCTAGATCGGGGCCAGCCTGAGCCTGAGGGGGCTGGCGAGGCTTGGGGTCCTTCTGAAGCCACCTCCAAAGAGCCCTGGCAGAAGAGTCACTCCCCCAAGATCAAGCAGTCTGCCTGTCCCATCACTAGCACAAATAGGCATTTTCAGAGTGGCCAGGTGGCTCTGGGTAAGCCAAAAGAGAAGTTAGGTTGGTCTGGGACAACGTGATATGATAGCAAGAAGCTTCCATTTACAGGACACTCACCAGCCAAGCCCTTTACATTCATGATCTCCTTCTGTCCCCACAGAAACTTTATCTGGCAGGCACCGCTATCATTCCCATTTCACAGGTAGGAAAACTGAGATTCAGAGAGCGCCAGCACTTGAAACGTGCCCATAACTGTGCAGTTTCCAAATGGTGGAGGTGGGACTTGGATCCAGGCAGCCTGGTTGTAGAACTGCCTTTCGATGGATTCATTGTTAGTTATTTGTTTATTTTAACTAAGAGTCTAATTGTGCTACTATAGTTCTTAAGAAAAAAGGAGCATTCCTCTGCCCCTTCCTTTCCTGGAGGCAAGTGCTTTTACCCCGTTTAGTTGATCTCTTAATATTTCCTTTCTTGTTTCTAAATAACATGATGGTAAAGTTACTTCCTGAAACTAAAAAGTCCCAATATAACATTGGCCCAGGAAAATGATCATTCTTTCCATGTACTGAGATATGTGTAATATATTTTGTATATACATGTTTTCTTTTTTTCAGGAAAGTGTTTTGAACTTTTAGTAATGATGAACACCAAAAACTGACTCAAGAAGAAATAGAAAATCTGAATAGACCTATAACTAGCAAAGAGATTAAATCAACAGTGAAAAGCCTTGCAACAAAGAAAAGCCCAGGACCAGACAGCTTCCCTGGTGAGTTCTACCAAACACTAAATAAGAATTATTCCCAATTATTTTCTAACTCATTCAAAAAAGAGATGAGAAAACACTTTTGAACTCAACGGGACCAGTAGTACCATGACACTGAAGCCCAGTGAAGACATCACAAGAGAGACAATTAGACCAATCCCTCTTATAAATATAGATGCAAACATACTCAGCCAAAATTCTAGCAAAGTAGATCCAACAATACAGTAAAATGATTGTACATATGACCAAGTGGGATTTATTCCCGAAATGCAAAGATGGTTCAACATATGAAAATCAATCAAATGCATCACATTTAGTAGAATGAAAAAAATCCCACATGATCATGTCAATTGATGTAGAAAAAGCCTTTAACAAAACCTAGCATGCTTTCATGGTAAAAGACAAAATAAACTCAGAGTAAAGCACATTATTCTTCACATGATTAAAGGCACATATAAAATATGTACAGCTAACTCAATGGTGAACAATGAAAGCTTGCCCCTTGCTCCACTCCCCTTGCTCAGGTCAGAAACAAGACTAGAATAATGCTGTCTTCCGAGCCTCTTCTGTTCGACATGTACTGGAAGTTCTAACCAAAGCAATCACAAAGAAAAAGAAATAAAAGGCATCCAAATTAAAAAGGAAAGTGTAAAACTATATGTATTCATAGATGACATGATCTTACATATAGAAAAATTCTAGAGAATCTACCAAAAAAAAACAAAAACAAAAACACAACCCTACTAGAGCGAATAAATAAATTCACCGAAGTTGCAAGATACAATATCAACACAGAAAAACTCCACTGTATTTCTATGCACTAGCAATGAGCAATCCAAAAAGAAAATGTTTTTACAAATTTTATTTGCAATAGCATCTAAATGAAGAGAATGCTTTGGAATAAATTTAACCAAAAAAATGTAGGACATATATACTGGACACCTAAAACACTACTGAGAGAAATCACAAAGACTAAATAATAGAAAGACATTTTATGTTCATGGATTGGAAGATTTAATATTTTAAAGAGAGCATATTCCCCAAAGTAACCTACAGATTCCTATGCAGCCCCAATCAAAATCTCAATGGCCCTTTTATCAAAAATGGGAAAGCTGATTTTCAAACACATATGAAATTTCAAGAGACCCCAAATAGTCAAATCAATCTTGAAAAAGAACAGTTTAGAGTCACACTTTCCAATCTCAAAATTAACTACAAAGCTATAGAAATCAAACAGTGTGATATCAGCATAAGGATAGAGCTGTAGAGCAACAGAATAAAAAGTCCAGAAACGGCCCTGGCTGGTGCGGCTCAGTTGATTGGAGCATCACACTGCAACCAAAGGGTCGTGGGTTTGATTCCTGGTCAGGGCACATGCCTAGGCTGTGGGTTTGATCCCCAGTCCAGGTGTGTACAGGAGAAAACTGATTGATCTTTCTCTCTCCCATCCACGTTTTTCTCTCTCTTTCTTCTCTCCCTTCCCTTCTCTCTAAAAGCAATGAGAAAATAAATTCCTCAGGTGAGGATATTAAACAATAAATAAAAGAAAATCCAGAAATAAGCATTTATATCTATGATCAATTGATTTTCAACAAGGTCCCCAAGACATTCAATATAAAAGAGTTCTGGTCAAGATAGCATAGTAGGTGGACACTGTACTCAACTCCTCCAACGACCACATCAAAATTACAACTAAATTATAGAACAATCAACCTAAAAACCATCTGGAGACTAGCTGAACAGATGTCCTATAACTAAGGATAAAAAGAAGCCAGGCTGAGACTGGGGCAGTTATGTAAAAGAAGTTGGCGCCATACCTGTGTGGTGGTTGAGAATCCAGAGGGAACTCTCGGCTACAATGGTCCCCCTCCTCCTTAGAAGTGAGGGGTCTCAGCTCCATGCCAGCTCCCCAGCCTGGAGCACCAGTGCCGGGGAGAGGAGCCCACATCACTACTGGCTGTGAAAATCAGATGGAGTCTATCTGCCCGGGTGACAGGGAGGGCTGCTGCAAACCCGGGTGTCTTCTATTTTTTTTTTTTTTTTTTAATGTGCGTGTATTGATTTTAGAGAGAAAGTTAGGAGGGAGAGGGGGTGGGAGGGAGGGAGAGAGAGAGAGAGAAAGATTGATGTGAGAGAGAAACATCGATCAGTTGCCTCTGGTATACGCCCCCACTGGGGATGGAACCTACAACCTAGGTATGTGCCCTGATGGGAACTGAACCCTTGATCTTTCGGTTTATAGGAAGATGCTCCAACCAACTGAGTCGCACCCGCCAGGGCCCCGGGCATCTCCTTAAAATGCCAGTGCGCAAACTCTAGCTTGCAGGCACTCACCTCGGGCTCCAGGAGTGGCACCAGAGACACAGGGAGAAAGTGAGTTGCAAGTCTTCAGAGCTAGGGCTGGAGGGACAGCCACCACTCTCCGGGACTTGACCAAATCTGAACAGTCACTGGCTCCACCCTCATGAATTCCTGAGACCCTGACCCACATCAAAGGTCCACAGGCCCCAGGCGGTGGTGAGTCTTCTGTGCACTCTGGAGAACTTTGCTGATTGGCCTCAGGCTCAGCACTGGCGAAGCTGTATAAGCTGATAAATACCATTCATCACGTGCACGTAACTCCGTGAGACCCCACCCCACCCAACTCCTGCACAACCTGAGGCTCTTTCAACAAGACCCGGCCTGGGCTCCCACAGACTTTCTTTAAAAACTCAGAATTCAAGCTTGGGATGTGCCCACAGACGTACAGGGATAAACTGAGTTTGTGTGGCTTCAGGGTGAAGGCTGGAGGGACAGCTGCCACTGTGCCTGTGCTGAGCTCTCTCCCCACACAGCTGACAGTTGACATTGCCTGTGTGGATCCCTCCCAGCACACGGCCAACACCGATCCTGCTTAGCCTGGTGAATTGGTGTAGCCCACCAGCTCCACCCTGACGACTCCCCGGACCCCCACCCCACCCCCATCTTGTGCATAGCTCTTTTGTGGCTTCAGGGTGAGAGAGGGAGGAAAGGCCACCGCTGTCTCCGTGTGGAGCCCTCACCCCACACGTCCAAACCTGATTCTGCATTTGCTTGGTGACTCCACTAACTGCACCCTCACGACCCTTGAGACCCTGCCCCACTGCCAGCTGGCAGGTGGCAGCAGGTCTCAGGGTGCCTTGGGCCTTTTGATGGCCTGCCCCAGGCCCAGTACTGGTTCACAGTGTAGCTTCTTCTATGCACATCCAGGCCCAGCACAGGCAGCTACCAGCCACGTGTCACTTTGTAGCTCCTAACAGGCTACCCTATGCCAGTCACTTGGAGTATCTCACACTGACCTGACCTGGAGCCACCCAAGAGTCCCCAGAACCAACACACACAGTAGCTCGTTCAGTCTACAGCAGAGCATGACCCAATCAGCTCCACAGCGCACACCCACAGGGTCGTCTCAGCAGGCACCAGATGCTGCTGGGGTGAATCCATCTGCATGGAGTCTGCCCCAGCACGACAGACCATGTGCTGTGGTCGTGGACAGTTCTCACAGCCACGCAGCCTGAGGGCCAGTCCCACATTGCCAACAGCAACCAAGGTGCAACTGCAACAGGAGGGCAAGCACACCGCACGTGAGAGACACTCCTGGAGCACTCAGATCAGGTGACCAGGGAGACTGTGTCCCTGGGGCCCACAGGACACCCACTACATAAGGCCACCATGCCAAGACTGGGAGACATAGCAGATCTACCTAATCTGTCTAATAGGTAGAAACAAATACAGAAAGACAGTCAAAATGAGTAGAAAAAGAAACTTCTCAAATGAAAGAACAGGAGAAATCTCCAGGAAAAGAGCTAAATGAAATGGAGGCAAGACATCTGTCAGATACAGAGTTAAAAATACTGGTTATAGGATGTTCAAGGAACATGGTGATAACTTCAACAAAGAGGTAGTAAGCCTGAAAAAGGACACGGGAATCATAAAAAGAGAACTAGTCAAAATGAAGAATACAATGATTGAAAGGAAGAGTGTGTTTGGAAGAATCCACAGCAGATTAGACGAAGCAGAGGGTCAAATCAGTGGTTTGGGAGACAAGGTAGCAGAAAACACCCATTCAGAACAGCAAAAAGAAAAGAATTTTAAAACAATGAGGATAATTTGAGGGACCTCTGGGACAACATCAAGTGTAACAACATTCACATCATAGGGGTACCAGAAGGAGAGGATAGAGAACATGGGATTGAGAACCTATTTGAAGAAATAACGACTGAAATTTTCCCTAATCTGATGAAAGAAATAGACAAACAAGTTCAGAAATCACAGAGAGTCCCAAACAAGATGAACCCAAGGAGGCCCACACCAAGACACATTGTAATTAAAATGGCGAAGTTAAAGACAAAGAGAGAATCTTAAGCAACAGGAGAAAGAGAGTTTCTTACCAGGGAAGTCCCATAAGACTGTCAGCTAATTTCTCAACAGAATCTTTTCAGGTCAGAAGGGATTGACACAAAATATTCAAACTGATAAAAATCAAGGACCTACAACGAAGACTACTCTATCCAGAAAGGCTACCATTTAAAATTAAAGGAGAGAGAGAATGAGCTAACCAGATAAGAATAAGCTAAAGGAGTTCATCACCACCAAACTAGTATATAAGAAATGTTAAAGAAATTTCTTTAGGAAGAAGAAATAAAGAAAAAAGAACATAAATATGAATAATAAAGTGCAACAACTACATATCTATCAATAATCACTTTTACTGTAAATGGTTTAAGTGCTCCAATCAAATGACATAAGTAGCTGAATGGATAAGAAAACAAGACCCATAAATATGCTGTCTACAAGCGGCCCACTTCAGATAAAAAAATAAAACACACACACAGAAACTGAAATTAAAATGATGGAAAAGATATCCCATGCAAATGGAAACAAACAAAAAAGCTGGAGTAGCAATACTTTGACAAAATAGAATTTTAAACAAAGGCTATAATAAGAGACAAAGAAGGACATTACATAATGATAAGGGACACAATCATAAAGGAATCAATCCAACAAGAGGATATAACCCTTGTAAACATTTATGCACCCTATATCAGAGCACCTAAATATATGAAGCTAATCTTGATGGACATGAAGGGGGAGATAGACAGTAATAGAAGAAGACTCAACACCCATTGGAATCAATGGATAGATCTTCCAGATGGAAAATGAACAAGGGAAGAGTGGCCTTAAATGACACCCTAGATCAAATAGATTTAATTGATATTTTTAAGGAATTTCATCCCAAAGTAGCAGAATATACTTTCTTTTCAAGTGCACATGGAATGTTTTCCAGGATAGACCTCATGTTAGGCCACAAAGCAAGTTTCAATAATTTTTTCTTATCCTCACTTGAGGACATTTTCATTTGCTTTTTTAGAGAAAGGAAGGGAGAGGGAAACATCAATGCAAGGGAAGCATTAATCAGTTGTCTCTGTACACACCCAGCCCGGGGATCTGGACCCAGATCGAGGATCATACACGTCCAGACTGGGGGTTGCATGCTCCCATACCCAGACTGGGCATGAACCCACAACCTATGTATGTGCCCTGACTGGGAATCGAACCTGCAACCTTTCGGTTACAAGATGACGCTCCAACCACTGAGCCACACCAGCCAGGGCAGTTTCCATAAATTTTTAAAAATTGAAATCATATAAAGAATAGTCTCTGAACACAATGGTATGAACCTAGAAATAAATTAAAAGAAGAAAATGGAAGCCCTGGCTGGGTAGCTCAGTTGGTTGGAGCATCGCCATGTGCACCAAAAAGTTGCAGGTTCTATCCCAGTCAGTTCACATACGTAGGTTGCAGGTTCAGTCCCTGGTGGGGGCATGTACAGAAGGCAATTGATTGACGTTTCTCTCTCACATCAATGTTTCTCCCTCTCTCTCTCTCCCTCTACCTCTCTCTCAAAAATAATAAACATATTCTTAGGTGAGGATTAAAAGAAGAAGAAGAGAACTGAAAAACACACTAAAACATGGAGGCTAAATAACATGTTATTAAACAATAGTGGGTTAACAATGAGATCAAAGAAGAAATCAAAGGTATCTGTGAGGCAGGATAGTAAGAAGCTAGAAAAATTCCTGGGCAAGTGGAACGGGGAAACTGAGACAAGAAAATTAAATAAGGCCAAGTAGTTTGAGCAACTTACAGCCAAACTGGTGAATTGCAAGACCTTATCTCCCCTTACCAAGTACACTTGAGAGCAAATAGTTTATACCTCTCCTCCCTAAACAGAGAATACATAGCTTTAATCATCCTGGTCTGAGAAATAGAGAACTCAATGAATGCCACATGTGCCCAAGGACAGAGAAGTTAGGGAACAAATAACAAAAACCCCATTAGAGCCAGACAGAGGTAAAAGTAAAACAAGAAAGCAGGGGCAAAGAATAATCCCAAACTCCCCTGTACACTCATTTTGATGCATCAGCATATTGAAAATGCATCTGGAGAACTGATGAATATTCTGCTGAAACCCTCCCCTAAGATTCTCACCCACAGAAGAGAAATAAAACCCCAAAAACAAAGAACATCAGGGCTGGCTCACTCTAGGGCATGCCCTTGCCCCTTCCAGGGCATAAACTTTTTACTTTGTCCTAGACTCTAAGGGCCCCCAGGAGATTGCAGCCAGGGGAGCAGCAGGCAGTGACAGCTTGACCCAGGCTTAACCCCCTGATCCTGTCTCCAAGGCCCCCCTTTCTCTCTGACTTCTCAATAAGCTAACCACAGCCCTGCCCTGGTTCACTTCTGTCTCTGTGACCTTCACTTCCCAGTGAGCCGACAGCAGCCCTGCCTTGGCTCACTTCTGTTGCTTCTCCTACCCTAAGCCTTTCCTGTGTTTTACTGTCCCCAGCCTTAACAAGCATACTGTCAAAATCACCTGGACTCATGTTGTGAAATCTCTCCTGTGGGAAGTCAAGAACCCACACACTGCAGGCAGGCCTGAGGCAGACCCTCTCCAGGCCAATCCCTGTTCAGTAACACCCAAAATGAAACAAATGAAAACTGAAAACACAATGGCGCCCAAATGGAGACAAATGAAAATGGAAACACAATGGCCCAAATCTATGGGACACAGCAAAGGCAGTCCTAAGAGGGAAATTCATAGCCACAAAGGCCTACCTCAAGAAACAAACAATCTCAAATAACCCTTTCCTTACACCTAAAGGAACTAGAATAAGAACAGCAAACAAAGCCAAAAATGAATAGAAGGAAGGAAATAATAAAGATCAGAAGGGAAATAAACAAAATAGAATCTAAAAAAAAAAACAATACAAATGACCAATGAAACCAAGAGCTAGTTCTTTGAAAAGGTAAACAAGATTGACAGACCTTTGACCAGACTCATCAGGAAAAAGAGAGAGGACCCAAATAAATAAAAGCACACCTGTCAGAATGGCTACCATCAATTAATCAACAAGCAGCAAGTGTAGGCGAGGATGTGGAGAAAAGGGGACCCTCGTGCACTGTTGGTGGGTCTGCAGACTGGCGCAGCCACAGTGGAAAACAGCCTGGAGGTTCCTCAAGAAATTAAAAATAGAACTGCCTTATGACCTAGCGATTCCACTGCTGGGAATATTTCCTAAGAAATCCAAAACACTAATTTAAAAACTGCTTCTCCTCTCAGCCATAGCCCACTTCCCAGCACCACCCGCTGGTTGGAGTTACGTCCGCTCACTTCCCGATGTTTGCCCTGCGTGTACAGCCTTGTCCACGTATCCATCCATATTTTTCCATCCACCCACCCGTCCATCCATTTATCCACACTCTATCCCACGCTATTTTTGCACTGGGGCCTGGGTTTCATCACTTGCCAACAACACATCTTAGAAATCCTTCCATGTCAACACACAGAGATCTACCTTGCTTTATAAAGTGCGGCACTGCAGTCATGGTACGAAGATATCATAGTTTATTTCAGCATTTCTCTACTGAATGGAGGCTTTAGTTACTTTAGATCGTCCCCCCTTGCAAACGACGTTGCAGTGAACACCCTTGCACATGAGTCTTGGAGCAGGACCCAGTCCTAGAAGGGGGGTAGCCGGGTCAGCGCGGAACGTTGTTGAATCGCCCTCCAAAAAAACCATGTGGATGTGCCGGTGCACGGGAAACCCAGCTTCACTACATTCTTGCTGACAGCAGGTATTATTGACTTTGAAAGTATTTCCCAAACTGATAGAAAAGCAAATGTTATTTCATTGAGATTTTAATATGCATTTCCTGGGTTAAGGGGGAAGCGAACATTTTTTCACTTGTGCATTGGCCATGTGGATTTCTTGTACAAATATGAGTATTCTTTGTCCATTTTCCTGTTTGTTTCTTGTCTTTTATGGATGTATTAGGACTGTTTATGGTCTCTGCAGTGTGTCTATTAGTCGATTGTCATATACTCTGGGGATGTTCTCTATCTGTCTACAACCTCTCTTTCACCTTTCTTTCCTGGCGTCCTTACTTACACAGATTGTACTTTACACGTAGTCCAGTCTGTTGTCTTTTCATTCCTGGCTTCTGAGTTTCGTATCTGGCTTAGGAGGGGTGAGCTGTTTACTGTTTGTAAGACACTTTCATTCTGATGTTTCATACAGGCCCGGGCCACAGGGACTCGGTGGGTGACGTACTTACTGCCTCCACTGTAGAGATAAGGACAGGGAAGGTCAGAGAGGGTCACTTATCTTGTGTCGCACAGCTACTGAGGGGAAGACCCAGATGCGGAATTGGGATCCTCAGGGTCTCACATCCAAGTCGGCACTTCCTGCTGCCCAGGCCGTTGGGCCAGCACCATGTCCCACGGCCCCACAGCACTCCTGGCGGTCCCCTGTGTGCATCCTGCAGTCGGGGAGCTGGAGCCCTTGCTCCCCTCCTAGGGGACACAGACTTGCTTCCCTGGGGACCTGCCGGAGGCTCCGGTGCTGCCCTCTGGACCCCCAGGCAACTGTTCCCTGTGCTTCGACTGGCCTCCAGCGATGTGGGGTAGCCGTGGTTCCAAGAGGCACGGCGTCTCCAGGTCGTGCACTCTGACCTCTTAGGTCCTCCCGGGGCGTGGTCTCCAAACACACCGGCTTACCCTCACTCTCATCAGGCCTTCAACAATGTGCAGCGCCATCCACGTGACATTAACTTTTTCAAGTCTAGCCCTTTGTGGTGACAGGGGCACCATCAGATGCCACGGGGGCAGAGAGGGTGGAGGGGCCGCCAGGGCCTCAGAACAGCAGCTGCGGAGCTGGGCCTCGGATGAGTCCTCTGGGCAGAAAGGAAGTCCAGCAGAGGGACTAGCGTGGAGGCCAGAGAGGGTGAAAAATCAGGGCTCCCTGTGGCTGGCCAGAGGGATGGAGCAGAGGTGGAGGTGGGAGGAGGTGAGCTTCAGGTGCAAAGGGTCCTGGACACCTGGCTGTGGTTCTTAATGGGAACTTCTGGAGAGGGGGTCTCTGGGGACAGCCCAGGGACTCCAGCCTCAGGATTGCAGGGGCACCTGCTAAAATACAGATCCCAGAGCCTTTCCAGTCCTGCTGAGTTAGGGGTGCCTGCACAGGTGACAGGGGATGCTGATGCTCACCAGTGACGCAAAAGCTCACCAACGGCCTCCAGGATCACCTCTCATGTGCAGGTACAGTTTGTGTCTGATCTCAGGGCAGGATGCTCAGCTTGCCTGGGATTCTTACACAGGCCCTGAGACGGGCCGGCAGAGGTGCCTCTCAGGTGGAGGGCGATGAGGTAAAGAAGGGATGTGGTTTGCAATGTGGGCTGTAGGCCACCTCAGCAGAGCCCACTTTGTCCCCAAGATCAGAGGAAGCTGCTTGCCCTGTTAGTCTGTCTACCTGGCTAACTCCTATAGCTCCTCAGACTCCCTACCTCCAGCAGGCCTCCCTGACCCTGGCAGAAGAGCAGATGTCCTTCCTATGCATCCCAGGCCACCTGACCTTGCCCCTCTCCCAGTACTTGCCTCAAAGGTTGATCACGACCTCACCGTGTCAGGCAGTGTGCCCAGCACTCTTTGGAGATTTCTCATTGAATCCTCAACCCTAGAGGTACATGTGGTTATTATCCCAAGGCTCAGAGAAGTTAAGTCACTTGCCCAAGATCACACAGCTGGCGAGGGTATTTCTGCCTCCTGAGCCTGTAGTGTGCCAGACTGTTCTGGTCCACTGACTTTAGATGTCTGAAGGATGAATGAGTCAAAGAATGAATGCAGTGTTGCAAAACTCTGTGAGCAGGAAGGGACTCTGTCCTCTTGGGAATATGGCATTTGGAAGCCTGACATTGTCTAAGCGTCGTTTATGTGCCAGGCACCATGCCAGACTCTCTGTGTATTTACCTCATTTAACTCTCTCACTCATGAAGCTGGTTCTATTAATTATCCCCATTTTGCAGATGAGGAAACCGAGGCTCAGAGAGGTTAGGTCACTTGCCCAAAGTCCCAGAGCCAGCAGACGGCAGAGCTGGCTGTCCAGCCTGTGCTAATGACCTCCATGGTGCACAGGGTGACCCTGGGTCTTCCCCAGCAGCGAGCCTGCTGAGCACCAGTGGATGTGGGGTGGAAGTGCAGTGAACCCTGACACAGTGATGCTGCCAGGATGGTGACGAGCAGGGATCCCAGACTGACATCACTCCTTCCTGTGGCAGAGGAATTTGAGAAGGGTTTGCATGTCAACCCAAGGATTAAGAAATCCTGAGGCAACTGTGTGGGCCATATCACGCTTCTGCACAGACTGGGGGCCCGACCCCCATGCCCCTGCCTGGCTCCTGCCTCCTGGTAACTCCAGGCCCCGTGGCCAGCCCAGCTTAGCCCCACCCTCCCGATCCCTCAACCGCAGCCCTAGCCCATGCCCTGGGAACAGCCCGTGCCTGGCAGATGATGGGAACTTGCTCAGTGCTGGATGCGTGAATAAATGAGCAAACGGATGAACAAATGAAGAGAGAGTAGAAGGAATTTTTTGATCTCAGAAAACATTGGGTGACTTCTTCATGGGTTGGCCCTGTTTGGGGCCCAGGAAGGGGAAGGCTCGGGGCTCTCCCTGCTGTCAAGGCACCCACTGCCCTGCTGGGAGGTAAGACAAGCACCCAGGTTGGAGGACTACGTTGCAGGTGATCACACTGACATGGACTGATACTGACATGATTGACCAGCCAAACAGGGACCACTGAGACCCGAAGGGGTGGTACTAACAATGGCACTATCCCAGGGCACGAACAGGGGCCGTTCTGAGTCGCCCTGCCATTGGGCCCCCTCTTTGCGCCAGTCCCCAGGCTCAGCGCTTTGCACGGGCTTCGCATTTGGGCCTCACAGCCGCTTTCGGGGAGAGCTATGCTTACCCCACATTACAGACCGGGAAACACAGGGTCAGCAATGATAAGTGTCCTGCCCCGGGTCACACAAATGATAGGTGACAGAGCTGGATTTGAACCCAGGAATTTGGCCTCAGAGCCCCTGTGTTTAACCAGCTGCCCTTGGCAAAGGGTGGGACTCTCAAAGGTCAAGGTAGAAGGGGGCAGCCTGGGCCTTGGAGCCAGACAGACCAGGAATTGCATTCCCCACTCCTAGCTGTGTGACCACAGCCAGGCCCCTGGCCTCTCTCAGTTTCTTCATCTGTAAAATGAGAGAGAGGTTACTGACTCAGATCCAGTGAGACAATGATGCAGGCAAAGTGCATTCACCAGATACTTGTTGAGCATTTACTCTGTGCTTGGCCCTAGAAAAACAGGGGTGGACATGGCAGGCATGGTCCGTCCCCTCTGGAGCTCACCACCTGGTAGCAGAGCCAGAAGAGGAACCAGGACATAGGGGAAGCTGCAGGACGTCCTGGGAGCACTGAAGAGGGGAGTCCAGGAAGAGTCTGCCTAGGCTGAGGCTGGAGAGTGAGGAGTTGAGGGGAGGTGCAGGGAGGAATGGGGAATATTCTGGGAAGGAGAGACACATGGTAAAGCCTAGAGGGAGAGAGTACATTCGACAGCTAGGGACTGAGTGTGTCGAACAGACATGGGAGCCAGTCAAAGGCACAAACACTGGACTAGGAAGAGAAGTCAGTTCCAGCTGAATGATCAGGAAGGCTTCTTGGGGGAGGTAGCTTTGTGCTGGGGCTGGAAGTTAGAGCAAGCGTTTGCCCTTTAGCCACAGGGAACTGGGCATTCTAAGTAGTAACAACAGCATCAACACAAAGTGCAGAGGTTGAGCGTCTGCACAGCAAACAGTGGTCAACGAACTGAAAAGGCAACTTACAGAACGGGAGAAAATATTTGCAAATCATAAGTCTGATAACAGCTTAATATCCAAAATACAAAGTCTATACAGAAAAAGTCCAGCCATTGTTAATAAAACAAGAATGTTATGCACGACATCGATGTAACCTGGCACCCAGGAGAGTGGACCAGAATGCGTATGCGTGAACAATAACAACTTCACTGTACCAGTCAGTGGGGGCGGTAGAGGCCCTTGAGTGAGTGTGTGCACTGTGTGGCCGTCACATTCAACTGACTGAGTGAGTAGAAGAAAGAACCTGCATCAAATTTTGCATTAAGCTTGAACATTCCTCTGCAGAATCTATTAGGATGATTTAGAAGGCCGCAGCTCTGGGCAACTGGTGATTGGCAGCTTCATCACGACAACGTGCCCGCTCATGCATCACGTCTCATGCAGAGTTTTTGGTGAAACGTCAAATTACCCAGGTGACTCAGCCCACCTGCAGCCCAGATTTGGCACCCTGCGACCTCTGGCTTTTCCCAAAACTAAAATCACCTTTGAAAGGGAAGACACTTCAGACCATTGATGAGATTTGGCAAAATACAACAGGGAAGCTGATGGTGTTTGGGAGAGCTGTGTGAGGTCCCAAGGTGCCTACCTTGAAGGGGACTGAGGCATTATTGTCCTATGGACAATGTTTCTTGTATCTTCTTCAATAAGTGTCTCTATTTTTCATATTACATGGCTGGATACCTTCTGGACAGACCTTGTATATAAGGAACTCATACAACTTGATAGCAAAAAAAAAAAAAAACCTGATTAAAAAATGGGCAGGAGAACCGAATAGATATTTTTCTAAAGAAGAGGATACAGGTGGCCAGATGCACAACATCATCAGGGAATGCAAATCGAAACCACAACGAGCTATCGCCTCACACCTGGAGGGTGGCCGTTCTCAGAGAGAATGGCGAGGACGTGGAGAACAGGGAACTCTCGTGCACTGTTGGCAAGCTTCGGCCCGCAGAGGGGCCGACAGGCCTTAAAGACAGTGGGACAGGCAGCACGAGAGGTGTGGATCAGGTCGGGGAGGGCCTTGAAGACCACGATAGGAAGTCCAGGCTTCGCTGGGCCATGGGGAGCCGTTTGAGCGAAAGAGAGCCAAGTTCATAGATTGCCCCAGGAAGGTCAGTAACATAGAAGGGAAGCTTTCGTGTGTGGAAGCTTCCACCTTGTTTCAGAAGGGGAACAAGTAGTCTGAGAACTGTGATTTTACAGAAGCTCTGTTACTTCCCTGTATTTGTAACTTGTTTGGTTCCTTGCAGTGATTACCCATGAAACCCCAAACCTGAGACTATGAAACTGCCCCAAACCCATTAGGAGTAGGAGAGGAGCCCCAAGGGGAGCCATTTGACAGGGCAGGTCAAAGGGGCCCCAGAGAGAAGGGCAGGGACGAGCCCCTGGGAGGGGCTCACAGGGAGATAGACATCTGGCTTCTGTGATTCCCGAGTCCCTGCTGAATCCTGAGAAGAGAAATGCCCTGTCCTAGGCCAGGCCCCCTCAGCAGGCCCCTGACGCTGCTATGGTAGATTGTACCCTAAGCTGCGGGAATGTGTCCCAAGCCCAGAGAAACCCCAGAACACTACTCTAAGGAGGAGCCCACCCAGGGAATTCTGGGGCCACACCTTGAGTGGGGAGCCGGCACCCTGACCTCAGGGCCCAGCCTGCTCACCCTGAGTCCAGGAACTGGACTTCCTGAGTCCCTAAGGGAGGCACTGGCAAGGGACCAGACTGGCAGTCGAGAGCCTCCTCCTGTGTGTGACCTTGGGCCAGCACTGCACGCTCTGAGCCTCAGCCGGGAACCGACCTTCCCTTGCTTGTCTCCTAGGTTTAGGAGCCTCACACCCAGCCAGCAACAGGAACACACTCTGAACTGTGAGGGCCCAAAGCAGAGCCAGCATGGTGAGGGGGTGCTCGGCTTCCCAACGGGCGGGACGCCCTCTCTGGACGTAGGCTGGGAGTTGACTCTCAAGAAAGTTCCTGCCTCCAAGTCTCCAAGGCCCTTCTGGTCACACCAGACAGGAAGTCGCCACACGGTGCCCTTCCGCCTCTTAACTCCTTTTCTACTACTGGTCTGTGGCTTTTTTCAACAAACAGAAGAGGCACGGGACTTTTTCCAGGAGGCCAGAGCCCCTGCTAGAATGAAAATGTGTCGTTTTCATCGTTTATATGTTTGACCTTCTCAGCCTCCCAGAAGCTCTATGACGTTATATGTTTTAAAGAGAACTTCTGGGCTCCAGCAACATTTTCCATGTTTTTTTTCTTTACTCAGCAAGTCCGTGTCCAGGTATGTATCTCATGGAGGAAAAACACTTACATAAATGTGCGAATATAAATATACTTCACAAACAGTGGCCATTCCAGCATAATTTGTAACTCTGAAACACTAGGTGTGCATCAGTAGGGACTGGTTAAATACCTGGTGGCAGGGGCATGCTTCTGAATTATGGGTGGCTCTCAAAATGAACGAGCACTTGCATGCACCGCGGACCTGAGAGTGTGTCCGTGAGCTATGGCTTAGTTCGAAACAAAAAGATGCAAAATGGCAGCGGTAACTGTGTTTAGAATTATAAGTATGTCTCTATATACATAGCTATAGATACAAAATACAAATATCAGTATGAGTGGAAGGGGTGGGGGACCTGGAAAAATACAGCAAAATGGTTAACAGAGAGAGGCAGAATTTCCATAAGAAAGAAGATAAGCATTTGAAATGTTACTGGAGTCTAATACGCAAAGACTTTCTCTTTCTATATTATGTATTTTGGGTCATGGATATTTTTAATGCAGGCAAATATTATGCAAATGTTTTTTGAAGTAATGCTTGAACCTCGAAGTACCCGCTGAGCTAAAGCCAGCCCTGCAAATGTTTTTTAAAAGTAATTTTTAATTTCAATGATAGTGAAGAAGAAGCTGAAATAAAAGAGGACTTTGAGAGACGGAGCCTTGTTTCAAAGAAGGAGTGCGCCAGCACCCCGTTGGCTGGGGGCAGGGCCCCAGGAGCAGCAGTTTCTGTCCGTCTCTCTCTTTTTCCGGGAACGAGGGCCCTACAGTGCGCAGGGTGGCGGAAGAACGGTGCCGTGCCAGTGGCTCATCTGTCTGGGAGGAAAATGCCAGCTCACCCGTTCCCTTGGGCCTGCTTGAGGTTGAGAGGCAGGAGCCGGCCCGGGGCAACCTACGGTCACCGTGTCCCCGACCCCTGCGCCCCTCTGCCCAGGGCGCTGTGAGGCCCGAGCCCTCCACCAGACATACTTAGCTCCTTCCTACTAGCCGCACTTTCCTACTCTGTCTCTTGGGGACACCGCACCAGAGGGGTCTGGAATCAGGGGACAGGGGCTGGGACCCAGGCTTCCCTACTCCTCAGCCCTGTAACCTTGTCTGCGGGTTTTACCTCCCTGAGCAATGACCTGGGAGGTGGCCAGGCCCGGGTCCCTATCCCATCCCTGTCATACCAACCAGGTGACCTTGGGAAGTCACTTTGCAACCTCCCTAAACTGGTTTCTCCTGTGTAATATGAGAACAACAGCGGTGCCTGGCTCAAGGGTTGATGTGAAGGTCAAGTAAGACACTGTGGGAAGTACCAGCACAGCCCCGGCACATAGTACTTGCTCAATATGAGGTCACCACGCTTTACCATCTGTTAGCTGTTTATAGCATCGTGAGCTCCCTTCACTGCTGGGCAAACTGAGGCCTGCCGCGGTGTGGTCCACCCCGGGTCCAATGTGGAGCAGGCCTGAGGTGCAGGTGGCCAGTCTCGTGACTTCCTGATGGGGGCTTTTCCCGTGGGTGAAGATAATCCCAGTCTGGAATGTGGTTGTTTGTCTTCTTTACAGGGCAGACCCGGGTACTGGTTTATTCATCTCCTACCACAGCCAGGAGGAAAGGGGTCTTGGGCTCTGGATGTGCTCTGAAGCCAGAACCCCGGGAAGGTGGGCTTGGTGTGGCTCGGCCTTGCCTCGGGTGGGGTTCCCCTGGCGCGGCTCAGCTGCTCCTGAGCCGGCAGCTGGGCCTCTGAGTCAGAGCTGCCTCATCTCTGTTCCTCTCCCCCGAGGCGGCCACGGCCCCCGACCCCTGGAGGTAGTCCAGGCAGTAGCTTCAAACCAAGGCGCCCCTCCACCAGAAACAAACTGAGATGCTCCTTCCCCAGCTCAGAGAGAGCAAGGGATGGCCGAGGTCACACAGTGAGGGGTGACCAACATCATTCCACCTCAGATGACCTCTCCCAAAGGGCCCAGGTGGGAGGGTCAGGAAGCTCCAGTCCGGGTCCAGCACCCCCACTTTGGCCCACTGCCCCCGGTGCTCTGTGGCCCCTGGCCTTAAGCTACTGCCAGGGTCTTGCAGGCCTGGGCTGGGCAGTCTGAGCTGCCAGCCCACTCCGGGATGCCTGGCTTACACCAGCCCCATGCCACTGACCTCCTTTAGCCGTGAGGGGCGGGGGGCTACGAGGTCTGCACCCCTCTGCCCAGCCTGGCAAGACTGCCCTCTGAGCCACAGCCAGAACCTTTCCCTCCCCGACCTCGCCCTGGCCGCTGTCCTTCAGCGTCTTTCTTCGTTCCTCTTCCTCTCTCTCCTCACTTCTTCCTGCTCTCTGTCCCCTTGGGTGTTGGGTCTGCCCTCCTCCTACTGGGACCTGACCGCTACTCACCGGGGCCTGCCTCTGGGCTCAGTGGACGCGTCTCGTGAGCTGCAGCAGACTCGATGTGGCCCACAGGCAGAGTGGACAGGGAGGGCAGGTGGGGGCAGCTTAATAGCCAAAGCCAAAGCACATGGTGGAGGGGGGGCGGGGCGGCAAGAGGGGCTCAGGCTGCTGAGCCTAGGAACGGTCCTATCCACCCCAGGGCTGGCACCTGCAGAGCCAGGAGGGACTCCCCATTTCCCAACTTGGAAGACTGATGCCCAGCATCCAGGTGCGGAAATCCCCATTGTACAGTTGGAAACCAGACTCAGTGCAGAAGGGGCCTGCGCAGGGATCCCGGGGCTGGGGCGAGCCCTGTCGGCCCCACTCCGCTCCTACCGCCAACCAGGCACAGGGGCCCAAACCCACCAGAGACCACGAAAGTCTGTGAGAAGCACCGGGTTTAATATTAAAATCTTTCCCTTAAAAAAGGTACACAGATAGGAAATTTTGATGGCATATAAAATAGCACTTCTGTTGTATAAATGTGAGTTAATGTGAGTCCTAAAAATACTTGTAAACCTAGGTGATTACATCTTTGGTACCGTAGTGAGAACCCAGTCCCCTCCTTAACCACGCTCGGGGGTCCTGGGGTAGGGGGGTGCCACCCAGAACAGGGGGCGGGTGCCCGGAGGGGCTGATCCTCCCTCACCCCCTCTCCAGCCCTGCCCCTGCCAACGGTCTGGGCCACAGCCCTCACTCCCTCAGCACCCCAGTGCCCGCTGGGCGGGGCAGCTGGCAGAGAGAGTGAGCTGAGGGGCCCTGGGCAGGGACAAAGTCATACCCCATGGGGCAGCTGGCAGGTAAGAAGGCAATGCTCAGAGTACCCACCTCTTGCACCCCTTTCTCAAGTTCCCCATCCAAGGCTTCTTGTCATTTCCAGTGCCCCGAAGGGGACTTCACTTGTCCACGGTCTTTGATACAGACTGGACGGCAGGTGATGGTGTGGGAGGCGCACCAGGTGGTCGGATTGGCCCCCTCTGCCTCCTTGGCCCCGGATAGCTCCCGAGGTCATTGTGGGTGCTGGAAGGGCCCCCATGGTCTTCCCGTGTCCCTGCGGCAGCTGCGTGGGGCTTTCTAGAACACTGGCTGTCACTTTGTGTCAAGCCTGGGCAGCTGGCCTTTGAGACTTGCCGGGGGTCTGGGGAAGGAGCATGGTTCCCGAATGCCTGGAGTGTGATATGTGGTCTGGAATCTCCCCAACCCCAGCTCACCCCCAGGATGGAGGATTGGGGTGTTTGGCTTTACTTTATCTGGGCAGTGTGCAACCCCAGGAATATTGTAGAATGTTAGTGCTGGCAAGACACCAGAATTCAATGAGCTCAACTCACTTATTTCTTAACAGAGAACATGGGTCCAGAGAGGGCAAGGGAGTCCTGCAAGGTCTCTCAGTGGGTCCAGTACACACACGGCCCACAAACTGGCCCACACGTGTGGATGCTTCGCACACACATCCACACACTCCTCACAGATGTGGAGCCTCTGGGCCTGGGGACTCGTGGGTGGATTAAGACTGGCGGTGATGAGGGAAAAGACCCCACGGCTCACGGAGCTGGAAAGACACGGACGCGGGCACTTTTTATGGGGGGAGTGTGCCCCACCTGCCTGGGGCGGGGGCTGCAGGCAGGAGTGCCCTGGACCGGGCTCAGCCCCTAGCATCAATGAAGCACGGACGGCCCAGGCCAGCCCGGGCCTGGGAGAGCAAAGGCTGATGTTGAGGAGAGGAAGCGACGCTGCCCAAGGCCAGGCCCCAGCTCAGCCAGGAGCCAGGGTCCCCGGGTCCCTTCCCAGCTTCCGGGCAGAGAAAGTACCAGGAGAGAGCTGCAGCTCCGTGAGGGGGAGCTGGCTGAACAGGACAAAGTTCATTTACCACCTCACCCCCTTAGAGACTCTCCCAGGGATTCCAAGCTCCCCACATGTCAGCCAGGGGGAGAACCCCAGATCATGGGCCACCAAGCCCGACTTTCCCATCTTACAGATGGGTCAACTGAGTCCTTTGGGAGAACCCTGGCTCCGAGTCCCATGGCCTCCCCAGAGGCAGAAGTCTGGTCATGGCCCCTGCAGGTCTCTTGCCTCCTAAGCCAGCCCCAGGGGTTGGGGTACGACATGTCGGGGCCAAAGCCTCCCAGAGAGGACAGCCGATGGGAGCAGCCCAGCTGATGGGAGGCCGGGCAGGGCAGGCCAGGAGGTGTGGGGTGCTGGGAGGCAGAGGGAGCGCTTCGGGCAGGCAGGGCGGGGGCCAGCCCCCTACAGGAAGCTGTCCTCTGCCTCAGCCCGGGGCCCGGGGCGGCTCGGGTCCGGCAGCCACTCCGGCTCTGCCTCGGGCTCCACCGGGGACTCAGGCTGGGGCCCTGACTCTGGTTCCTCTTGGGGGTCCAGGGGGCTGTCACAGGAGATGGTTGAGGAGGTGTTGACCTCATTCAGGGCAGAGCTGGAGGGAGAAGGCAAGCAAGTGAGACATTGGGAGGGAAGCTCAGTAAAACGCCGCCGCCGCTCATCAGGAGCCCTGTCTGTGCCCGACCTTGCACACTCTGCCTCATTCAGTCCTTGTAAAGACCTGGCAAGGCAGGCACCGTGGGGAAGGTGCAGCCCAGAGAGATTATATCGTTGTCCTGAGCCACACAGCAGGTGAGTGTAGGAGCTGAGACTTCATAGCAGATGCGGGAGGCCCCGAAGCACATCCCTCACTCTCAGCATCCCCATCTCCTGTACTGCTGAGGGTTGACACTGCCTACCTCACCCTCCCAACACCCTCCAAACTGAAGCGCTCGCTGTCTCTACTCACAGATGAGGAAACCGAAGCCCGGAGAGGGAACTTGTCTGAGGGCCCACGCCAGGGCCCGCCTTCATGCCCCAGGCTGTCTGAGCCCTGCGCGTAAGCCCTCTGCACACTGTCTCCCTGGAGCCTGGTAGTACTAGCGGCTCGCATGGGTGGGGAGGGCCTTCAGGGGGCTCCTGAGTCCTGGCTGTGCTCCCAGTCAGTGCGCGGAGCGAGAAGGTGCCTGGCAGGTCTCATGGCAGAGCTGGAGCCTCGGTGGGGCTCCTGCCACTGCACCAAGGGCTGGGCCTTGTGTTCGGGGGTGGGCCTGGCCTCACAGGGAACCATTCTTTCCGGCTGAGGAGAGGACCCTATCTGAACATCAAGTCCAGGCAACAGCTGGGACTTCCACCGAAGCCCTCCCCACCTTCTACCTTCACTGCATCCCAAGGCAAAGAAAAGCAGGAACCTCCTTCCCAATCTGAATTCTGGCCTGAGCTCTGGGAGGCCCCTCTGCCTCCTGCCACCATGTCAGCTTCCTGGGGCCCCAAGGCAGGGTACACAGGCCAGGGGCTGGCGATGACCCGCAGTAACATGTGGGGTGCTGGGGTGTGAACTGGGTTTCTTCCTCTTCTCCTAGAGAGCGGGGAGTAGTGGCCCAGGAGGGCTCCTTCATAGGAAACAGCGATCATACATGGCAGGTAAGTCCCAGCCCACTCGTTCCCTTGCCATCCTGCCCTTTGCACGTGACGGCATCACAGGTCAAGTGAGTTCAATTCTCTCTTCCATTCACTGGCAGGAATAAGCGCTCACTCTAGGCAACTTACTTCTAAGTCATACACACACACGCGCACACACACTGTGCACACTTGCACGCCCTGGCCACAGTGGCTACCTGGCCAGGCTGGGGGAGCCCTCCAGTGGGCCCTCGTCAGCAGCCTCGGGCTTGGGGTCCGGCAGGGGGATGATGTAGTCGTTCTCGCACTCATTGGGCTGCACGGCAGTATAGAGCACGGAGCTGGTGTCCAGAGGGGGTCGGAGGCCGTGGAAGCCCGGCAAGCGGGCCTGGGACCGAAGGACAGCGGGGTGGTCGCTCCTCAGAAACTCCTCATCCACCTGCTGGTACCTCTGCTCCGAGGGGCAGGGACATGGAGAAACAGGGAAGGCCAGATCAGAGACGTCTTTGGGGACCGTCCAGCAGTTAGGTTCTGAACCCAGCCCCCCTAGTCTGGTGCGAATCAGGCAACTGGTGCTCAGAGAGGAAGGACAGTAGCCCAGAGCCACGCAGCCGAGGTGCCCTCCCACCTGGCCCATCTCACAAGACGAGGCGAGGTCAGGGCCACCCGGGCGGGGCCAGTCCGCGGGCTAGCACCTAACACCCAGACATTTCGCCCACCTCAGACCAGGCAGGTCCAGGCTCTCGTCCTGCCTCAGCCCCCTTCAGTGGGGGCCTCGGTTTCCCTCACTACTGAACAGTGACAACCCCGCTCCGTCTCACTGGTCCCAGAGTCGGGAGCAGATGGGGGGCGGGGGTGGGCCCAGGGAAAGGGCGGTGGCTGTGCCCAAACTAGGTCTGCACAGGGAAGGCGTCGGGCCCAGCTGGCTCCATTCACCTCGTTGGAGCCAGGGAGGGTCCCCAGTGGTCAGCCCCTCAGCAGCCACCCGCCCCGGGAAGTTCGCACCTCTGAAGGGGACCTGAGCCTTGGCAGGATGAAGGGGGCTGTGGGCTCTCTTCCTCCACTTTACACCCATCCGCTTCCCTGTGGGGTTTCACTTCCAAACTCTCTGTGCTGCTAAAATGAACTAGACTCACAGCTCCAGCCCACCCCTCACTAGTACCAGCACAGAAACAGAGGCTGGAGCGGGTAAAGGGCGGGTCTCTCTGGGCCTCTGTTTCTGGGCCACTGACAGGCCACACAGAGCCTGTACCCAGTGTCTGACTTCTGGACCGGAACACTGTTTCCCTCCCCCACCCTGCCTCAACCTACCTTTTTGTAACCCTCACCCAGCAGCCTCTCGAGAAGCAGCACCAGCTGGGAGAAGGGAGGGCGAATCTCAAACTTCTCTTCCCAGCACTTCTGCATGATCTCGTAGCTGGGGAGAGGACACGGGGGTCAGGGTCTCTGACTCCGGGCGCAGGGGGAGGGTGACTGCCCCTCCCCGCAGAGCAAGGTGACCAATGAAAGGGCTTGAGGAAGGGGGGTGGGTAGGTGTTATTTCCCCATCATCACACCTGGATATCCCCTTGGGAAGCACTCCCTCCACCCCCAGTTCAATGATTCAAGGGGTTGACCACACCCGGGTGAGCACATGACCCAGGTCTGGCCAGTAGGGGTTTGCATCCCCTCGGCTCAGTGGCTGGTTCTGGGTGATCATGTGACCCCAGGGAGCCCATGACGTCCGCTCTGGGCCTTTTGCTGGAACTGTGGTGAAAGCAGCTAGGACACAGCCATTGGGCAGTTCGGCCGGGACAGAGGAGAGCAGAGCCCCGGGGCAGGAGCGGAGAGCCAGCCGTGCCCAGATTTTTACAGGTCTCTGAACTAACAAGTCTACTGTTGCCTTAAGCTGCTGCAGTTGGGTGTGCATCGTTTGCACCCAAAGGGTCCTCCCAAACGTGCCACTCACATCTCATTGGAGGCATGGGCAGGCTGAGCCATGCGGTAGCCCCGCTTGATGGCGTTGTAAAACTGCTCGTTCATGGGCAGCTCGGGGTAAGGGGTGCCGCCTGTCAGGGAGCGAACACAGGAGAAGAGATGCGCAGGTTCAGGGCATCGGAAAAGCGGTGAGAGGGGTGGGGAGGGGAGAAATGCAGACAACTGTAATTGAAGACCAATAAAGTAATTTTTAAAAAAAGAAAGAAAAAGTGGTGAGGAACCCTCATGCCAGGGCTGGGTTGAGGGGACAGTGGCCTTGGAATTGGGCAATGTGGGCTCCTTCATGGCTCTGGACCTACCACAAACTTCCCCCAGAATCAGAGACCTGAAGATGTCACCATCCAAACCCCTCAGTACTCAGATGGGAGGTAAAGAGACCCAGAGAGGGCAAGAGACTTGTCAAGGACACGCAGCAGTAAGAAAGCAGCAGAGCTGGGTCTTGAACCAGAGCCCCCATGCCCGTCCCAGAGTCTGCACAGCCCCACCAGGCTGGTCGTGTGAGTGCTGGGCTGCTGCACACTGTGGGAAGGAGGAAGCATACCCAGGGTGAAGATCTCCCAGAGGAGGATCCCAAAGGACCACACGTCGCTCAGGGTGGTGTAGAGGCTGTTGAAGATGCTCTCGGGGGCCATCCACTTCAGCGGCAGGAAGGTCTGCAGGAGGGAAGATGGCCTGGGTGTGAGGCAGGGCTGAGCCCCACTCTGCCCCTGGGCAGGAGCGGGGAGACCTGGCAGTTCCCACCCCCGACTCTCTCCCACTCCCTAAACCCTGAGGGCCTACTTCTGTAGACACACGCTTCCCGCGCCCATCCCAGTGCTGGCCAGGGAATCAGGAGGCTGAGTTTCTTCTCCCACAAGCCGGAGTCACGGTAACCCCAGGGTCTGAGGCTCCTCCCAGAATAGGTTTCCCTTCCTAACCCCCGCAGAGGCCCCTGACTGAGTCAGCAGAGGGGAGCGAGAGCCAGGGACAAGCCAAGGTGCCCCCGAGCTCTGATCCTTGCTGCCTTAGATCTCTGTGGCCCAGCGTCCCTCCAGCTCTGGGGTTCCCAGTCCCAGTGTGGACAGCGGGGATGTGAATGGGAGGCAGCATGGTCACATTTTAACCAGACACTGCCTGCCATCTGTTCGTCTGTCTTAGCCTGTCACCTTGGCTTCTTCCTCTGCCTCCTGCGCCATTTAGGACGACACATTTGGCCTGCTTCCCCTCCGAACTCTCAGGGACCCCTTACGGCTGCTCCCTTGCCCCCTGTCATTACCAGCAAATCTAAGCCCCCACTCACCCCCACAAGCCTTAGCATCTCTGCCCCTCCCACCCCATGCACGGCTGGTGGCTCCCTTCCTGTCCCTACACACGTGGCCAGGCAGGCAGAGCCCGTCACCGCTGGGCAGGTCGGACCACAGGAGCCCTGTTCTTATCTCCTGTGAGTCCAAGCCACGCTGACCAGGAGGGGCAGAGGCACACGGGGTTGGGGAAGGTACTCACACTGCCTTTGGAGATGTAGTTAGAGTCCCGCATGATGTCACGAGCAAGGCCAAAGTCACAGATCTTGACCAGCTTGCCCTCACAGATGAGGACATTCCTGGCGGCCAGGTCACGGTGGACACACTGGGGGCGGGGTGGGAGGTGAGGGAAGCTGAGGCCTTGGGGGCAATGGTGGGGAAGACCCTCCGTGTCAAGTGCTTTGGGAAAAGCGCATCACCGTCCAGGCATGAGGGGCCACACAGGTGAGAGGGATCACACGGTGTGAGGGAACTCACTGTCCTCACCCCCCCAGAGGGGACAGCGTCAGCGTGTGGAGCTGTGCACTTGGAGGACCCTGGCTGGATGGGTGACCCACCGCCCCATGACCTCAATCTGCCCACTGTGACCACACGTACATTCTTGGAGGCCAGGAACTCCATGCCATTGGCCACCTGGTAGCTGAAGCCCACAAGGTCTGTGTAGCTGAGCACTGGGGACTCGTTGATCAAAGTCGCTCGACAGGTCCTTTCGGGAGCTAGAGGACGACAGAAGGCCACCTGCTGTCTCGCGTTTCCCATGGCCCACGGACCTCTGCTCTTTGGCTCCCGGAGGCTAAATGTGCAAGACGGGGGCGGGGGGGGGGGTGGCTACCGGTTCTCTAAGTCTCCCCCAAAAGGAAAACAAGTTCTGAATACCTGCCTTAACCCTCTCCTACTTTGTCAGATCCTTCATTGTCCAGAAAAGCTTTCAGCATTTGCCCTGGGCCACCTTTGCTCAGCCTGGCCTGCCTGCTTCTCAGGGGCACTAGGTCAGCCTGGGGCCTCCTCTGAGCAGACCGCTCTTCCCCCCAGGGCCCAGGAGGCCAGGCACTCCCCCACCTGGCTTCCCCTCCATGTGGGCCTTATGCGCACCTCTGGACCCAGAAACCGGGGGTCCTATCGGGGCTTCGCCACACAGCAACTTTAGGCAGGCGGCTACCCTCAGGTTCTGCATCTGTGAAATGGCTCAAGGCCACTTCCCCCAACCCTGGGGCTGTTGTCTGGCTGGGCGTATGAGAGGCTTTGAAAAGAATGTGTCACTGCACAGGGATGAGGGCCATACAGGGGAGAGGACGTGGCACCCACCGGAGGGGACGTAGTTATCATAAGGAGCCATGTAGTTGGAGGACTCAAGGTCTGCATACTTGACGTCTCCTTTCATGTCCAACATGGGCACATAGTCCACCGACTCGTCCTTGTTCATGTCCATGTAGCCACCGTCACTGTCTCCAGGCAGGGACACGTGGCTGAGGGTGAGAAGAATGTCACAGGAGGAGCGCCCGCAGGCTTCCCCTCTTTCCCCCTCCTGCCCCTCTGCTCACCCCCTGGGGTCTGCAAGACCCTGTCACTCAGGTATCTCTTCTCTGCCTCACTGATTCATCTTCCTGCACTGTGTCACTGTCAGGCGAGCGACCTCGTGGAGAGCCCTTTCCGACCCCCTGGGGCCCTGAGCCGGACCCTGGGGCGGCCGAGATAACATAACACCCAGTGTGTGTCCTCAGAGAGCCGGGTCAAGGGGGCAGCTACTCCACCCCAGGGCATGGGTGCCAGGCAGGGTGTGGACAAAGGTGCCTTTTGGTGGCCTCTGTGGCACCATCCAGCCACGGGGCCCCGTGAGTGCCCTGCCCCCACCCAGAGCCGGCAGGGAGTTGCCCTCACGCCGGCCTGCAACACCAGCTCCCCGGGAGCTGTGTGGCTGCATCCATGTGTCTCTCTAGGGAGAAAAGAGACTGGAAGAAAATGGAGCAAAATATTGGGGAGGATAGGGATGAGTTTTACTGTATTTCAATTCTTTTCTGAAGTCACTCCTCTCTGCAATAAATACAAACTGCTTTTGTAATCAGCAAAAGAACCAAGATGTTATTTTTGGAAAAGAAGAAGAAAGGGGCTCTGTTGACCTCAGGGTACCGCAGAGGCTGCTGTGCAGAGGGCGTGGGAACTACAGTGAGGAGCAGAGCACAGACTCAGGCTTGGGACAGGAGAGCCCCAGGGGCTCCCTGTGGAAGTCCAGACACAGGGACCATGAGAGGGATCAAGAGATCACGCAGGTAGAGTGCTTAGCACAGGGCCTGCCACGCTGCAGACAGCCAGTAGGTGGCAGCCAATACCACCATTGTCATCTGCACGTTACAATCTTTCCCTGTGAGACCTAGCCCCAGGTCTTGAACTAACTTGTGAAACAGAGAAACGCTACTCTCCCCAGCCTTAGCAGCTGCTCCTCGGGGTTCCCTAAAGATTCAGACCCCACCTCCCTCCAGGTACCTGGGCAGGGGCACCCCGACGGGCAGGGCGTTGCTGTAGAGCTCGGTGCTGGGCCGGCGGTGCTTGTCGGAGTGGTGCTGCAGGAAGGTGTGCTTGTTGCGGTGCAGGTAGTCCACCAGGTCGCCATAGCGGCAGTACTCCGTGATGATGTAGATGGGTCCTGCGAAGGGACGCGCTCAGGAGCAGTGCCCGGGGAGGCCTCGGGCCTCCCGGCGCTGGGTTTGCACGTGGGAGAGGTGGTTACTTATAATGGCAAAGAGGCTTTGGTTCTGGGGGAACCTCGGTTCTTTGCCTGCCTGCGTAACCTGTCCCTGAGCCTCACTTTCCCCAGCTGTTAAATGGGGCTAATAACACCCACCACAAAGGGCTGCCGTGGTGTTCATGGGATAACGCCTCTGTCAGCTCTGCTCGATGCCCACCCAGCACCTGGTGAGCACACAGTGTTAGCTGTGGGTGACAGGTTTTCAAACTAAAGCCTATTCCAGAGCCCAGTATATAAAGTAAGCAGTGGCAATTATTTATTTTCAGGTTGTGGTTTAAATTCAAATACAACACATCAACTTGAAGTCAATCAGTGGGAACTTGACGATGTGAACGAAAACACGAATTGTGAAACGGGGCGAGCGTTTCGAGCGTAAACAGGCCTGCGTGTGCGACGCACTTCTGTATTTTGCTTTGGTTGCATAACACTGAGGAAAATCCCAAACCTCACAATAAGCAGCTGTAATTGGCAATAACATTTTTTTTTGCAGCCTTACAGCCTAACTTGCAACCAGAGCTTCATGTAAACACGCTTAGTCAGGAAGACTTCACTCTGATCTGAACGAAGGCGGCTCCCGGTTAGCCGGCCGGCGGTCTCCAGCAGTGGGGACCGAACTCACCTCAGTGCCGCACAAGCTGTCATTTGTTACAGTTGTTAGGATGTATTTTATTAGGAAATAAAACAGAGGCAGGCAACAGCATGGTGATTGCCAGAGGGAAAGGGGGCGGGGGAGGTGGCAGAAGGCAAAGGGTGAGGGTAAATGGTGACGGAAGGAGACCTGATGCTCGGTGGTGAGCACAGGACGCTGTGTGCAAACGATGTTGTACAGTGGTACACTGGAAACCTGTTTGGTTTCATTAACCAGGGTCACCCCAATGGGTTCAATTCAAAAACATATTGTGCAAATTTTAAATGTCAGAAGATGCCTTGGTTTGGGAATCTCTGGCACTGGTGACCTGGACAGTCCTTTGGTCTTGGTCCTGCTGTGACCCTGTGAGTTTCTAAATTCTACACCCATCCGGCTCTGCACAGTGAGGGTGTTGAACCCTCCAGCTGGGGCGTCTCGCTGTCCCTGGACTGAGGAGAGGGGCCCCGCTCTGGCCACTGGCATTTCCCAGAATCCTCTGGGCAAGTGGGTCTGTACCTCCTTTGGTGCAGGCTCCCAGCAGATTGACCACGTTCAGGTGGGGCCCAAGGTGACTCATGATCTTCAGCTCCGACATGAGGGCTTGCTTCTCACTGCTTCGGGCTGTGGCTGAGGGAGGGAGGGCCTCAGGCCTGGCCCCATCCCGGAGGCCCCATGGAGGCCGCACTGGAGCCTCTTCTGACTCTGCCCCAGTTTGTGGCCAAGGGTGGTGAGGACCCACATGCAGGGGGAGGGGAGAGAGGATGGCAGGAAGGAGGTGGGGAGAGGGAGGTGGCTGCCAGAAGAGGGCAGGGTGGCAGAGCCGCATTCCCCCAGAGCGGATAAGGAGCAGGCTGGTTGCAGGGTGGCCACACTCCTCGTGCCCAGCGAGTCCAAGCCAGGCCTGGCCTGGTCTGGGAGTGCCCAACTGTGTGGGGAGGGGCACGGAGGGGCTGGGGGTGCTCCCAGGACTCACATTTCAGCATCTTGACGGCCACTTTCATCGTGGCCTGAGAATGGCTCAGGCCGTGAGCCGTGGCCTCCACCACCTGCCCAAAGGCCCCGGAGCCAAGGGTACGTCCTGAGGTAGAGATGGTCCCTCAGCACCTGGCCCACCAGGAATCTACCTCCCACCCTCTCTGGGGTCAGCATACACGTCCTTCAACCCTCACCCTGGAATTAAGGTGTTTCCTCCAGTGAGACTCCTAAAGTCACAGCCCTCCCTAGCGGCTCCTCTAAGTGCTATCTGCTTTCTGAGCCACCTTAGCCCCTGGAAGCCTTCCTCCCTCCCCAGAGGGGAGCACAGCTCCTCTGCACCCCTCGGCCTCCCGGCCAGGCTAAGCACAGGCTTGGCACTCGGCCTATCCTCAGTTAAGATGTCTTCTCTCATCACAAAGGGGTCCCATCTCACAGAGTAATGGGATCCTAGGACCTCAGTGCCAGATGATTCTTGGGGGGTCGTCCTGTCCCCACACTACAGAGGAGGAGACTGGGGGCCAGAGAAGGCCAGACACAGGCCCTAAGTCTCACAGCTGGTCATGGCAAAGCAGGGACCAGACCTCAGCTAACCCTCCCACTGCCTGAAGCCCACACGCAGCCACGTGAGGTCCCCCTCGGACTGACCAAGCACAAGCTGGTCCCGTGGCAGCTCCCAGGTGGAGTCATAGGGCAGCTGCATCGGGTCCACGTAGATATACTCATGGCCATCAGAGCTCACAGACTCAATCACCTTCCATCGGATCTCATAGCGGGGCTTCTGCGGGGCCAAGACCAGGGATGGGTCACCAGGGGGGTCTGGAGGCCCACTAGGTCCAGTCCCTTATGGAACAGATGGGGCAGGAGACCCAGAATCCCAGACAGGGGCAGGGACATAGGTGAAGTCACACAGCAAGTTCTCAATAGAGCCAAGGCCTCCAGGGGTTCAGTGGGTACAGATGCCAGAGGGTCCCAGCCGGGGAGTAGCTGAGGAGTAGCTGACAGCCGAGGGCCCAGCTTGTGAGAACCTCCTCCCCAGCTTCTCCTAGAGCTTCAGCTGCTCCTTAGATGGGAATAGAGGGACACACCACCCTAGAAAGTGACACAAGGCAGGGACACTCTGCTGGAGGTGGACAGCCCCTCTCCAAGCTGGGTCAGTCACAGCAGGAATCTCGGCAATCTCAGAAAAATGTAACTATAGGATGGTGAAACCACGGAGTACTGCAATCCTAATTCAGGAATCTTAAAACGTCAGAAGCATAGAATTGGGAAATCTCAGAACCAAACGTGGGCATTACAGATGAACAGGATTCGAATGCAGTGTAATAGGATCTGAGAGTCTCTGTGGGTAGGAGTTGGAAGAACCGTGGGGCCCACTGAGTCTCCTGGGAAGGTCCCATGCCCTGTGTCGGGGAAGGGCAGCGATGATGTCGGGGTGGGACCCAGACGGGGAACCATGCAGATAGGGTACCCTGACGGCTTGGACCAGGCTGCTGGGGATGGAGGGAGCTCAGACATCCAGCATCATGCTACATCATTTTACGCCTGAGCTCCGAGCTGGACTCCAGACATAGCCAGATCCTGCGGGGTTCAAGGACAGTGGGGGGTCCATACAAAACAACAATGGGCTGACGTGCGGGTCTGTGTCCATTAGGGTGGGGCTTACCTTCTGCCAGAGCATGATGAGGATGATGAGGGAGATGATGGTGAGGACCACCAAGGCCAGGATGGCTGAGATCACCACCACCTTGAAGGGCAGGGCTGGAGGCAGAGATGAGAGCCGGCGGTGAGCCAACAGGGCACTTGGCTGCTGCTTCCCCCGCCCACCCCCCTCCACAGCCTCAGCGTCCATCCGACCCTCAGCCTCTCCCTCGGGGCCACACCTTCAGCCTCCTCCATAAACACTCCATGCCCCTCAGTAACCAACCGCCCCACTCCCCGCCCCGGCTCAGGCCACTGTTGGCCTCCCTATTCCTTCACGTCCTGCAGGACTCAGAGTGGCCTGCAGACCAGCTGCAAGCTCCTGGCGGCTGGGCTGTGGCTCTCCTCTCCTCTCCACGCTTACAGACATGCACATGCCAGTTTTCACACATGCACAGGAATTGTACATGCGTCGTTTACATACTTGTCTGGGGACTGTGCACCCACATGTACACTCATAGACATACACTCGTGGGTTTACACATGTATCTGAGGATTGTACATTCCTTATCACATGGCTTACAAATCTACATTTGCAGGGTTTACACCCATGTCCAAGGATCGGGCATGCTCATGTACATGGCTTAGGACATACACACTGGACATATACAGGCATCAGGAGACAGTGCTATTCACAGCCACAGCTTATACACATGTACTTGTGGATGTGCACGTGTGCCAACATGCTGTTGTTGTGTAAGTGTGTGGGCTCATGCTCTGGCCGGTTTTGCAAGGCTCCTGAGTGCTCTTGGATGTGCTGACTCTGGCCTGCTGTGGGTACACCGGCACAGGTATGGCAGGCTCAGGGTGGGGAGGAGGGGCCACCGGGGGCCACTAAGGCTTGATGACTCACACTGTGGCACCAGGATGACCTCCTGCACATCGAGGCTCAGCAGGTTGCGCAGCGTGCAGCGCACCGACAGTGGCTGATCCACGCGGCGCAGGCGCAGCGTGCTCACCACCTCGAACTCCTGCTCTTCCGCCCAGTACGTCACATTTGTCTCCAGCTGGCTCTCCTCGGAACTGTTCCCCAGCGCCGTGGGCGGAAGCTCGCGCGGACACCTGCGCAGTGAACCAGCCGGGTCAGCTTCCAGTCCTTGCCCTCTGCAGGCTACTTCCCACCGCCTGGTCCTGAGCTGGTTCTCCTGCAGTCCCCAAACTGACCAGCAGGGGGAGCTCCTACCCCACAACTGAAAGGCCTGATTGGCAAAATCCTTCCCTTGGTTTGACCCTCAGAGTGAAGGCGAGGAAAAGGGGCTATTTAGGCCATGTAGGGCGTCTCCGTGAGTCCACATCTTCTAGGATGTGATTCTAGCCTGGAACACCGTGCCCAAAGGAAGGGGCTGGACTAGATGACCTTCAAAGGGTCCTTCCAGCCAGCTGTGGGTACACTGGGAGACTAGGCAGGTATTCTCACCTTTTGAGGTCACGGCAAGTAGACCAGGTGAGGTGCGGCTGAGGCATGCCCCGGCCGCGACAGCGGACAGTCTGCACTCCATCGGCAGGATGGCTCTCGCTCAGCTCCAGCACACGGGCAGGCACTGCATGGAGAAGGCATGGGGCCAGGCGGGCGTAAGGTCAGAATGGACAGTGAGTGAGGAAGACCCTTGTGGAGGGAGGCCGTGGCCTGGAGTCTTCCCGAGATGGGGGAGGGGAACTGCAGACTGCAGGTGAACATTAAATGCCAGGAATCACCGTGTGAAAACTGGCGGATTCCCCCTCTGGGTACTTCAAAGGGAAAGCCTCAGCAGGGTGCTGGTCTGTCTTTAACACCTTTGTGAGGTTTGCTAATCTTCCCTGCTAACAAAGCCGGGGCAGCCTCAGGATCAGACCCTGGGAAGGCAAGAAAGAGCATGGAGGTGGGATTGTTCTGTTGTCTTGGAGTTTATTTTAGTGGGTGCTTTATATTTATGACACGTAACAGTGATTTTCCATCTACGATTGAGAGGTTAAATTCCCTTTCAAACTAAAATTTTAGAAAGTCTGCTGACAAAACATTAAATCACTATCATGACATTCTGCTCAAAACCCTGCAGTGACTTCACTGCA